>QAPG01010712.1:632392-753856 GCA_004366825.1 Colletotrichum spinosum
GGGGGGGGGGGGGGGGGGGGGGGGGGGGGGCGTACTCACGTCCAGATGTTTGCTGGCGCGGCATCCCATGATGGATCGGTGCTGGTGAGTAGTGGAGGGAGGAGGACGAGGCGGACGATGGATGTCGCAATGGTTCTGGTTGGCGTGTGAGTCTCGAATCGCTAGACACACCATCACTGACGAAGCAGACTTACACTGATCCGATGGCAAAGATGCACATGGCGCCAATCTTCTGGGCCAACCTCATGCGCAGGTTGAAAACCATGGGCATCGGCAGGATAAAGAGAATGACGTCCGTGACAATGTTGGAAACCGCCGTGGCAATGTACAGAATGCCGGCGTCCAAGCAGGTGCCGGTTGTGATTGTAAAGTCAAAGGCCTTGCGGACGGGGTTGCAGTGGAAGAACATCAAGAGAGTGATGACGCCCGTGTAGAGAAAGACGACGACGATGCCGGTCCAGACGCTGATCCGGTACCACCGTTGCGGCGACAGGTGGAGGTAGAACGTCAGGAGCGAGAGTTTGGTGAAGCCGTTGCACAGCATGTACATTGGCGCGGTAACGTAGGTAACCTTTGACCATGTTAGAATATATCAAGGCGATACGAGTCGAGTTGGTTGGGTTGAGACGTACGACTGAGTAGCGCTCGAATCGGGATATGGGCATTTCCCACGCGTGGGCGCACATTCCTCCTTCAGCTATCGATGCTATCGCGGAGTCAGAAACGGAGTGGAATTTGGAGTTTTCGAAGCTGTAGACTTACCAACAAGCATCGCCTGGGTAACGACAGAAGCAGCCTGCAGCTGGGCGTTAGAATCACTCTTCGTTGTCGAGAACCGAAGCCAGAGACGGCCATCGTCAAGAGACATACCCAACCAAGAAACATGAACGCTAGAGCAGCAGTTAGCACCTCAAACAGAACATAATCCCGAGCAAAAGGACTTACCATCGTCAACTTGGAGACCCTTGGACAGATGGATCTTGGTGTAGAACCTCTGGCAGAGAGCGACAAAGGCGATGGTGCCGCCGATACCGAAAATGAGGTAGTGCTCGAGCACCTTTTGCTGCCTCGGGTGGTCAAAGTCGACCGTGACTCCCGGCGGAGGAGGGATGATGCTCAGAGGCACCGCCGCCGCTGGGAACTGCGTCTGGTTCGACATGATGGGCTCGGGCTGGGCTCGGCTGGGCTTGCTGGTCTTGGTTTGGCTGGGAGCAGATTCCAACGGAGTCCTGGGAAACGCAAGGCAGCTCGACAAACAAGCAAGCGGCAAAGAAGAAGGGGAACGCAAAGAAGGTTTTCCCTTTTGCTTATATGGCAGACGATGGAAGACACAGAGTTTAGCAAAATCGCCGGCCAGACGATCCCGCTCCTCGGCCGTCGTACGTCGACAGGGATGTATCCTCGTGGGAAGGGGTATCTCGCGCGTACTGAGATGCACAGTAATTACTACCAAGAATGCTACAGACACATCACATACTACGCTGTAGCTCTCACAGATTACATGCTCTTTGAGCTCCTTTCCTGGGGCCTGGGTAGGTACGCACGGCACAATGTAGATAACCCGGTGGCCACATGGCGACGCCGAGGGGGATCAAAGTCGATGATTTAATGACTCTCTGGGCCCAAGATTGCTGATCTCGACCGGTTCCCGTACGAAATGGTCGCAAGTCTGGCTGGAATCCCCGCTCGAAAGGCGATGCTGGTGGGTGATTTGACGCTCGGTGTTGCCAAAGGCAGCTCCATCTTGGCGGGAGGCGGAAAGCGAGCCAAACCCTGGGATCAAGAGTCTTTTCTTAGAGTCACATTAGAGTGGAAAGTCATGCAGCCCAGAGAGCTGTCTCCCGGCAGCGTAGCTTGCGTGCCTTGCGCTAGAGAGGCTAGAGCTCCTCACCCGCGATAAGGGTCTGCTTGGCTCCTTGGTTGCTCTCGAGTAGCAACGATCCTACCAGCTTGCTGTCCCTCTCCCTTTCCCCCCTCTCTGTCTTTGGCCCGAATTGCTAGCAATAAGGTTCGGTTGACGGAATATCCATGGAGGACAAGACCAGGGACCCCAGGCGTGAGACCCGGCCGTAAGGCGCAGCGGCTGCTCTCCAGAGAGCGGGTTGGCAGAAGCTGGGGATTGTGGATGGGAAGAGACATTTTGGACCCTGGCCAAAGGACCAAGGAGGATCCCGTCCTGAAGTTGAGGGGGAATCGAGCAAGTGGGACGCCCCTGGGCTGATGGATACTGGCGATGCCGGTTGACGAGCTCTCGCAAGGGACCCAGTGGCAAGGGCCAGGGCTATTGCCAACGACTACGGAGTACACAGTAGAGAGATTATCGTGAAAGGGGCTCTCTCCCGCGTATGCCGAGTGATCTGGCCAAGCATTGGACCAGACCGACCCATTGCTGCGGGAATCTGACGTGAACCGCGGCCATTGTTGGGTCCGGCACTGGCTAGCGACCCAGACTTGTCCCCCGGGTTTGGCACAGAAGATTTAGCCCTATCGTGGAGAATCCGCCTGGTAGGCATGATGGAGCTGGGCATGTGATGTGGTCTTGGATGTAGACGGAGACGGAGACGACCGAGGCCTGCTCCTTTTCGACCGACAGCCACACTTCGGCCGAGTTTCTTGCCTTCTTCTTTTTTCCTTCCATCTGTTCTTCGGTGCCATCGGCCGTGGTTGTGAAAGGAAAAAAAAAAAAAAAAAGAGGAATTCGCGCGCGTAAAGATCCAATCACGTCTTTAGGCGACATGGATGTGCTATGCATAGATATTGCAGGCGGCTGAGCATGACTCGGACGACCTCTGTCCTGTCCTCGCGCTCTACTCAGTACACAGTAAGGGCGGATGATTGTTCTTCACTCTGAGCAAGATGAGCGGGCAGAAATAATGCTCGGTGACTGAATCGTGGTGCTCCCTCTTCCTCACCCGACGGATTCGGTGTGCCGGAAACCGAATCCAGCCTGACCTGGCGAGAGCACACGAGGTCATGGCGGCGATCGACCTGATACTACGGTGACTTCAGATGAACACACAGATGGGATCCGACGCGTCGTCGCCATCCATAGGCTGGACAGCCAGAAGGCGATGGCTTACCATTCCCGAGGTAGGTTGCGCGGTGGATCTGGGGCTTTGTCTGCGTCCCTGACTGGGTGAATTCAGGAGATGCCGGCACGAGCGAGCCTCCCCGTCCAGGATCAGGGTGCTTGAAAATGACGCTCAGGGCCGAAGTCGATATTGACCTGCGACTCTCCTCCTGAGGTGACCCTGTCTTCTGGGCCCGAGCAACAGTGGACATGGAAGCTGGTGATGCAACCTACCCATCATACGCAGTCCTCCGTACTCTGTCGTGGAAGAAGGGCTCTGCTCTACCCGAGTTTTGCCGGACCGGCATGTCTGAAGGGATTATCTGATCTCTCTCTCTCTCTCTCTCTCTCTCTCTCTCTCTCTCTCTCTCAAGCACCTGGGCAGCTCCGACGCCAAGTCGGTTGATCTGAACCATGGGCATGTACTGCAATATTCGCTTCTCTACTCCATGGCGAGTGTCTCATCTTCAGGCCAGCATGGCCATGTTTCGAGGCCACGCTTGTCGACATGAAAGGGAAGAAAGACCCGTCCTTCAAGTCGAACCGGCTAGCTCTTCCTCGAGGACCATGAGCGGCCTTCCAACCGCCCACAAATCCCACGATGGACCGACTTACCACATTCGTCTTTTCGGGTCAAGTCCGCTCAGCTCAGCCATCGGCTTGTGGGATTCGTGTTCCCACCAAGTCCACTCGGTCGAAATTAGATGGCCTCGTGCTGATCTCTACTAATAGCCCACGCGGCCTGCAAGTTAATAACGCAGCCTCACGTCGGGAAGTTGGCCGCTGACATTGAATGCAACCGCATTGATATCATTGACACCATTTCTTCCAAACTCTCTTGCGTCTGTCTACCCTTCTCTACCTTTCTGATCTGCCAACCCACCCCCCGGACCGACAACACGTGTGTAGCTGGGTATCGCCGTTCCTCTCAAGAAGCCCACCCCGTCCGCTCTCTCTAGAGATCGTCCCTCGTCTTACGGGAGGTCGTGCGTCGTTACCAGCAGCCATGAAGTTCTCGACAACAGGCTTGGCAGTCCTCGCCGTGGCTGCCTCGACAGTCTCGGCCACGGTGAAGACCAAGGGCCGCGGGCCAGAATCCATCTGCGTATGTGTTCAGCATGGGGGGGGGGGGGCAAGTTCTCTCTCTCTCTCTTCTCTCGACTTATACTAACACACCCGCAGTGCTCCGCTCTGGCTGGCGATGACCTCCTCAGGGGCAAGGTGTTTGGCCAGAACGACGCCGAGTACGACGCCCGTCTCAAGTCGTACTACTCTGCCAACGCCGCCCAAAGGTCTTGGTGCATGGTGATGCCCGAGACCACACGCGACGTGGCCGCCATGGCCATGGTCCTCTCGAAAAACGAGTGTCCGTTCGGCATCAGGAGCGGTGCCCACTCGGCGTTCAAGGGTTCCAACGGTATCAAGACGGGCGTCACTGTCGACTTTGGCCGCATGAACGCGACGACGTACGACGAGAAGCGCAAGGTGGCATCGATCGAGCCCGGGTCCAACTGGGGCGAGGTCTACGAGGCCCTCGACCCCCACGGCGTAACAGCAGTGGGTGGCAGGGCCTCCGTGGTCGGCGTTGGTGGTTTTGTTTCTGGCGGCGGCGTAAGTGATCCAAGCACATCTTCTCTTGGGCTGTGATGCTGTGATATCTCAGCTGCCAGTCTTCGAAGTCTCACATTGCTAACTAACATGGACCTGCAGTACTCTTTCCACACAAACAGCCACGGCTTCTCCTGCGACCAGGTCGTCAACTTTGAAATCGTTCTCGCCAACGGCACCATTGTCAACGCCAACGCGTACGAGAACCCGGATCTCTGGAAGGCCCAGAAGGGAGGTTCGGGCAACTTTGGCTTCATCACCCGGATCGACCAAGGTACGTCACGATGCTCATCAGAGCAACACGCGTCTCACAGTACGGTGCTGACGTCTGGTAACTTGCAGTCGTCGTCGAGTCCACGCAGATGTGGGGAGGGTTCGTCACGTACGACCAGAAGAAGAGAGACGACGTCTTCGCGGCCTACATGAAGTTCACCGACAACATGGACCAGGACCTCGCCAGCCAGAACATCATCGCCCTCTACTACGACAAGACGGGCTACACCCTCCGCTCCATCCTCAGCAACGTCGACGCGAACCCGACGGCCCCGGCCTTTAACGACTACTTTGCCATTCCCAACATTTCCACCACGGCCAGCATCGGCCGCGTCTCGGAGCTGGTCCCCCAGTTCACCGGTCCGACACCTCTCGGTCTCTTGTAAGTCCTTCCCACGATACATCGTCTATATCCTAAGCTGACCACCCCTCCCCAGCGCCAACTGGTTCGTCGGCCAAACCAGCCACGACGTCCGCGTGCTCGACTTCATCGACGACAAGCTCAAGGAGTACTCACCCCTCATGAAGGCCGCCGCGCCAAAGTCCGACTTCAACACGCTCGTCCAGTTCCAGCCCGTCACCCAGTCCATCGTCCAGCACGGCGCAAAGTCGGGCGGCAACGTGCTCGGGCTCGAGGACGTCGTCGCAGGGGGCCCGACGCTCATGTGGCTCATCGCCCTGACGGTCGACACCGAGGCCAACCAGGAGATCCTGCTGCCCTTTGTCCTCAAGATGCGCGCCGAGATTGACGAGTTTGCAAAGAACCTCGGCCTCTACAAGGACTGGAAGTACACAAACTACGCCTGGGGCGACCAGGACCCCCTCGCCACCCACGGCTACAAGAACTTCCACTTCATGACCGAGGTGGCCGCCGCCTACGACCCCGACGGCGTCTTTCAGCAGCTGCGCAGGACAGGTTTCAAGCTTGTCTGATGCGGTGATTCTTTTTTGCGTTATTTCATATTTCTTTTTATTGTTTAATGTTTTATGCCACCTTTGACGGGTCGTCGCGCCCAGGGGATTACAGATCCATGAACCGAATGCACATACACGACGGAATCGGAACGTCACAACAACCTCTTTTTTTTACTTTTCATTCTTGTACATGCCTTACTTCTCTACCGTGTATTATTAGTTTCTCACAACATACCCCGAGCGCATCATGAGATTTACTAGGATGGAAAGGGCGGGATAGAATGTCCGAAAGGGCGGGATAGAATGTCCGAAAGGGCGGGATAGAATGTCCCGGCGGATAGAAGCCTGAGGGGCAGAAGAATCAAAACTTGGCTATTCGCCATGAGATGTCACCATGCACAAACTGGCAACCGAGTGAAGGATTAGCAAGACAATACCGAGAAAGGAAAATGGACTACTCCTCTGTGAATGGTCCTCTTGCGTTTCTGTAACTGAACCTCCAGGAGACTCGGCCGACAGGTTGGACCCATGTAACTGATCAGACGTGCGGGAGTCTGGACCACAAAGACACAGACGTGTTTCCACTCTGATTGATAACGGGGCGCACAGATACCTGAAACCCAAGCGGAGATGAACCTGGAAGTGAGGCTCGTGTGTTGTACGGAGTTTATTGCCTTGGGCACTCTTCAGTCAGCACTCGCGGGGGGAGATGAGGGTCTTGCGCGCCGCAGCCATGTGTCAAGGACTGGCTTATCAACCAGCCTCATTACACTCATCAGATGGGGAGTTCAGACGCGTAGGTCTCACGTAAAGAGGTGTGGTGGAGATGTGATGGCAGTCATGAAGCGGTGAGCGAAGCGTGAGACGGATCAGCATTGCGATGGATGTTTCGATTAGACCCGGGTCCTCTTTTCGGTTCGTTCGAGGGATCATACGATGACATGACACGACGTGCTGTCACAGCGTCACAGGAATAGTAGTGGCACAGGACTCTTGTTTGTATTCGAGGTTCTAGTGACTGTGTCTGTCTACCGTTGACGTCTTCGTCAGTCTTAAGGAGCGGCGAATCCTGAGCACTTCAGATCCAAGACACGTACGCCTACTCCCATCACCACAGCAGCAAAGCTGTCCGCCCTGCCTCTCAAGTCCATTCTGACTGCCTCCCAAGCCCATTCTGACTGCAGACACGTAACCCAGCAAAGCCACGGCTAGGCCTTCAGACCCGGGGCGTTGAGCGGCAGGCGGCGGAAGCCACCCCGGCAGGCGACCTCGTTCTGCAGCTCAATCATCCTCTTCTGGTCCCCCGTCGGGTCCTGCGAGTCCTCGTCAAAGGCCCACTCCAGGAACTCGTTGGTGTAGTTGGGCCGGAAGCTCTCGTCGAGGACGCCGAGCCTCTTGCCGTACTTTGTCACCTTTGCCCAGTCGCGCTGGACGTTCTTCAGGTCGCGCGAGAAGTAGGCGAAGCTGCGCTCGAAGATCTTGCGGTTCAGCGCCGTGCCCATGACGGGCTTGAAGTCGACGTACTCGCGCCACGCCGCCTCGGGCTCCTCGAGCACAAAGTCCGTCGCCCGCTTGACGGCGCGCATGAAGCCGCGCACCTTGTCCGGGTTCGCGGCGACAAAGGACTCGTTGCCGATGTAGAGGATGGTGCAGAAGCAGCAGCAGCCGAGCTCGGCGAGCTCGTCGATGCGCAGCATCTGCACGTCGGACCGGGGCCGGTTCTGGCCCGCGAGCCACTCCTCGAGCTCGACCATCTGCACGTTCTCCAGGCCGATGCCGGCGTCGATGGAGCCCTCGATGATGGCCTTGGAGACGTTCATGCCGCAGCGCACGGCCGTGTACTCGTCGGGCGTCATGCCGTAGTGCGACGTCAGCTCGTCGATCTGGATCTTGCCGAACTCGCCGACGTAGCCGATGCGCTTGCCCCTGAGGGAGCGGAAGTCGGTCGTGATGCCCGAGTCCTTGAGGTAGACGACGCCCGTGAAGGGCTCGTCGAGGAGGCTGCCGACGGACACGACGGGGAAGTTGCGCGCCTTGGCCTGCGGAGGGGATGGCCGTGAGCGAGGGTCACCGAGATGAGGTGTGTGATGGGAGTAATACGTACGGCGAGAGTGTGAATCATGGCCTTGAAGCCGAGGTCCACCTTGCCGGTTCCGATGATTTCGGTGACATCCTGGTTGACGGTGAGTTACTGGCATCGGACAAGAGGGCCAGCGAGGAACTCACGCTGGGGTCGTTGGGCTCGAGAAGAGCGACCTTGATGCCCTCGTCCTTGAAGTATCCCTTGGCCTGAGCCAGATACAAGGGGGCGTGGTACGGGGTGGCGTGCCTAGTCGGCCGTCAACTCTTGGTCTCGGCAGCGGCATCACGCGGACAATCCTACCAGTTGGTGAGGAAGGTGATCTTATCGGTCGACATTGTGAAAGATCAAGCGTGATGCTGCCCGAGTTAGTCCAACTTCAACACATCACGTATGCAGTAGCACGGGGGTGCCAAAGAAGCATGTCCTTTCGCTGGTATTATCCAGATCAAGTTCGCCGGTATTTCTCAGATCGACTCCCCGCCGTGCCACACCGCGCCGGCGCTCCCTTTCGACCGAGTAAGATGTCGAGGGGGGGGCCCCTGACGTGTGCTGTCGGCGCGACGGGTGAGTCGAACACCCGGATGCGTTCTTCTCCTACTTTACCTCGATCTTTGGATGTTTCCATTGCGAGAGATGCCATGGCTCCTTGACGCGAACGTCGTACCAGGTAGGTCAATGTTTGCCGGTTTCTCGGTATACGACGAATGTTTAGGTTTGTGCGGTGGAAGGAAAAAGGCCTCGGGCATGGTACACGAGCAAATCTGCTCACTTCATATATCCCCCGTGAAGAGGGGTAAGTTCTTGATCGCTTAGGGCTTCGCGGCCTCCCCCTCCCTTGGCCGAAGCTAATTGCGCATTCGGGCCTCGATTACAGCCGATTGAGGGAGTAAATCGTCACAGACGGGCGTTCTTGGGCACCGCAAGTGTCGGGTAAATGGTCGATCCTCCACGAGCCCCGGACAAGATGCAGAACTGCAGGCATTCAACCCGTGGTCTGACATCAACGCCGCCGTCCAGCTCCAATGATGTCTCGTCCAATGCAGTGTCATTCGCAGGTCGAAACCCGGCCGCATCACCTTAGTGGTCCACGTCGTCGCCGTCCCCAGAATAAGACGTTGCATCAAGGCGCGTCGAAAGTATGCGGCGTAGCAGCAGACAAGGATCCGGTTGGTATTTACCGAGGGCTTGACGGGTGTGTGTGTGTGTGTGTGTTTACTTTCCCAACAAAACCGGCTCAAGTCAAATCGCTCGGGAGTCTCCGTAAATCGTCAGCCGGGAGCTCCGCGATCGGACTCGGGGACCCACACGGAGCCGGCTTATGCCGATGTTGGCCGACGCTCACCTTGGGATCGATTGTGATGAAGCCAGCGAGGCCTGGATCGTTTGTCCTTTGATTCTAGACCCATCTACAGTCGTACAAAGGTAGCAGTGTCGAATCGACCAGTTGAAGATGCGGTTTTCGTGCGGACTATATACAGCAGTATCCAGATCCATCATTCACGTGGTAGAATATCCATATTGACTGCGTGACTGTCTTTCTTTTATACAACAGTATCTGCAGGCTGCCCATTCGGTGTCGGCATTTACTCAAATAGCCTATCATAGCCAAGCTACTCAAAGCTTCCAAGGAGGTGAACTGCGCCTGACATTATCCCAACCTACCGAGATGCTTCAGCATCAGATAATCACCGTCGTGAGTCACTACAACATGCCCGAAGCAACCTGAGACCATAATTGGTGCAAGCGCAAGTCGGCCCGAGAATATTTCTGTAGTAAACCACTCTTTCAATGTACCAATCCCAGCTATAAGACCTATAATAACAGATAACGATAAATCAAGAGACGAAGTGACAACGAATGTCGCGATCGGATAGTACGATGCTGCTGCACCATACTAGATTAAGTCTACTGACCGAGAGTTGCTCAACGACTCTATCTCAAATCATTTTTCAATCAGCTCCAATGCAAACTGATTTTTTCAAGGTCCAAATGTGCTCATCTCCCAGCCATTTGTCATCTATTCACGAAGCCCAACCTGAATGCGGAGCGTTTCTCGCCGAGGAAATAGACGACTCTTGCCAAGGCCCCAGGACGACTGTACCCGCATGGCCTCGACAGGTTGAATGCTGAAGCCTTTGATACGTCTTAACTCTAAACCAGAGGCAATCGGCTTGTAACTCTAGCGAAGGCGATGGCTAGACAGTTTTGGTAAAGAAAAAAGAGATGGTAATGGTGTCCCCTTTCAATTAGGATGCCTTATAGTACATATGTCATGATGGCTTATTGCTATAAGCCACTATCCCAGTTTATGTAGCCCACTCACGTAAGGTATTCCTTATATAAGAATTATTAATAAACTTATATATTAAACAGTACTACTCTATGAGTAGTTTCTACTCTTTATAAGCCTTTACCTACCTGTCTCTGTAGGCTATGTAGTATGGTTCATAATAGCATATCAGTAGCATCCCTGAGGAAATCCTTACTTGGCTAGCTGGAAGTCTTTCTTCCCTAGGCATCGCTTCAAGACGAAGAATGACGTCTTGACCGTGAGGGGTAATGCGGTTGGTCATCCCGCCTTAACAGTGTCATCGACACATCTGACCCGGTTACAGCTCGAACAGACGTGTGACTTGATCTACAGACGCACAAAGAATCCCGAGCAATGCAGAAGAAGATAAAAGGCCCGGGCGAGGTAAACATACATCTATACACATGGGCATATGCGCCTTCAGACCTCCCTCCGTTACTTTGTCGGTGTCGTCTCTCCACTCCGTGACCCCTGCTGGTCCATCTCTATCATCCCAGACTGACTCTTTGGCTGGAACCTCTGCTCCTCCATGTGCAAGTCGTAGATGCCCTCCTCCTTCGAGACGAGGGTGTCTCTGTATATCCACAGCGACTTGCCCTGGGGCACCACAGACGACGCCCCCTTTTCTCCAGCGCCCCCATTCGTCATGCGATCGCGGATCGCCATGGTCCTCATCACCTGCGCCACCTCGACGGCGCCGCCCTCGGGCACGACCACCCTGTTGGCCACCAGCGCCGCAGCAACACCCAGTAGAAGCTGCAACGAGGCCGTGAGGATCAGTATCACGTGGATGACGCCCCAGTGCGAGACGTTCAGCTTCGTGCCCTTCATGGGCATCGTCCCCTCGACGGTGACGTCGCTGTTGCTCTCGGCGGCGATCGCCACCACGCCGATGGCGAAGCGGGCCAGCATGGCCTGCAGGTCGGCCGCGCTGCCGTTCATGGGCGTGCCGAAGACGGACTCGGCCGGGTACGTCTGGTACTGGAAGCTCGTGTCGTTGACGAGCGAGGACGCGGCGTAGCCCTGCAGCGCGATGCCCGCGGCGGCCAGGTCCGCGAGGTCCGCGCCGACGTCGTGCTCCGGGCGAGTGGCGTTGGCGACGGCGCCGACGGTGACGTTGCAGGTGTAGTACCACGGCGCGGCGTCGGAGGCCTCGAACGCGGAGACGATGCTGCAGCCCGGGCCGCAGGTGAAGGTGGCGTCGGTCATGAACGTGGTCTGCTCGGTGCCGCCGCGGACGGGGATGGAGACGTTGTAGGAGCTGCCGCCGCCGCCGCCGCCGCCGTTTGCGAGGCCGACGGTGATGGTGGACGAGGTGCCGTTGCCGCCCTGCGTGACGGGCCACGCGGCGCAGGCGGCGGTGGAGTTTACGCTGCGGTTGGTGGCGATGGTGACGGGGTTGGCGTTCTTGTCGGTGATGGACGAGGTGGACGTTTCGTGGAAGACGTATTTGCAGAGGTCGGCGGAGCAGAACATGAGGGGATCGCTGGGGACGTAGATGGCGCGCGCTGGAGGGACCTGGTCGAGGCCCTCGGTGTCGTATGCGAGGGACATTGTGCCGTAGCTGTTGGAGGTTCCGTCAGAGATTGTCACAAAGAACGTCGAACAACTGTTGGACGCACCTGTTGGCGGTGTATTGCTGAGCGCCGAGGGTCTTGGAGTTGGACTTGACCACCCGTTCCGTCTCGATGGTGGCCATGTTGGGGATGGTGACGTTGCCGGGGACGAGCAGCGCCCTCTTGTCGGCGGTATCGGTAGAGTAGCAGAGACCGATGGCAGCGAGCCCGACCTGCGATCCCTATGTCGTATGGGGTCAGTCATGAGCGGGAGGAGGGCTCTCGGAACGACTCACGATGGTGAGGACGAACCACCCGAGAGCCGCGAGGTGGATCGACCAGCGCTTCGAGCGGCATGCCAGCATGATGGTGTGCTTGAGGTTGTCCGCCTCCAGGATCCTCTCAACCTGGTTGTCTACTGTCAGAAGATGTCACCGGTCAGAGGGGCAAATAGCTTCACATACCTTGGCCATGGACCGGTAGCGTCGGCTCAGGATCCACCATCTCAGCTCGGCAATCATGTGGTTCAGACTGCTCGCAACGGCGATACCCAGAGCAATCGAGAGACCGGTGATGAGGGCGTTGTACTGGCGTTTCGTCGTCTGGTTCATCACGGGCTTGCTCGAGTAGACCCAGATGACGACGTATACCGAGACGATGATGACCATGGTGATGGCCCACCTCGAGAGGACCTTGCCGAGCATCTTCCACCGCGTCTGCCTTGTCGAGGGAAGACCGCGGAACTGGCCGTCGTCGGTCTTTTTCTGGAGGATGGCGGCGTCTTCGCCATAGTTGGAGTCTCGCGTCACCGAGGAGAGGTCCGCTGGAAGCGAGTCAGATCAAGACGGATTGCATCTCTGACGACGATACACATACTCTTGGCCCTTCTCAGAGGTGCCGGCATCGTGATGGAGTCGTTGGAGGATGCCGACTGTTATTGGGCGTCGGTTGAGTCCGGTCGGCTAAGTCGGCAGCTTTTCAAGACGATGACATCCAAGGCAGTGTCACATTGGGAAGATTAGGAAAATAAGAGAATGGAGCCGCAAGGTTATCGTATCCAACACGGCGCAAGGAGACCGATTACCTTTAAAGGCCCCGTAGTTGGTCTTGAGGATGTGGGTAGAACCCCAGAATGGACTCCCGTACCGCCTGGTGGGCTCGAGAGGATGAGACAGAATTGGGCAGACATTCCGGTCCAGCCAAATATTCATCCCCGGGGCTGTCTGTCACAGGACATTCACCAAGAAATCCCAAGACATTCCTGGATATTCAGGAGATCTGTGTACGCGCAATCCGAGACAGGCACTGGCTACACCAGCCCGCCAGCCAGAGGCCTCCGAATCCCACAAACATTGGCAAAACAAACGAGTGAAAATCACGGGCTGTTACCGCTGGAAACCTCAGAAGCCAGCGGTGGAAGGGGAAAGAAAACATGCAGGCACTCGGGACGCCCCGAAATCGTCAAGGCTTCCCGAGCCACGACTCATGCACGTCAGGGATGACATGACGAATACCCGCCTCACAACCCTGTCGGGCAGCGGACGGGCAGTCCGATGTCATCTTGGGGCAGTACGTGGGAGCAATAGAGCAGAAGCGTTGGCTGGACTCTGGCTGTTGTCAACCTTGCTGGACCTTCACGAGCAACTGGAAGAAGATCAGATAAGGTAGCAACGCCATCCAACATAACCACTGTCAAGTATATCCGTAGAGAGACAGAAATCCAACGCCCAGGAAGAAGTGGAATCAGCTCACCAAAACGGCTAGTCGGCAGGGAATCTGACTCCGTCCCCAGGAATTTCAAAGTGCAGTTGGATGGAGTCAGATGAAGCCCTGCAGGTACCGGAGCATGGCCCCCAGTTCATCACAATTTCAAGGTCCAACTCGGCGTGCCAGCCTTTTCCTAGCTTGTCTCTAGAGTTGACTGTCGAAACTCCGCGCTCCGAGGGTTTTCACAGGCGTGGCCACGGCCTGTTGAGCCCAGCGAGCCAACCGAAGAGACATCAAACAAGCAACGAAAGCGAGAGTGCAGATTCCCAAGGCCCTGGAGTCCTCCCGTGTGAGACACGAGGTCTTGTCGCGGCACACGCTGCCGCTCCGCCCCCCCATCTCCCGCCTGGCAGCGACGAGCCAAGCCGCCGGGCCAAGTTGCGGAGCGTGGCGGATGTCTCGCTACCCGCGCGTCCCGCTGGCAGCGTTGAGCCCGGTTGGACTTGGGTCTCAGGGGCGGGAAGCTGTTCACGTAGGGCAGAGGGACGAAAACATCACAGATGGCTGATGATTCTTCTTGTCGGTATCGACGTGGCGATAGTCGGAGGAATCTGTGCTCAACGTCGCATGAATGGTGGATATAGCTACTGGTTGATGTTCCAGCATCCAAATAAACGTGCCAGTCCTCAGCAACGACGCCATATTCGTCAAGTTGCTGCGTGTGGCCGGCTTGGTGAGCCACGTCGAGTCAATGCCTGGGCTGCAATGTCCCAAGCCACCACCAGGTCTTGGACCAGTCATTAGTTAAAGGGACATCTATTTTAATACCAGCCTTCACCTCGTACTCTGAGATCTGGCAGTTCCTCCAGCCCCAAGACGGCCCACGCTCGGCAGTCAAGCCGGAAGCGCAAACTTGGCATCGGCACGTCGAACCGCCTTCGCGCGCCAGCCTTCACTTCGTCTAGTCTAGAAGAACGCCACCTCCCGTCCTCAGACCCCGACGTCTCCCCTACGACTCTTCCTTTTTGCAGTGCAAACACGGCGGCGCGTGGAACAGGTGGCCGCGCTTCTTGCGCACGTACGAGGCGTACAGACCGCCGGCGGCGTAGACGGCGCCGACGCTCATCAGGACGGGCCAGCGGAACTGCTCCGGGCGCGAGAAGACGACGGTGGCCGCGTACGAGAGCAGTTCGAAGACGCTCTGCACGGAGGCCTCCACCGTCGAGAAGGCGCCGCGGTGCTGGACGTCGACTTCCTGCAACCATCACGGATGCTGGTTAGCCCGATAACGACAGTGTGACCGAAAGGCTTCTGCTTACCCCCTGGATGATGGTTTGCGCCGAGAGGTCGTAGCCCCAGAGCCCGACCCTGCTGAGCACGACGCCGGCGACGAGCCCGCCGACGGCCCCGGCGCTGCTCGTCCCGCTCCCGGACGACGCGTCGGACAGGAACCAGCCGACGCCGGCGGCGAGCCAGGTCATCTGCCACGACAGGCTCCAGATGCCGGCGCGGACGGGGCCGATCTTGGACGTGAGTCTGGGGGCGGCCCAGGTGGCGCCGAGCTCGAAGAGGGTGCTGACGGTGCGCGCGGCGCCGATGTGGAACGAGTTGTAGCCGACGGAGAGGAGGAAGGTGATCATCTGGCCCGAGAAGGAGAGGACGGTGAAGTAGAGCAGGGCGAGGGAGAAGGACGGCAGCAGGGCCGGGTGGGAGAAGTAGAAGGGCACGGCCGACACGGGGAAGACGGCCTGGATCTTGGACTTGAGCCAGTTGGGAGGACACCGGGTGTCGTCTTGGGTGGCGGTGTCGTCTGGCGATGAGGTCTGCTGCTGCGGTGGTGGTGGTGGTGGTGATCGAAGCTGGGCCAGGGCCGGTACTAGTTGGTAGACCTGGAGGGTATCGTGAGTATGTAGTCTGATGAAGAGCCAGGAAGAAAGATCCATACCCGATCAATGCAAAGATACTCAGTCACAACGGACAACAGGGTCATGCCCAGGGTCACCCAGATGGCCATGGTTGTCGATGCTCCGTCGACGAGGGAGATGGCGAGAGGTCCGACCAGCTTGCAAAAGAGGTCGATCCGCCTGATGCGCGCGTTCAAGTCTGGTCGAGCGTCAGCCATATTCACACAAACCAGACAACAACAGGACTGATCCAACCTTGACGCGCTTGCTCGTTGCCTTCGGTGATGACCACAACCTGTTCGAGTCAGACGCCAGCCCTGGACACACACCAGCCATGAGGCATCGCCAACTCACCCAGTCTCGCTCAACCGAAACGAGGTTCATGACGGAACACAGCTTCTCGACGCACGCCAGCCCGACCACCGTGGCAAACAGGCCGTTCTGCAGATCGCCCTGCAAATCACCAAGGCGCTCCAGGGCCAGAAAGATGCCGCACGACATGGCCACGGCGAGTCTCTGCCCGACGATGGAAACGCGCACGACCGACAGCCGGTTCCCGCGGTCGATCCAGGAACCCAGCGACGGCGACAGGACGACGGCAGCGGCGCCTCGCACGAGGGCGTAGACGGACATGGGCATGAGGGTGCCCGGGTAGATGGACGCGAGGAAGAGCACGGCGCCAAACTCGAAGAGCCGCGAGTTCCACGTCGACAGGAAATGCGACACGTACAGCCGGAAGACGACGGGCCTCGACACGGTGGGCGGCGGTGCTGCCGGAGGGGTTTGCCGGGGCGCCATCACCATGGCCTCCTCGTCGCGGTAGCCGTCGGGCTGCTGGTGGCTGGCGACCGGGTCATCGTGATAGGATTCCGCAGAGGCTGACGACCTCGGCGAGTCGTGGTAGGCGGTCTCGTGGCCGTCGGTGTCGGACATTGCTTGCTTCGTCAACCTTTGTGTGACGTCCAGCAGAGGCGCGTGCTGGTCGGTGATGGCTCAACGGTTGGGGCTTCAAAGTCAGAGTAACTAGCTCGCAGATCACCGGGGCATCGAACCGCACCACTCGGAAGCGACTCGGCCGGCGCTAGATGGGAATTGGTGCTGGTGCTGGTGCTGGTGATGGCGTCGTTGACGATCCAGTGACTCGCTGACGGATGGCTCCAGCTCGAGACACGGCACGTAAGCAGGACAAGTCCACTTCTAATGGTGAGTATCCTTCAGCTGCGGAATCCTCCAGTATTGCAGTTCTTCTCGTCCGGTTGGAGATGTCCTACTGGCTGATGAATGTCGAGTGTGTCGAAGCAAAATCCAATCTCACGGACGAAATCGTCACCACTCACGTTCCACTCCGCAATCGGAACCGTTCCGACACAGCTGAACCCTGCAGAGTCGGACCGTACCCGATTCGAGGTCCGCTCTCTCGGAGACCGAGACGGCTCTGTGGGAATCCAGTCCGGAGGCGGATGGAGAACGTGGACGGAGAGATGTCGGCCTGGAGAAGATTCCCATCTCCGAGTTCCTCCGTCCAGACTGGATAGGAAGACGGCCGGATGCTGCCTAGTGCTTACGGGAAGCCAGCTCTCAGCCAGCCAGGCAGCAGAGAAGACCGAGTGTGACTGGGCAAACAGGTCTGAGGTCTCAGGTCTCAGGTCTCACATGCAGGACGGCCGATCTACTTGAAGGAAGACGCGGCTCAGCTGTTCCCTCTGACTCGGTCCAAGGCTTCCAACGACGAGTCGTGCCGTCTGCTGAAGAGCTGGACATCACCACCAAGTCTACCTACCAGCTAGTCTACATACCAGTCAAACAGCCACACCATACCATGTCTGCTCCTCAGTCTCCCCTCGTCGCTCTCGGCAGCAACCTCGCCGTCACGTCCGTCTTTGGCGGCCTTCTCTACGCGTTCCTCGGCCGCCACCGCGCCCTCACCGTCCTCGCAAACATGTACGCCTCCGCCTTTGTCGGCTTCGGCATCAACGCCGTGCTCCGCCCGGAGAGCGCCCTCTCCTTCTTCGAGTGGACGTACCCCGTCGAGCCCAACAGTCGGGCGCTCATCGACCACATCATGCTCGTCTACGGAGCGCGCGACATCTTTATGGGCCTGGCGCTGTACGCGGCCACGCTGTTTGGCACCCGCAGGACCGCGGGCTGCATCCTCGTCGCTGCCAGCGTCTGCGTGGCCGTGGATGGGTACGCATGCAAGATTTCAAACGGAGGAGAATGGGGACACTGGGGGTATGGGCCGTACCTCGCCGTCGTCGGGGTGCTGCTGCTGTGAGGTGGGAAACCCATGGATGGATCATGGCCGCATGCCATGGGGATCGTGAAGGAATCGAAAAGGCCAGCCGTCGCCATCGCCATCGCAGCACATGGCATTTCAAAGCATGCTATCCATCCGGACCGCAAGGAAACTCCACTATACGACACGGATGGGACCGGGAACATGATCCGAGGACAGCTCATCTGCATCTCTGGACGGCTGGGCCGCTTGGCGGCTGGACCATCGGGCAGCAATGCTGCCGTCGGTTGCCTGTCGAGATGAACTAATTCCCGCCATCTCCGCGCGTAGAGTTTGTCCTCTTTGCCGGCCAAGCAGATGAAATACAATAGAAAAATCAGAAAAAAACTCTCGCTTATCCCACAGAACGTCATCATTACCTGAACCGTAGCTAGTTCCAGCTCCCGTTGCTGAGCTGGCCGTTCCAGACCGCCAGGTCCCGTAAATGTGCATATCGTACGTTGCCGTGACATATTTCCAGTCCAACATTGGCGTCAACTCGGGCCTTATGAGTCTTTGAGAGGTTGGGAGATGGCGAGCGGTGACCGGGGGGGTTTCTCAGATTCTCTACAAACTTCACCGCTCATTGTCACATAAAATCACCAGCTGTTGTCTCACATTTCGGTGTTCTTGGACTGTTTCCCATATCAACTCAGTCTTTGTTACTTCACCGAAATCATGGCCATCAAGAACGACCAGCTCAACGGCAACGTTGTCACCAACGGTCATACTAATGGCAACGGCCACGTCAACGGCCACGTCAAGAGCCACACCAATGGCACCGCCAAAGACGAGGCCAACGTCATCGACGACGACGTCAAGAGCACTGTCAAGGGCAGAACCAGCAAGTCAGGCATCCCCGTCGTAGGCACGCGGTCCACCCTCGACGCCGAGATCGCCAGCTTCATCCGCAGCCACCCCAGGCTTCACCTCGGCGGCGAGGACCACTTCACCGCCGAGCGCCGCGAGCACGCCCGCGTCTTTGGCCTCCACGCGCTGCCCGAGTCCAGGGTCGCGCCCATCGAGCACGTCGAGTTCAACGCCGTCCGCGGGCCCCACGGCACCATCCCCGTCCGCATCCTGTACCCGCGGTCCGGCCGCCAGGCGCGCGACCGCGGCCACTCCCCGGCCCTCGTCTACATGCACGGCGGCGGCTACACCGTCGGCTCCGTCGACGAGTTCGAGAACGGCCTGCGCCTCGTCGCCGAGGCGAGCGGCGTCGTCGTCGTCGCCGTCGAGTACCGCCTCGCGCCGGAGCACGCCTACCCCGTGCAGCTCGACGAGTACGACGCCGTCGTCGACTGGCTGCAGGACGGCGAGGCCCGCAGGCGCGGCATCTGCCCGGACAGGATCCTCGGCGGCGGGGACTCGGCCGGCGGGAACCTGACGGCCGCCCTGACGCTGCGGAGGCGCGACGAGGGCCGGAAGCCCGTCAAGGCCGCCCTGCTGCTGTACCCGGAACCGAGGCTGCCGTTTGACACGCCGGCTGCCGTCGAGAACAACAAGGGGCTCTACGTGGAGTGTGAGTAAACTCGCGATGATGATTGAAGCTCGTCAGTGTGTTGAGTGTTGACGCGCTGCCAGGTAACGGCATCTTTGGTTTCGCAGCCAACTACATCACGAGGGGCGTCCCGCCGAACCATCGCTACGTCGCGCCTGGCCTGCAAGAGATCCACGAGCTCGAGCACCTCCCGCCGAGCGCCGTCTTCACCTGCGGCTTCGACCCCCTCCGCGACGTCGGGATCGAGTACGCGCACAAGCTGGACGAGGCCGGCAACGACGTCTCGTGGCGGCACTTTAACAGCCTGACGCACGGCTTCCTCCAGATGGCCCCGTGGAGCGAGGAGGCCTCCAAGGCGACCGAGGCGGTGGGAGCCGAGCTGCAGAGGCTGGCGTGGGCGTAGACGGTGTGATGTGGTGATGCTGACATGAGTTTATGGTGGGATGTCGCAGATGCGATGGTCACGCAACGAAAAGTACGATGTAATGACACTAGACGATTTAAACGATGGAAAAGAATGGGTTGGACGGCTGTTGAAGGGCCAAGTCCACGTGGGCAATGCAAGCTAGGTTGATATGACTCTAACATGGTCTCTGATGCCGACGTGAACCGTGGCTCCAGAAATATCTTGCATTTCGATATGAAGCTGCTTAAACGTCCTACTTCTTGCATGTAACATCTGCTTCCGAGGTTGACGTCTAAGTGGCTTGCGGGAAAAGCTGGTATGGAACCCTCCCTGTTCGGTTGACCACATGAGGGCACGTTATACTGTAGCAGGAATGTGTGACAAGAGATTGAAATGTGAATTAGCAAAGTTTTACAGAGTTTGAGTGACGCGAATTAGACAATTAATTGTGGCTATAGGTTGCGAACAGTCAATCGTCAATCATCAACCGTCAACCACAGGCGGTGCTGAGAACATGTAGCAACATCGTGAACGAGACGAGCTTGCTCTCCTTCGTGCCTCGAGTGGTCTATGCAGCTGAAGAGTTTCAAGTAGTTGAGATTAATTATGTGAGGTGAGATGAGACCTAACACGGGTTTGATACTCTCCTTGCGGAAGTGAACGTTCATTTGCTTCAAGAAAAGCGAAAGACTATCCTACCAAGTATATGAAATACAATCAATACGCAAAGTCTGATGCTTCAACCAAGACACGTCTTCAAGATCGCCCTAGGGCGTCCAAGGGGTTAGTTCTACGTCGAACACTTCAAGGACCCATGACTTGACTCGGTTCAACAGAAGATTGACTTTGTTGCTTTGATGAGCATTCGTTTGCGCCTTCGCGGGAAAACTTCCGCATCTGTCCGGGGGAAATGTTCGCCGGAAATGCTGCCCGAGGGCCGTCAAGTCCCCGGCGTAACCTCCAGTCTCTGCCATTCCATTCAAAGAAGAACAAACGAATACACGAGAAACAATCTATCCAACCGTCTTTACTCACCGGAAATGGGAAGAGGAAAGTCTCTCCTCTAGACAAAGCCAAGGTAATACCAACAACATCAACCAGCACTTGGAACACTCGCCCAATCAACTCGCCCATTTATCTCACAACCAGGGACTGAGCCCATCCCACGGCCATGCCGGCACATGAATTCTCTCCGAGCAGAAATGATTGGCGTTTGCCGGACAACCGACATGACTAGCCCCGCGTCAGCGTCAGCAACGCGAGGCGATCGGGAAAAGATCCCCTGTACCCACGATGCTCGGGTAAGGACTTAGGAGAAGAGAGCCGGTAGCCCGTATATCGGCGCTCTCACGTAGCGGAACTACACTGTCAACCTTCAATTGCTTGTCCCTCCTTCACTCGTTCAACTTCGTGGGTCAGACACCTCGCCAACTCGCGATGCCTCGTCCGTCCCGCTGGCTCTCCGCCGCGTGCGGGCTCGCCGCCCTCGCCTCGTGCGAACCTCAAAGATACTCGACGCGGATGCTGGACAGCGTCAGGTCGCGCAACCAGGGCATCGAGTCCTCCGGCGCGGCGAGCAGCACCCTCGAAAGCGGCATCCTCGCCATCGCCCTCGAGGCCGCCATCAACCAGTACCCCGACCTGGCGGACGAGTACGCGCCTTACCTGGGCGACGTTCTCGACGCAGCGTCGCCGGCGCTGAGGAACGCGACGTACGCCGCGACGCGACCCCTCGACCGATTCTCCGTCGCGAGCTCCATCCAGCGCGCCTCGAGCGCCGGTATCGTGTCCATCTCGGCCACGGCCGCCTCGGCCTACGACGCCATCAACACGTCCCTCTCGCTGCAGATCCGGAACCCCGACGGCGGGCTGTGGTACTACGTGTACCCCCAGTGGAGCTACCTCGACGGCATCTTCTCCGCGCTGCCCTTCATGGCGTCCCAGCCGCGGCCAAACTACACCGACATCAGCCTGCAGGTGTCCCTGCTGTACGAGCGCTGCTTCCAGAAGAACACCTCCCTCGTCGTCCACGGCTACGACTACTCCCGCAAGGCCGTCTGGGCCAGCGGCGACACCGGCGCGAGCCCGTACGTCTGGGGCCGCGCCCTGGGCTGGTTCCTGGCCGGCCTCGTGCAGACGTGGGAAGCCCTCGACTGTCCCGCCGCCGCCGCCGCCAAGCACGAGGCCGCGGCGGCAGTCTGCGCGCAACTCAGCGACGTCGCGACGCAGCTCGGCACCTCGCTGGCCGGGTACGCCGACCGCGAGTCCGGCGCGTGGTGGCAGCTCCCGACGTTCCCCGGGCGCGGCGGCAACTACCTCGAGAGCTCGAGCACGGCCTTGTTCGTGTTTTCGTTCCTCAAGGGCACCAGGACCGGGCTCTTGCCGGACGCGGCAGCCGACTTCAGGAACGTGGCTCTGAGGGCGTACAACTACACCGTCGGCCGCTTCGTCACCGACTCGGGCAACGGGACGATCGGGTACGACAAGACGGTGGCGGTGTGCAGTCTCAACTCCACGGCGACGTACGAGTACTACACGAAGCAGCCGCTGGTGCCCAACAGTCTGCTGGGCGAGTCCGCCTTTGTGCTGGCGTCGTTGGAGGTTGAGAGAGGCTGAAGTCGTGGTTATGGGTACGTTCATGGGGAGCCTCTGCGGCAACCTCTACGGCAACCTCTACGGCAACCTCTACGGCCTCATTACGAGGCTATACAATAACAGTTGACCCCATACTATTAGCAAGGAGCGGTGGTCTAGTGGTCATGGCGCTCTGTCTTGTATCGTTATCCGTATACCTAGAACCTATAACCTCTACCCAAAGACAGAGAGGTCGGTGGTTCGAACCCATCCCGCTCCATACTTTTTGCTGAAGCTGTTCATGGCACCCTTTTGGCGCTTTTCATGTCCAACCAACAGACTGAATTCTCCGCCCCTTTTTAAGTAACGATTATTCTGTAAACTCATCATAGGAAGTTGGGACAAAAGATACAAGACTATCCTTGCTTTTCAACTGTAGAATTGTGTTTCTGATATATTCAAAGGGGAACACACGTCGCTTCTCATGCAGTCCTGTTGCAGAGACCAGGATTGTCGTAGCTTTTGTATTTCATAGGCTATTATGAGTGCGTCTGAGAATAAATTGTGTATGACGCCCTTCACAAGCAACGGCAGATAGTA
This sequence comes from Colletotrichum spinosum, assembly GCA_004366825.1. Taxonomy (NCBI): domain Eukaryota; kingdom Fungi; phylum Ascomycota; class Sordariomycetes; order Glomerellales; family Glomerellaceae; genus Colletotrichum; species Colletotrichum spinosum. The sequence goes on from QAPG01010712.1 coordinate 655,176, forward strand.
TGGCCTGGAAAGACGTGCGTAAGAATGGGTCAGAGTAGATTGAACTGCCAGTCAACTCTAACATGCTTATTCCAGCTCTGTTTTGCTCAGTATATCGGATTAATTATTGGCGAGTAAAGGTTTACACAGACCTCCGAGACCTTTAGATGCTGCCAGGAACCTCTGAACTTACTTTGGCCGTGGTGCTCACTTTGATTATCAAGAAAATCAGGACAACGCAAGTGGTTACATGCTCAAAACTTGATTGAGCAGCAGGACATGGGCAGTCAAGTTACACCACTCAATGACAGGGACGGGATGAGGCTCGCATGCAGCTTTATTAAGCCAATTATTATTCTCGATAACTCTATAGGCGCAAGGAAGGGTAGATTAAGAGCAAGCCAGAGCTGCAGTTGGGGTCAACGGTCAATGGAGGCACATACTATTCAGGCACATATTTCTTACCATCAGGCTCATACTCTCAATTTCAGGCTCATGTTTTGATCTACTCCAACTGAGCTGTTCTACAAGATGGTGTGTACTCCAAGAAATTGATAATATGTACTCGAAATAATTAGTAAGCATACAACTCTCGCCGAATGTCTGTATAGTTGGGACACAAACAGCGACACCTAATATGGTGAGAGCACCAGTGAGTAGTACTTTATCGTTGACATGGAACTAATAGTGCACAATAACTTGTGATTATATAATAATACTGAGACACATGATTCTTCACGGTAATAAAAGCAAGTAGTTCATCCTACTTGGTCTTGATTCAATCGTCCCCCAACCAAGGCATCCTGAGACATGCGTCCGATCTACTGGGTGACAGGCTTACCCAGCCAAAGGCCAAACACTGCGAATCCTTCGGCCGACTTGTAGACCGCCAAGCCGGGCCTATCACATGGCACCGATCAGGCCGATCCGATCATGTACCTGAAGACCAGATCCAGGCCTCGATCCGCGCTACAGCCATCAGGAGACGAAGAACTGCCGCACCACGTGGAGAGAAGAGGAGACGGAGTCTTCACAAAGTGACACCCTGTTGATGGACAACTCTGCTGGTCTTGGGTCTAGGTCCTTGGGGAACGTCTACTTCACCACTGGCAGCTGTCCATGAACCTCTCTTCCCACAGCATGAACACAAGATGGGCTCGTAGCTGGTCCATGACTCCATTATAATTATCCAATGGCATCCCACCTCGCGAGCCGTCATCCGTTGCCAAGGGCCAACCGCCAGGAGCACACAAAGGAGGGACGCGGACGCGCGCAATGATTCCCAAACAGGCCACCCGCACGGCAAAAAACAAGCGTTTCCGCCAAGCAAACAACCGCTGGATCGGTGAATCGTAAGGCCAAGTCGCGTGCGGGCGAGGTGCGCGCGGCCACGAAGACGGCGTGCTAAGCCGCGAGTGATGAGGTCAGCGTGACGCCATTGACTTTTCGCTCTTCGCACAGCTTCCAACGCCGACGCCGACGCCGACGCTTCAAAGAGACGCAGTCATTGATTCCGTGGCATGGTTTGCGTCTTCCCGGTCACTACATATTATTAGCACATGCCCATTTCTCTGCTTGGCGGTGGTGGTGGAACCGTCATGCTCGACGTTGGTCTGGAGCCAGAATCACCACACACTTCTCCCTGCTAGCACACCTGTCCTCGCCCTCCATGGACCCTTCCAAGCCGCCGATCCTCCTCATCCACGGACTGTGGGTGACGGCCGAGTACTGGGAGTACTGGATCCCGTACTTCGAACACCGAGGGTACGAGGTCCACGCTCCCGAATGGCCCGGCATCGACGGCCGGACCCCCGAGGAAGTCCGGGCGGACCCGAAGCCCATCGCCAACAAGCACATTGAGGAGATTGTCGACTACTACGAGACGTTCATCAAGAAGCTGCTCGTGCGGCCCGTCATCATCGGCCACTCCTTTGGCGGCCTGTTTGCGCAGATTCTCCTCTCCCGCGGACTGGGCATCGCCGGCGTCGCGCTATGTCCGGCCCAACCCGCCGGCATCATCACCCTGCCCTTCACGACCTTCAAGGCGGCCTTCCCCATCATCAAGAACCGCTTCAACGTCAACAGCACCGTCGCCATTTCCGAGCACCACTTCCACTGGTGCTTCTCCAACAACACCGGCGCCGAGGAGAGCAGGGAGTACTGGAAGCGGTACAGCGTCCCGGGCGTCGCGCGCGTGCTGTGGCAGCTCACGACGCACGTCGCGGGCGGCCCGTCGGCGCCGACGTACGTGCAGTTCGACAAGCAAGACCGCGCGCCGCTGCTCCTCGTGGCGGCGGCCAAGGACCGCGTGGTGCCGGCGAGCACCGTCAGGAAGAACTTCCGAGCGTACACGGGGCCCGCGCTGGTCGAGTACAAGATGTTCCCCGGGAGGACGCACGGCATGATTTTCCAGCCCGGGTGGGAGGATGTCGCGGACTACGTTACCGACTTTATCGAGAGCCATGCCCAGTGACAACGACTGAGGGATCATCGGCAAACGCTGAGGCGGTTGCAGGATGACCACTGGGAAGCAGTCTCACGACGCCGCTCGTCCTCCTTGTCGCACCTCACCCTATACCCTTCCTCTTCCATGTCACGGGCACTCATACTTTAATACTGGTCTTTCTGCGGAATCATGTAAGATATTGCTCATTTGTCATGGCGTTATCATGGGCGAGCGCGGAGTAAGGGGAACATTACAAGCGAGAATTATTCAGACAAGAGCGTACATAGAAGGCCGGTTAATCATGATTATAATTATCCTCATCACGTCTGACGAAAGGTCATTGTAAGATAACAGTCAACTAAATTACGCCGTGGTGCTGAGGCATAAACGCGATAGTTGTTAGCAACATGGTGCGAGGACTGATGGAAAAGATAACTCACCGACAATTTTCTGTAATCGTCTTTTCCAGCTCTCACAGATCCATAAGCACCATATCGGTCAGATCTAGCTTGCATAGAGTAGCCAAACCCAGGTTCAGGCACATACTCTATTGGCCTCCAAGCCAAGATCGTGAGGTGGGCTGGTGGAGTAGTTCGGATGGCTGAAGGATACCACATTTCTAAGCAAGTCTCCGGCCTACTTTTCCCTCTAGCCTCCATTACTCGACCCCATGGCTCACAGACTTGGAGACTTTGAGACGGAGAGACGGCCGTGATTGGACAAAGGACTTCACGACTCCAACTCCTTAGGTTGGACGCAATCTGTCGATGCTCCGGCTCCTCTCGTCCCGAACCCCTGGCCCTGGGCACACGTCCGACAAGGATCCAACGCTGGCTCCTTGAAGCACTCCCTCTGTCTTCATCCCGATTCCCGACGAACCCACTGTCAGAGGCGGTCCCAGAGTCGATAGAGGATCCTATTTAGCTGGGCAAGATACCCCTCATCGACCATGAAGCTCGTGATGAGACCAGACTTTGACCTCCCGTCCCATCCCCTCCGCCTTTGAAACCTATGGCACAGATCTTCTCACAGCCATCACAGCCACCATGTCGACCAAGCTCTTCGAACCCCTGCGCGTCGGCCAGGCCCAGCTATCCCACCGCGTGGTGATGGCGCCCCTCACGCGCTTCCGCTTCGCCGCCGACCACGTGCCCCTCGACATCGCCCTCGAGTACTACTCCCAGCGCGCCTCCGTCCCGGGAACCCTCATCATCGCCGAGGCCGTCCTCATCTCCGAGGCCCACGGCGGCTTCCCCAACGCCCCCGGCATCTGGAACGACGCCCAGATCGCCGGCTGGAAGACCATCACCGACGCCGTCCACGCCAAGGGCAGCACCATCTTCTGCCAGCTCATCGCCCCGGGCCGCGCCGCCGTCGTCCCCGTGCTCGACAAGGAGTGCGGCCACCCGCTGCTCAGCGCGAGCGCCGTCCCCATCGACGAGTCCTCGCCCGTCCCGCGCGAAATGACGCCCGCCGAGATCGCCCAGGCCGTCGCCGACTTCGCGCAGGCCGGCAGGAACGCCATGGCCGCGGGCTTCGACGGCGTCGAGGTCCACGGCGCAAACGGCTACCTCGTCGACCAGTTCCTCCAGGACGCGAGCAACCGGCGCGCCGACGAATGGGGCGGCAGCGTCGCCAACCGCGCGCGCTTCCCGCTCGCCGTCGCCGCGGCGCTGGCCGAGGCCGTCGGCGGCGGCGACAGGGTCGGCTTCCGCGTCAGCCCGTGGAGCAGCTTCTAGGGGATGCGCATGGCGGACCCCGTGCCGCAGTTCTCGCACCTCGCGCGCGGGCTCAGGGACCTGCGGCTCGCGTACCTCCACGTCGTCGAGTCGCGCGTGAACAACTGGCAGGACGTCCAAAAGGTCGAGGGCATCGAGTTCCTGCTCGACATCTGGGACAACGCGTCGCCCGTCTTGGTTGCGGGCGGGTTCACGCCCGAGTTGGCGCGGAGGGCCGTCGACGAGGAGTACGCGAGGTGGGACGTGGCCGTCGTGTTTGGCCGGCATTTCCTGGCCAACCCGGATCTGCCGTTCCGTATCAAGCATGGCTTGCCGTTGAACAAGTACGACCGCGATACGTTTTACACGCCGTCGATCCCAGAGGGATATATTGACTATCCCTTTCACCCCGAGTTTGAGCGCCATGTCTCTGGCGTGAGAGCGAGTACATAGACCTGGGGGATGGTGTCTGTAGACCAAGTAGAACGATGTGACGATAATAAGCTAAATCTTGTGATAATAAACTAGATTTGATGATAAGAAACTAGATCTGATGACAATAAACTAGATTTATTGAAAGAGACTAGATTTGACGACAATAACCTGTATTCCGTGATTATGGTCTAGATGTAAGTACAGTAAGCTAGATCTCATCATGATAAACAAGATCTCATAATAATAAAATATAGACGAGTATAACAGAACGGATCGGATGACAGTGAACAAGATCTGATGATAATTACCTAGATTCAAGTATACTAAGATAGCGTGAACGATAGTAAACTAGATTCAAGTATAATAAAATAGATTGAACGATAGTAAACTGGATTTGATGGTAATGAACTTGATCTGATGATAATGAACTAGATTTATTGATAATAAACTAGATTTCACGATAATAAACTAGATCTCATGATTATTAAGTAGATTTGAGTAAAGTAAAATAGATTGAACGATAACAAACTAGACTTGATAATAGTAAACTTGATCTGATGATAACGAACTAGATTTGACGACAACAAACTAGATCTGATGATCCTCTGAAAATTACTCGCTTGCCAACTGGAAGTGCTTTTGTGGTGAAAAGAGACCGAGACCCAGGCTTCGGCCATCTGAATGACATCTTTGGCATCAAGTCAAGTCCCCAACGTCGACGGAGATCAACTGAAGCCCGTTCCGCTCACGAAACCCTTGGGCCTCATCAGATAGCACCAGTGGTACACGTCCGGATCGTGCGGCTTGGCCTTTGGCGTCGGAATCCTGGCAATCGTCTCGACCTCGAAGGGGAGCTCTTCCACGTCGAACCGGCAACAGGAGTAACTCAGCGAGATCCAGACCCCGTCGTCCGCAAGATGCCGCCTCACGCCCTCGGCCATGCTCAGCAACCGGTCCGCGCCGCCGCAAGACACGGCGTCCACCGTGCTCTTGTCGACAACGAGGTCGTACTTGTGCGGCAGCTGCAGCTGCGTCACGTCCACCACGAGGTACCTCATCCTGACGTCCCCAAACACCTTCTTCTCGAGCAGTTTCCCGCGGTCGATCGCCAGCGGCTCAAAGTCGACGTTGGTGATGTTGTCGAACCCCCTCTGCCGGAAGTGGTTCTGCAGGTCGCTCGTGCCGAAGCCGAGGTGCAGGATGGGCGCCGAGTCGCCGAGGGGGGCGAGGTATGGGTCGACGATGGACATGAAGGTTGCGGACTCGGTCAACCACTCAAAGCTGGTCTCGGAGGCGAACCGCTCGCCCCAGTAGCTCTGCTTGTCGAAATCGACGGGCATCTTTCGGGGCTTGATGGTGGCGATTTTGGCTCGGTGAGAGTATTAGACTGAGTTCGGTGAGACTGGCGCGTATTCCGAAGGCGTCAGCTTGAGCTTCATCTGTCCATCTTGTTGACAAGGGTTCCGCTCAAAAGTTTTTAATGCCCACATTAATGCAACGTGGAGACTACGAGTGACATCATAAGTATGGGAACTGAAAGCCAGGTTTCATTATTCATGGCTCGGAGCAGGGATCGTGAGTTGTCTTCTCACTTCCGACACTCTGTAGATGTGACAGTCATGGCCGAGTTGCTGTCTCGGTTTACCGCAACCAACCTCTGCTGTTTGGACTTCTCCTGTCGAAAGGCAAATGTACACAGCTATTGACTAGAAACAGACCATGACACCGACATGAGTCTATTAATTAGCCAATTCGTACGTTATGAACCTCTAGTCATGAATACGTGACCCGAGTGGTGTTCCTATTCTTAAGATGGACAAAAATGCAGCTGAGCCGTTCGTATTCACAGCTCTGCTCGAAAGCTGCCTTCGCGAGGAGTTACCAACCGTCTCTCCAAGTCTGTAACAGCGTCTTCAACCCCCCTCTGCACATCAAAGTCCCACAAGATATCCTTTCTCTGTACAATCTCCTCAGACATCTTCTCAAAGTCTTTGCCGATTTCCGTCCGGAACTCGTACAGCTCTCCCATACGACGGCTGCCTCTGACGAGAAAGTGGCCCCTCTCTCTACGGTTAGCATCAAACGTCGCAAACGCGACAGCCACATCATCTCCGTCCTGTACACCATCGTGCCCGAGCAGAGCGGCGAGGACAGCAGCGTCCTCGATGCACATGCCGGCACCGGCGCCCATGTGAGGCGTGCTCGCGTGGGCCGCGTCTCCGATGAGGCACAGTCGGCCTTTGGCGAAGAACGGGACGGGGTGCTCGAAGAGGTCGAAGAGAGCCCACTGAGCGCGGTCAGCATCGACCACAAGCATCTTTGCGCACCTCTGAAGCGGAACGTATCGTCACTCACTCGATCCACAGTCTTCATGCGCTCCACGAGTTGCTGCAACCGCGGCGTGAGGCCCCGAGCATCCGCCAACTGGTCCTCTCGCCGCGCGGGGAGCACGAGCTGCGTGTCGCTCGGCCAGTCGCCGTCGCCCTGGCAGTGCAACACGACGTTGCAGATGGCGCCGTGGGCGACGGGATAGCTGACGAGATGGGCTCGTTCGCCAAACTGTTGCAGTTCCGTTAGAACGTACTAAGACGTTACGAGAAATCAAGGATGGACCTGAACTTGCCCATATGTTCGACCCAAACGCTCTCTCCCTGCCGATGATCTCGACGGCCTCGTCCATGGGAACCAGCCCGCGGTAGCAAAACTTGTGCGTGTAGCGGCTCTTGGCCGCGGCATGCTCGCGTCCGACAACGAGCCCGCGCATGTGCGACTTGATCCCGTCGCAGCCGACCACCGCGTCCGCCTCGGCGGTGCTGCCGTCCGCAAACACCATGCGCAGCCTGCCGGGCGTCTCCTCGACGCGGTCCAGCTGCTTGTTGAACCTCGTCGTCCCCTCGGGCAGCAGTCTCATCAGCTCCTCGAGGAAGTGCGCCCGGTGGCAGCCCCGGACGCTGTACCTGTCGGTCCCGAGGCTGAAGAGCGTCTTGTCGTCGGCTTCGGGGTCCGTCCCGTCGACGAAGTCCCAGCGCAGCGCCGGCGATGCCACCTTTTCAAAGGCGGCGAAGACGTCGGGGTGGCACGCCGACATGGCGCGCGTCGCGTTGGGCGTGATGCCCAGACCGGCCCCGATGGCCCCGAAGGCGTGGGCCTTTTCGTAGATGACGCAGGGCACGTTGCGGCGGAGGAGGGCGATGGCCAGGGTGATGCCGGAGATGCCGCCGCCGACGATGGCGACCTCGAAGTTCTTTCTGCTAGGCATCGTGGAGGATGGTGAGGATAGGTGAGGGTGAGGAAGTCAACGCTTGTGACGATGCATCGAGGCCGGTTGCCCCTCAGGGAGAGCATGCTCGGTATTCGAGACTGACTTTCACTTCGCATTGTCAGGCTGGCCGAGGTATTCGTCGAGACGTCTGATTGTTGCGTTTGAAGTCATCCGTACACTCAAACTCGTTGCTGATCTTCAACAATGATGGGGGAGAGTCGGTTCGACCGTCAGCTTACCACGGCATTGGACACATCGATGGCGTGTCTGAGAAGAAGATAAAGTCATACTTCAAAATTGTGAAAGACCACTCGTGCGGTCCTGTGGGTGCTTACTCGCAGAGACACGACCGTCTGTTCTCGTAGGACTCGGACCCGAAAGAAGGTTACCGGCCCGCCATAGAACCAGGTTTTAGAGTGTAGGAGCTGTCTGACACGAATCATTGCACATGTTTGGAGAACTTGGGACGATGTGTCTGCGTCGACGTTATTGTCAACCGGACGCAAGCCACGGTTATTTCTTCTTGTCCTTCATCCAACGGAGGTGTAATCCCGGCAAAGATATGACAGTATTATTTATCCCACATTCCCAGTCAACCCAAGCTGAACCATTGACGATAATGAGGAAGAAGTTGTTGAAGCCGTGTGCGCTGTGGTTGGCCATGAGCATGACGGTCTGGACGTGTTCGTGGTCAGCCCGTCTTTCTTGCTATACTCCATGCCGTCTTGGACGATGATGACTTACAAAAGCCCAGGTGCGAGGATCCGTAACGGCCATCTTCAGTCCGTGCCACCCGCTCGAGTCGGCCTCGGGCAGAGACGATGGACTAAAGAGCGGTCCGGGCTGGCATGTATAGAGACGGGCGGGTTCGGGTGAGGAGCATGTTGCTGTCTTGTGCGTTAGCTGTGTATCGCGAAATAAAGGGGGATGATTCGACCTCGGGAGCTCCATCAGCATGTAGCCAATGTTGAGAGTGAACACGGCCATGTTGAACTAGTTGCCAACGAGACCGAGGTCCCTTTCAAAGGTACTCAGTCGCGCTTGGCTGGACAATTTTGTTAGTATAAAGATTGACGACATGGGTTGTCCAGACACATAGGCAATATTGGTTCTGTCCAGGTAGTTGAAGAGGTAGAGAGTCCAGACGATCGGAACCAGCGTCGGGTCCAGTTTGCGCGTCAGGCTCTTTTCCACGGCAGCGTACTCCTCTTCGGACGTGTCCAGGCCGTTGCCATTGCTGTCTTTTTCAGAGACGTAGTCCTTGTCTCCCGCGGCCGTCGTGGTGTCGATGTGATCCGACGTCGCCAGCATGGCTACTTGTTTGTTATCCGACTCGGCGAGGGCCATGGCTAGGGGTAGTCGTTGATGGACAAACAGTACAAAGCCGTCAACACAAATATAAAAGACGACTATAGACAGCAGCACAAAGAAAAATGACTGGAAGAATTCTGTTAGTTGTCATAAAGTATGAAGCACTTGGACACGAAAACCCTCTTTCAAAACAGGAAGCCCGTTCAGTCTTTTAATCGTCCCACGAAGACGTCCAGCTGACGAACTACTCTCCCACTTCCAGCCGTCCGCAACCTATATCAAGCACGCTCAGCTTACATCAACTCGAGTGAAATCGTCGTTTGATCTCACAGCTTCCCCGCACGCCCACGAACCGACCCCGGATTTTGCTGGCGGTCCATTACTTAGACACGCAGATGATGGCAAGCCGGTCTGGGTTGAATCCTGGACAACCTCCTCTGCCCCAGACCCGCAGTCGGAGATGTAAGCCAACTCAGGTCGCCAGGCTGCGGAGTAGTCTTGGGGTCTGCGTTTTTGGACGGGATGCTCCGTTGCGTCGGAGGAGTCCAGCCACTGGGGGACGTTGCTTTGACGATTATCTTGTCGCCGAGACCGGCTTCTTGACGTGGAGCGGAGCTGTCCGGGGGTTTTCGGATGGCTCCGTGAAGAGTAGCTATCCAGGAGGACTGCTCTGGGGCCAGTCGCGTGACTGATGCAGATCGAGTTGACCACAGGCCGCCAGGAGTAGTTGTGTCGCGTTGGCTTGCTACGTCTGGAATGATGGGATCGTGGTGATCATGAAGTAGTGACGTCAAGTCCGGCAGTATATCTATATCTGCTGATAGGATCACAGTTGAAAAAACGAGGAGACTTGTTTTGCTGACAACTGTGGTGATGCAACTGGCCATGATTCAGACTGGCCGGCTTCCTCAAAGTCGAATCCATCAGAGGCTTTCTCAAGATCTACGTCAAGAAACAAGGTCCAAGCTCCAGTGTCCATTCTCTCAATGTCAACTGCAAAGCGTGTAAAGTTGTCACGATGACTGTATGATGTAAAATTAACTGAATACGATGCAATGCCCGAAACGCCTCATGTCAAGTCATACACATAATTCTACCATCACAACCACACACTCCCTTCATCGACCTCCTCTCTACGCAAGAGCAACAGTCTTGACGTAGTTCAACGCGCTCCCCGCCCTCAGCCACTCAATCTGGTTCAGCTCGTACGAGTGGTTCAGCATCGCCGTCCATCTCACACCCTGCTTCGTGACAACCTCCATCGTCACCTGCTTCCCAGGCCGCAGCTCGCCCTGCTCGACGTCAAGCAGCGAAAGCACGTCTCCCTCGGCGATCCTGTCGTAGGTCGCGGCGTCCGCAAACGTCAGCGGGAGCATCCCCTGCTTCTTGAGGTTCGTCTCGTGGATCCGCGCGAAGCTCCTCGCAATCACGGCCACGCCGCCGAGGAACCGCGGTTCCAGCGCCGCGTGCTCGCGCGAGCTGCCCTCGCCGTAGTTGCCGTCTCCGACGATGCACCACCGCACGCCCGCCCGCTTCAAACTGCGCGCCGTTTCGGGGATGGGGCTGATCGCGGCGGTCCCGGAGCCGGAGACGGGGTTGCGGGTCTTGCCGATCATGGGGCGGGAACCGGCGTCCGGCAGGAAGGCGTTGGTCGCGCCGAGGAGGAGGTTGTTGCTGATGTTCTCGAGGTGGCCGCGGTAGTTGTACCACGGCCCGGCGGGGGAGATGTGGTCCGTCGTGCACTTGCCGCTGACCTTGACGAGGATGCTCATGCCGCGCGCGTTCCCGGGCTTCCAGGGCGCGAAGGGGGTGAGGAGCTGAAGCCTGTCGCTGTTGGGGTCGATGCTGACGGTCAAGTCTGACGTGTCGGCCATGACTGGAGGTTGGAAGCGGTCGGCGCCGGGAGAGAACTTCACGGGGAGCTCGTCTGCCTTGGGCGCCGAGAAGCGGAACGGACTGCGGCCGTTGGGCACGGGGATCGTATCGGTGACGGGGTTGAACGTGAGGTCGCCGGCAAAGGCAAACGCCGTGGCGAGCTCGGGAGAGGTGACGAAGGAGTGCGTGGCCGGGTTGCTGTCGTGGCGGCCGGTGAAGTTCCTGTTGAAGCTCGAGATGACCGAGTTCCTCTCGGCGGCCTTAACGTCGACGTCCCTGCGATCCCACTGCCCGACGCATGGTCCGCACGAGTTGCTCAGCACGGTGGCGCCGGCCCGTCGCAGCGTGTCGAGGATCCCCTCCTCCTCGGCGGTGGCGCGGATCCGCTCGCTGCCGGGGCTGACGAGGAAGGGCGTCTTCGTGCGCTCCAGCCCGGCCTCTCGGGCCTGGACGACGAGATCCCTGACCTTCTCCAGGTCCTCGTACGAGCTGTTGGTGCAGCTCCCGACCAGACTGCAGCTGAGGTCCGTCGGCCACGAGCTCTCCTCCACGCGGGTCTTGAACCGGGATAGCGGGTGCGCCAGGTCCGGGGTGAAGGGCCCGTTGATGTGAGGCTCGAGGGTGGACAGGTCCACGTGGATGACGTCGTCGTAGTACCGCTCGCTGCCGGCGTCCGCCACGAGGAGGTCCCGCTTGAAGCCGTCGGCGTACTTGGCGATGCCCTCTCTGCCGGTTGCGGCCAGGTACCGGGCCATGGACGCCGAGTAGGGGAAGACGCACGACGTCGAGCCGATCTCGGCCGACATGTTGCACACCGTCGCCATGGCCGTGGCCCCGAGCGTTTCCGTGCCCGGGCCGAAGAACTCGATGATCTTGCCCTTGCCGCCGGATACCGTGAGAACGCCAGCCAGCTTGCAGATGATGTCCTTGGAGGAGCTCCAGCCTCGCAACCTGCCCGTCAACCGGACGCCGACGACCTCGGGACAGGCCAGCTCCCACGGCATGCCGGACATGGCATCAACGGCATCCGCACCGCCCACGCCGATACCCAGCATGCCCATCCCGCCAGCATTCGGCGTGTGGGAATCGGTACCGATCATCAAGCCCCCCGGGAACGCGTAGTTCTCAAAGATGGTCGTGTGGATGATGCCAGCACCGGGTTTCCAGTATCCGATTCCGTACTTCTTGGCCGCGCTGCCGAGGAACGCGTACACCTCGCGGTGGTCTCTCGCGGCCCTCGACAGGTCCTCCGTATCCCCCTTTTCGGCCACGATCAAGTGGTCGCTGTGAACCGACGTCGGGACCCGGACTCGCGGCAGCCCGGCGCTGATGAACTGCAGCAGCGCCATCGTGGCGGTGGCATCGTGGCAGGCGACGCGGTCCGGTCGCAGGCGCAGGATCGTCTTGCCCCGCTGGATCTCGTCGAGGTTCCAGCCATCGCCGCCGGGTATCAGGTGGCTGTACAGGATCTTTTCGGAGAGCGTCAGAGGTCGGCGGTTGGACTTGCTGACGTCGCGGAGGGCTTGGAGTCGGACTCCGTAGTCGAGAGTGTTGTACTGGCCAACCTGTCAGCACAAGAAGCACTTTGACGGCTTGTATCGTGATGAACGAAGAGCAACGGCTTACCGGTTCCAACGGACTCAGAGCAACTTGTCCCGAAGGCGTCGCAAAGCGTCTCCTGGCTGCCACGGCGCGAGTCCCGTGTAATGGTGATGCGTATTGTATCGATCGAGCACTCCTCAAGATTGTAAAGGACATGATTATGACACCAGTGACGGCCTGAAAGAGCGCCAAGGTCGTAGGAACGTTGTCATCCTGTTCATCTCCAAGTCAACTCGAAGAATACGGTCGAGAATGCCCATCCTTTTTCGCAACGAGCTGGCCGAAACAGCGTTCGATCCTCGGTTGAGGCCTACGCCGGACTACTCCGTCGCATCACAGCCGACTGGGGTAATCGACGGAGTAGTCCAGGGTGTGACAGGGATGACGATGCGGACTACTCCGTCTACGCGGCCAAACTGGGAGCATGGACGGAGTAGTCCGGGTCTCACCTTGATGTCAGTGACAACCATACAAATAGCTCGCGCGGACTGGCTCACGTCACGGAGGCCACTCGACCACTGTAGGTATGTGTGTATTCTCGGCACGAGTTCCGCGGGCCAACGGGGCATCCATTCAGTACCCAGGATGTGGATAGTTGCCCATCTCGTACGGGTCTTGGATCCCGGCCAGGGGGAAGCTCCAGCTGAACTCGGACTTGTCAAAGTCGGCCAGGAAGGTCTCGATCTCGGGCACGTAGTCGTTGGCCCCCGGGTGGAACGACCCCTGCGGAGGATAGACGCCCTGCCAGTGCACCGCCGCGTCGTGCGGGTGCGGAGGGTGCATACCCACGCCGCCCGAGGCCGCCGACATGGCCTGCTGCCAGGACGCGTCCGCCCCGTTCATGGGGATGTGCGAGAGGTCCGTCGGGTCGTGGCCCGTAGCGTCGTATACGGCCTCGGCGGCGGCGGCGGCGTGGGCGTGGTTGAGGCCGTTTTGCTGCCGGCCGTCTTGGAGCCGGTCCGCGCCGAGCGGCACGTACAGCCGCGGGTTCTTGGACGGCATGTTGCCCGTGTAGAGCTTGCGGATCGTGAGGTCGACGATGGCGCCGAAGCTGCGCTGGCCCTTCTTGACCGAGGGCCACCACTCGCCGCCGACGGTCAGCAGCCCGGAGCAGGTGCGCAGGCTCCTCGAGAGGTCGGCCGTCGACGCCTGCTGGCGGACGGTGGGACACGTCCAGAAGGAGTAGATGAGGGTCGCGCCGGCGGCGAAGATGTTCTGCACCGTCCGCCAGCCGTGGTGCAGGCCCTGCATGTCGTGCAGGGCCTGGTAGTCGTGGAGGATCGAGGCCGCGTTGTTGAAGCAGGCCTGCAGCGACTCTGGCGCCGGGTTGCGGATCGCCTGCGACGGTTGGAACAGCATCACCATGGTCGTGTGGTACTTGACCTTGAGCTTGAGCTGCCACATGCGCCGCTGCCGGTTGTCCAGGCCCGGGTAGTCGAACGTCTCGTCCGACGCCCGATCCCACCAGTCGATGAGTTCTTGCTTGATCCTTGCCTGCTGGACCGGCGGGTTCTGCGGCACCGGGAACCAGGAAGAGTCGCATGGGAGGTGATATAGCTGGAGCTTGACATCGGACACGATGCGGTCCAGTTCGAACTGGTACCGGGCGAACCGTAACACGGCAGCCGAGAAGGACGACGGGATTGGGCCGTTGGTCGCGTTGGGATTCGTCGGATGAGGCTCGGGCATCTTGACGTCGAACGTTTCGTCACGGAATCCAAGCGGGCGCCCCTGTATAGACGACACGGATCTGGTTTGGGGTTAGAAGAAGTTCTATAGACTTTCTTTCGATAACCTTGGATAACAGTGGCACACATACCTGTCCAGAGAGTATATCGTAAAGAAAGTCAGCCTTCTTAGTTGCTGGTTCTCAAAGTCGCCAGCTTCTGCAGCCACCGGCGGCTCTCTGTGTATGCCCAGCTCGACGCAATGGGCCAGGGCGATGTGTATCAACGTCCACAGGTTGACTTCTGCGGGCGTGAGCATGCTGTGTACGATCAACATGACCAGGCCCTGGATGGAGGACAGCGAGATTTGCGAAAAGCAGTCCCGGGAGAAGTGCAGTGCCGCTTTGTAGAACCTCTCGGGGGGGAACTCGTAGATCCTCGATCTGACCTTGACGGTGGCGGCGATATTGAACACCATGAAGAGGATAAAGGCCACAACCGGCATGGGCACGGTATGTACGCCTTGGTCGCTGGGAACCCTCTGTCGTCCGTTCCAGCGGAAAGCCTGCATCGTACTCGGCCAGCCGTGGGGGAAGACGTCGTCGTCTAGAGAGCAGCTAAACGTAGAGTAGAGCGCGTCCAAGGCACTCAGGAGAGATGTCGGCTCCAGGACCGGGAAGTCTGGGTGCATCCAGCGGACGTATGTGTGTATAAGCTTAATGGCATCTTCTTTTCTCGGCAATTCCTGGCTCCGTGTCAGTCTACTGCCTCGTGCTTATACCTTGCCAGCCGCAACATGTTGCTGCTGCCGCCACTGATACAAACACTCACCTGCTGAAGAACCAAGTGCAGAGAACGGTAATATTGCTGTGACGCCGTGCTGGGCACAGTCGTATCGTGCCACTCCAAAGACGGCCCTTGGGCCTGCACATCCTCCAGCAGCGCCGCCGGAGTCGAGCCGGAGCTCGAGGGAGACGCCCCGATGAGATTCGTAAACAAGACCCCCGAGCTGGAGCCGAGGTAGTGCTTCCGGCTCGAGTCCGAGTTGAGCGACAGCATGCCCAGGTTCATGGCCACCGAGTGGGCTCGCTCGGGGAACTGCTCGTCGTGGTCGTAGGAGCCCGCGGCCTCCGCGGAACGCTTGAGAGACGTCCGCTGGGTCGTGGTCGTCGTCGTCGACCCCAGACTGACGGTCCGGCCCGACGGCCGCTGACGGCTCGCCGCCCGGCCGGACCTGGGCGACGACGTCGAGGCGTCGTCGTCGTCGTTGACGTCTCCGCCACACCCGCCGGCCGCCGCGGCGTTGGAGCCCTTGGGGTCCGGGAACGCGTCGATTTGCGGCCCGCCGGCGAGGTCGACGTCCGGCAGGCCTTGTCTGATGATGTCTTCGAGCCAGTTGATCCTAGCCCGGGCGGCACTTGCGAAGCTGTTGTTGTTGGCGGAGCGGACCGGTCAGCCTGATGGGCCCTTCCACACAGAAAAAAAAAATCTCTTCTATTTTCCTTCTCCCTTGACTACGCTTCGCCCCCTCAGACCGGGCAACACATGAGGACAGGACGCCACGCGTAACTGGGACTTCTCCGGGGCGGCTAGCGGCATAGAGGTACGAGATGGGAAGATGACGCCGGGCGGGCTCGACTTACTTGCGTGGGACGAGCAATCCCGAGTTCTGACTGTCGACGTCGAGGCAGGTCTCGCCGGCCTTTGCGCAGTTTGTACAAGCAGGGACTTCTCCGTCACACTAATCCGGTCGCGCATGAGCAAAGAACATGACGACAATTGGACCGGAGCAACGCGGCCTTGGGTCTTGGACTCTTGGGGAGGCGCTTAGAGGATTACAAGGGGCTCAGCAACGTGAGATTCTCTCTTACCTTGATCCGTCGCGTGCGACAACGACGGCATGCTAAGCGCACCTTCTTTGGCGGATTAACCCGTGAAGCCATCTTCGGTCGACCAAGGAAGGGGGAGAAAAGGTGGATGTGCGGTTTGTTCCTTGAAGAGTGTATGGCTTGCTATACGGGAGTCTGGAACTTGAAGTTTGTGCTGGCGGGGATCGGGGGCGACCACGATAAATCAGTCCCGAATAGTTGAACTGGGTGAGAAGGGCAGTGAGAACGATTCAAGAGGCCCTGGGCGCTCGCGAATTGCGACCCGAATCCGATAGACCGACGACCACCTTATTTCCTTTTTCCCCCCTCCCCTGTTCGGAATCCAACGGGTTGGCATGGAAGAGGGCTCGTCCAGTCTCTCTTTGACTCTCACTCTCTCTTCCTTTGACCTTATGCTTTGAGGTGGGAGGGAGCTGGCTGGACCTGCGCTGTTCTCTTTTTGGGCAATACTACCGCCCGTCCGCCAACGCAACGTTGGCAATGTGTGCCAGAGACGAAGGTGGTATAGTATAATTAGGGTAGTGCAGTTTGACAAGAGTGGAATTAGGAGACCAGCTTGCTCCCGTCCCCTCCACACCAGCGAGATTGGTAGGGAAAAAAAAGCTGGCGCTACAAGTAGAAGCCCGTCATGTTGACAGGGATCGAGTGGACTCTGGACGATCAGTGTCCGGACGAGTACATACCATGTAGCACATTATGTAGTATACTATGTAGCGTACTATGTAGTATACCATGTAGTATACCATGTAGTATACCATGTAGTATACCATGTAGTATACCATGTAGTATACCATGTAGGATGAGAGCCAGAGGAGGGACCAGACATTGGTAGGGCGTCAGACATGCGCAATAGGGCGAGGATATGGCCGCCAGCCACCCTGACCTTGTCCTGGGTGGTGTACGACGTAGTGGGCTGTGTATGGAGTGTACGTGTGTGTAGAGAGTCAGTCCCTCCGCCCGCCCCTATGCCACGTCGGGACTATTCGTGTGCCACGTTTTCTCTACAGCAAGACTGAGTCTTTACGCTACCCATGCCGCTCCTAGTACGCTCGAGCGTTCCTACAAAGTACGCGGTCCTGGGTAGTGTCTGGTGTGGGTATAGACGTATAGACCTGGCCATCTGATGTTTTCCCGACGGGATTAGAGCCCACAATCCGCAATCTATCTCGAGTCCCAGTATCCGTCCGTACGCGACGGGGTGGAAAAGTAACGCTAGGCCTCTGTCAAACTCAGCTCGGCCTCGGTTCTTTGTGGGGAAGACAGGCGTAGAATCCAATGAGAAGGTCGTACCGGCATTATGTGTCTGCTATCGGCGACATTTCTGAGTCTAATGTTGAAGGGCCAGTCACGATGCGTCCTCCGGCCCAGTGTTTTCTATACATGTAGCCGGGACAGTCTATTGCAAGGGTGTTTCGGTGTCGTATTCTTATTGTATCCTTACGGAAAACCAGATCCGATATGCACAAGCCGTATGGACATCAAACAACTCCAAGAGTCCCGAACATGCCCGTGACATTCACGCGTCAAACCATTATCCACTGGCACTCCAAGGTCTATTTCGACGCTTGTCGCATACACGTTGATTTAAAACTCTGACTTCTATGGCTCAATCTGGAGGTTGAGATCGAGCTTCTTACGGCGTAGCCTCCAGACTCGCACCCTTCTTCGCACCACTTTGCTGGAGCAGACAAAAAAGGTGCTCGTAAATCGAGAAGCTCAGTGCGCCAGATATCTACAAGTCGATATCACGGTCAGCTACGGATAATCTTGTCGGACTGCTCGGGAAAAGCCTCCGCAAGGGAGAAAATTATACTCGGGTGGATGTCTCTGCTCCCTGTCACCTGGGCAAAAACAGATTCGAATGTGTGCTCGCATGAAAAAGGGGGGTTCAGGGCACCAACACCCAGTCGGGATTAACTCGCGCTCAACCTCGCCAGTCTCGGTGTCGTGCCTTTCCACAACCCAGCGATTCCCGAGTGGCGAACGACGGCCGGGCATGGCTACTTGTACGTCCAGGAGGGCGTTGTAACTCGTGAAGCGCACGAGGGCGTTGGGACCCTGCTTCGAGGTGACGGGGAGAAGGCCACGGAACAGTCCAGAGACGCCGTCCGCCGCCAATATGGACTGCACCGCGTGCCTCGTCGACTTGACTTGAACCGCCTGGCGCCCGCCCTGTCCTCTACAATCTTGGTCTTGATGTTCTCGCCGGCCGTCACTAATGTCCCGCTTTCCGTGACTCCAGCAGCTACGCCGGCGAGCATCGTTGGCGTCTTTGTCGGCTTGCCTGTCAGCTCGTCGACTGGCAGTCTGCCTCTGATGGCATGAAAGGTGAGGAGCCGCACTTCCCGCCCGACTTTGAAGCATTCGAGACGCAAAACGCACTGGCTCCCGTGTATAGGACGGTAGGGCCAGATGTCCAGACGGCCGTCGCGAGTATCTTCACGGCCGATTCAGACGAACTCAGTCGTTGCTTTCTCGTCTTGACATACTCTACCGGATACTTGACTCGGGTTACTAGTTGACCGTGCAAGTAGCGCTTGGCATAGACAGCAGACTCTGCGTGACCGGTAAAATAAACAAAATAGGATGACCCGGCGCTTAGCTTACCGTAACGAGGGATTCCACGCCCCCTGCAGCTGCTCCAGCTACTATGCACTGGAACGGCGACGGTGGTGCATTGCCATGAGCCATCGTGAGTCTTGTGGACGACTGTATAGCCTACACACTACTCAGATGCCTCTGCTGTTGGTTGAGTGTCCGTGGACACTGGACTCTTTGATGACCTTTACTGCGTGTTAATCTGGTAAAATCTGATACATCTCTGAGCGGATTTATACATCGTGAGCTTGCGGCGGAACGGCGTCCCCAGTAGCTGTTCACATCCTCCCCTCTGTATGGTGTAGTCCGTCTGAACACCAATACCCTCCGACATCGTCGACGAAACAGCCCCAGTCTACATCCAAGTGCCACGAGCACGTACACACGTACTATGTATGCACCTTGGTCCTATCTCCAAACTCTCGCCTTCCTGTGGCTGTGTCCACAGACACCAATCGTGCGATGACGGATTCCACGCATCGCACGGAATCCACGCGTTCCGCGGAGGACTCCTGTGGCGCATGATGGCTTGAGCCCGGAGCCATCCGATGGTGCGGGCTAGTCCGTGACGATGGAGCAGTCCGGCGTTGACGGAGCTATCCGTCTTACACGACGGAGTACTCCTTTCTCGACTGCATCATCACGTCTCCACCAGCATTCCAGGCTGACCACCGCGGCGCGTGAGCGAGTGTCCAGAATGCACTTTGCAACTTGTCGGATATGTCTCCGGCGAGGAACAGTCGGCGATGAAGATGGTTTCGGGCAGAGACCGAGAAGCCGATGGATATAACACAATGTCAAACCGAGGCGTATGGCCTTGGGCGCTGGAGAATTGCAGTTTTGACAAACTTCATCGAAGAGAAGGAACAGATCAGCTACGATGGCACCTACAGCTACCTTGAGTGATGGGCAAAACACGACCTTGTTCCCGCATGGAGGCTGGGACACTCATCACCACATCTTTGAGCGTACGTGGACAACTACTTCAACGTCTGCTTCGCTACAGAGCCAAGGCTTACATGTAATTGGTGTAGCCGAAACATTTCCCTACAGTCCAGACCGACACCTGACTCCTCCAGCAGCGACTGTAGCCTCCTTCGACAAGTTCAAAAAGAGCCTGGGCATAACCAGATCCGTTCTGACCCACGGCCTCTCCTACGGCGACGACTGTACCTCGCTAAAGGCCTTCGTGCCCCGGCTGGGTTCCCAAAAGACGAGGGCCATTGGCGTCATCAACCCAGAAACGACCACAGACGAAGAGATGCAGGCCATGCACAACGCAGGCGTCCGCGGTCTCCGGGTCAACCTGTACCAGTACAAGGCCATGGAGGACGTGGAGCTCCAAAAGAAGGCCCTCCGCGCCCATCTGCAACGGATCACGGCTCTATCACTGCCCTGGAGCCTGACAATGACAACCACCCGGACGGACGTCTGGGACGAGCTGGAACCCTTTGTCAGGACCGTGGTCGCCGAGCAGGGCGTCCGGCTGGTAACGGACCACTTTGCCCTCCTCAAAGCGTCGAGTTCCCTGCCCGAAAAATACCGCGACGACCCCAGCAAGCAGCCGGGTTTCGGCGCCATCATGAGGCTTGCCAGAGACGGCCTGCTCTGGGTGAAACTGAGCGCGCCGTACCGCGTCAGCGAGCGGGAACCCGAGTACGCCGACGTGCGGTTCCTCGTGCGCGCCTTTGTCGACGCGAACAAGCACGGCGTGCTCTGGGGCAGCGACTGGCCTCACACGCCCCGGATGGAGGTCCGGACGCGCGAGGCGGCGCTGGCGGAGACGCCATACCTGGACGTCGACGACGCGGCTTGGCTGCGGAGTTTGAAGTCGTGGTTGACGGACGAGGAGTGGGAATTGCTCATGGTCCAGAACCCGGCGGTGCTGTTTGCGTAGGTAGAACAGCTAGGTAGACTAGAAGTGTAATCATCATCGAGTAGATCAACGTTTGAGGCGCGGTTTGTGCCCGAGGGCCAGAGCCTGACCATGTAGTTGGCGATGGTAATTTAGAGGTAACGTGTAACCATGACACCCGTAGGTCAACATACAACCAGCCTTTGCCCGATGGTTGAAATCAGTCCTTCATGACACAAAGTTCAAGGAAGCTTTCAGCATGGGGAGTAAGGTAGTCAAAGTGTCCATGTCAAGGCGGGATTCCACGCTGCAAACCGAACCGTTTCGCATTTGGGGGCACCATCTGGATGATAACACGACGTTGAACGAAGGTTACAATTCCCATCTCGCTATTCGGCTCAGGTTCCGGCCAAGGTTTCCTCCGCGTGTGAACTATCATCGTTGCCAACCTGAGAGACATGACTTTTCATCGTGTCCGCACCAATCATACACAAGTCAGAACTTCGCGCCGCGAAGAAGAAAAAAACCCTATTTATCCCTGCGCACGTTCTTGATCAAGTCGCCCATCGATGCTCCCTTGCGGAGCTCCGCAAACATCTTGTCGTCCGCCTCTGCGCGCTCCTGACACAAGATGACAACTCTCTCGACGAGCGACGGAGGCGTGACGACCACCCCATCGGCGTCCCCGATCAGAATGTCACCGGGGTTGATCCACAGGTCCCCCTTGAACTGCAGCGGCACGTTGACCCTCGACGCGCGTGTAAAACTGTTGGATCCCAAGACGGACGTGCCTTGGGCGAAAACCTGTGCCCGCCCGTCCGCAACGCAAAAACATCAGCAGAGTTCCTTTTCGAACCAAAAGGGGCTTTGTAGCCGAGGTCATGAGAACGCGGTAAAGAATCCGTCAAAACCCGCAAAGCCGGGCGTTTTTTTTTTTTCAAAAAAAGAAACGAGGACGAATGCGGATCGGTCAACGTACCGGAAACCCCATCTCGTTGTGCTCGCCGACATCTCGCATCCGCCCGTCAATGACGACGCCCCGGGCACCCAGGTACTTGGCGCGCGTCGACATCAGACCGCCCCAGCACGCAGAGGGCAGGCCCTTGGGCTGCTGGATGTACATGACGCCCCCGTCCTCGTTGTGGTCGACAAAGTGCCTGTCCAGCTTGGGCGCGGATGTGTCGCTGACCTCGACCATCTGCACCGTCACTGCGGGGCCGAAGATTCTGGTCCCGGCGCCGGGGGAGAACATCCGGATGCCGTTGAGGAAACCTCCGTACGGATGCTTGAGTTTTACCAGGGCATCTCCAATCTGGTAAACATGTCAGAGGAGAGTATACAACGAGTTTGCGGCTTTCGGGGTCGAGGAAGAGAGCGCACTCCAGAGTATCCTCGGCGTCATGCCGATGGTGAGGGGAAACTTACGTCGCACGAGGTAAACTTGCGGAGGGCTTCGAGGGCGCGGGCAGACATGTTGATGTCAGGCGTCGACGATAACAGGTGAAACCGATGCTTTCGACTGTCTTCGTCGGTCAATGGGCAGTTGGCATGCTCTAGTCCTTATGAGCGTCCAGCCCGGCTATGTAGCTGTTGCGGGGACATGTGACGGCGATATCGGGCGTCGCCGGCAGACTCGGAGGACCGAAGGGTGGGGCATCGGAGCAGAGCCGAAAGCTCGGACCACGGCAGCCCCAGGCGTTCGGGATAGCTCCGTCGCCATCTCTGGATTACTCCGCATCTGCTACGCGTACAGAGCGGTGGCGACACACTATATGGTTGGAAAGGGTCTGTGAGAGATGATCAAAGGCGATATCTACTATTAAATAACTAGTACGGAGTAAGTGTTCAGTCTCAGTAGGTGTCGGTGAGTCTCGGAAAAGGTCGGCGAGTCTCGGTCAGTCACGGTCAGTATCGGTTCAGACGAGCCCTAACATATACACATCGGCCCTATCCGATACCTACAGCTACCAAAACAGGTCTAGCCAGATAGCCTGTCACATACCAGCGTCAGAGACACGGTCTGTTAAGTTATCAAACTAATAAGTAACCGTCTACATCGTGTGCATCCTGGTGAAGATATCAATGACCTGACAGCCAAAAAGATGTGACGATATCATTGACCCTGACCCGATTTGAACGGATAACCTTTCGATCTGGAGTCGAACGCGCTACCGTTGCGCCACAAGGCCTGATGTGATCCATCTCGTGGATCTTGGTGGATACCCAGGGCAATGGCAGACCGGTATAGGAAGGTAGATTGGGAAAGATTGCGAGAGGCTCCTCGGGTCATCGAAACTTTGTGATCCCTACTCAAGTCGGAAACTCATCTATTGTCGAAGTAAACGTGACCAACTAGAATGCTGTTGACTGATGCGCAATAGACTGGCATACTTTGGGAAACGAGCTTTCTGTATTTTATTCCATTTACGCAAATTCATCACGGACTTTGAAGGGGCGAGTCATGTTTACCCCGAGCCGATGAGCCGCTATCACCGCTGGCACTGATGCATATGTTGAACTCTTCGTTGGCAAGGCTCTACTTGTAAACATGTCGTAGACCGCGCCATATATGACGGTCGAAGCAAAAGTCTTGCCTTTATTACTTACAATCCAGGCGTGTGTTTCGCGACCATCATGGAGGACCGCCTGTACGGAGTTTCCGCAAATATCCAGCGCCTACAATTCCTCTCGCTAGCCGAGTCATCGAACAGGTCCTGTATACGTTGGCGAATCTAGACCATTAGCTGCGTACGCTTACGTCGGGAAGTAGACCGCCAAGTCTGTTTCAATTACACCGGTGAATCCGAAGCAGGTCATGGGGCTCTTCTCGACTCAAAATAGCGGAGCAGAGTCACAGCCCACTATGGTGCAAGGTCGTCGAGTCTCCAGTGCGTCAGTGTTTGAGAAAAGCCGATGGGGCCACTTCTACAAGCTTAGTTGCCGTCCCAAGTCAATGTGGAACGTAGGCCTTGTACAACTCTCGGGATGAAGAGCTCAAGTCGAGCGGCAAAAGCATGATGTGGTTGACCTTCGTAGAAACTTTGTTAAGGACCTTCTGGTCATGCACAATGTTGAGACATGGTAACACCTCTCAGCCCACAGAATCAGATCTTGGAACTCAAAAGTATCTAGAGTCAAGTACATCTTCTAATCTAATTGGTCACACCCGTCAGTCGCCAGGTGGTGCTACAGGGTAAGGTTACCTTTAGCAAATGATGCGGTTGCGAAGAAGGCGTCTTGAAGCTGGCGAAGCCGGTTGGTAGAGGTTATGCTGGGACATCTCGAGTCAACTTCTTCCATCGAGCATAGTCTGCTTTATTGGTGACGCTCTGTTGATGGACCGTCACTGTGTCCTTCGCCCACCTTTGTTTCAGCACGAAACCGTACTTTTGCGTTGCCGGTACTCTTCTTAATCGCAACGGAGTATTGAATCGATCTCAAGTGGAGGCTGGCGTCTGACATCCAGCCGGTTAGGTGTCTTGGAATCATCGCATTTCCCTAACTGACCACATGGGTTTTGAAGAGACTTTCAGTGGGCATCTTCGAAAGCCGGAGCAACATTTAGCTTCTCAGTTCGTCGGCAGCTCCATAGACCAATATCCCAGCACAAGTAGGCGTGGCAGTGGCAGTGGCAGTGCTCCTGAGCTTAGGTTCCAGTCCACTCTGCGAAGGTCGCATGTTCAGGTCTTTGCCTCGTGAAATGCGAGCCCCCGATATGGTGTATCGTCGGTTATGCAACTCTGAGATGGCAGCGACGATCTAGCCGATTTGTCCGTCTGGCATGACACGTCGATTCATTGCGAAGCGAAACTGGTTCGGAATGCTGTCTCGGCCGTCTGCGATTGCTCCTTCTCGGTTCCATCCACAACCTCGAATACCGTGATCCCCAGGGCTCCCATCTGCCAGCGTGAACCCGACCGAAGCAAACCATCACAGAATGTTCACGACCAGCAAAGAAGCTGTTCATTTTGCCCAAGATAGCATGGCTTCAGAGAGGGAGAAGTATGGATACCAGGGTTCCCATCAAGTCATCTGCAAACCTCTGGACCTGACCGAGGCCTGCCAACTGGTGTCTCATCGTGACTTCGTTAAGCTCAACTGCGGCGGGCATGGAATCTCGGCTTTTCACACGCTCGTAGTAGTTATTCCCGAGACATATGAATTGTCAAGAGGCGGCCGCCAATTCAAGAGCCCAACTGGGCTGACAATATCCCTCGTCTCGCAAGCAAGCCGGGCTGCTCATGTTTACTATGCCGTCTTTTTTCTACGATGCTGTGAAGCCATCGACGTACGAGCCCATTTCTAGGACGATTTCGGGGATGATCCTTATGCTGTCGCCTGGCTCGTGGATTTGATGAACTGGGAATTGCTACAAAATAACACCCATCGAAGAAACTGCCTTTTAATGAGAAGTGTCATTTACTAAGGAATACTGCGTTTGCGTCCCACTTATGTTATATTATAACTAGTAGAATGCTATTATCCTTTTCCTATATGAAGCATATGTAGTATATACTCTACAAACTAATAAATAATATATTGCAGAACTCAATATATCAGCCCATCTGATAGCTGCTTTTCCATAAGTGAACAGGCTGGTGTAGGCGTATAGATATCTTATAACTCTTGTCCATCAAGAATGGTTGAGCTGCTGGAAATGCCAATACTTCATACTCTACTACAGAAGTACCTCTTCCCTTTTCCGTAAGGAAGAGAGTATCATGTGGACTACAACGGCTTCATAAGAATAGGTATTCAATTGAACCACAATTCAAGATTGTGAAAGAGACATGAGAAGATTTGAGGCATGAAAAGTATTCATATGGGTAAAACTGCCTTTTAATGAGAACTATTAGTTACTGAGAACTACTACTTTTATGTTCCATATATACTATATAATAACTAATAGAATACCCTTATTTTTCTATTATATTAAACGTGTTTAATATATATTTTATAGACTAATAAATAATAGATTATAGAACTCAATATATTAACCTATCTGATCGCTGCTTTTCTATAAGTGAATGGGCCGGTATAGGCGTGCAGACCCGGTTCTTGCGGCGTGAAGGACGTGTAGAGCTCTAAAACACCAATAAACTGCAAGTATCGAAGATGAAAAAATTGGTTTCAAGATATTTGATATTCGGACATTTCATTCATCACATGTAATGAAACATGACACCGCAAGCCAAGAGCGCGAAGATCCTCTGAGAAATTTCGTCCAAGGCTGACGAGGTCCAAGATTCAACATCGACAAGCTCAAGGCCAATACAGGCGATCGACCACAGAAACTACATTTCCATGATACTGCTGCGACTCGCTTAGTGACTTTGCTGCTCACACCATGCCGGCCGTGACAATGCCCTGGCTGGCCTAGATAACCTCAAGTTTGGCAAGACTGATCGCAAAAGTAGCCGTGCAATCACATATTGGAGCTTGGAACCACAGCTATCAAAGGCCAAGTCGATGAGAACGATTACGGCTCTTCTCATTACTCTAATGAGCATTATCACCACAGCGATCTCCGTAGAGGCAGAGGGGTGCCAGCACAAAGGCACTTCAGGCACAGCGAAAGCCCAAACACTAGAACTTTGCCTTCCAGGAATCATCACGATTCATCTGACGCATTGTCTCGGAGGTAAAGCAATTCTTCGACAGCTCCACTATTCGGGTTGACGATGCTCTGACGTCAAACTGTGGGAAGCAAATGCAGGAAATTATAAAAAGGCGGATCTGGCCCCAGAAACATACAAATACGGCATTGAGACCCCGCTAAGTGAGGCGAACTGGCAAAAGCTTCAGTCTGATCAACTCCGGTGGGAGTCGAATGTGGAAAGGATATGCAGCAGGCAAACTTGGTACCCAACCCTTCTGCTTGCCGCCGAAGCTGAAAGACGATCTCTCGATCGGTCCGCCGTATAAGCTCACGGTGTGTATAGAGCTACCCACCTCTCTTGGACCGACGAAGGAGATGGCGATACCAGGCACACTAGACTAAGAAACAGCCTCCATACTGAGCCTCCATACGGAGCAAAACGTCCGCCGTGCTATACTACTCCATGAAAAGAGGCTCCCGAGTTACGGCATCGTGGGTCTTTTCGTCAGCCCGGTTCCACTACTTGACATCCCCGAAGGCTCTCGATCAAGCGGTTGAGAGAAAAGCTCATATAAGACTCAAGACACAACCGAGAACCCATGTTTATGAAAACAGGACAGATACAACTTCATCCATCGCCCACCATGTGGCAATCCCCAACGAAACCAGACAGGACAAGGCGTCCAGCAGCAATGCATCTTAACACCAGCAGCGAAACGGCCGTCGGTGACGAGGAGTCGCACGGCAACGAGACCGATTCCGAAGAACGCGACCCCGAGCACGAGACGGAAACCTCGGCCAACCAACATGGGCCGTCGAACCTCGACCGAGGACAGACCAGTCTCTCGGTAACGCGGTGGGCGAAGAAGCGCCTGGAAGAACACGAAAACCTTCCGTCACAGTCGGTCAGCTGGTGGCATCCGCACCTTGCAAAGGTGAGCTGCGACTCAGCCGCGAACCTTGAAGCGCAGAAACTGATTCTCGACCTTGAACAAAGTTGCGGAAGCACACGTCTATTCTTTGGATGCGAAACAGTAAGCTTCAGAGCCTCGCAACCTTGAGCTAAACAAGGCTTGACAGCGCTTGCAGTTGACACTCTTTGGCAGCCTTCATCATCTGCGTGTCCATGTTCGCCATACTATGTCTGTACTGGGGCATCGTCTACCGCATCGAAGAGAACCTCCCTTCGCTGGTCTGCTACGTCGTCGACTTTGACGGCGTTGCCCCTTACGGCCATGTCCCGCCTCTCATCGGACCGGCGGTGACCAACCTGGCCAACGAGACTCTACGGGGTGCCATACCGTCCATCGGCTTCCAGGTCCGAGCCGCCAGCGAGTTCGACTACGACCCCATGCAGGTCCGCGAGGCCGTCTATCACTTCCGCGCATGGTCCGCCGTCATCGTCAACTCCAACGCGACGGCCCTGCTGCAGAACGCCGTGACGACTGGCAACGCGTCGTACGACCCGACCGGCGCGGTCCAGGTCATCACCATGTCCGGCCGGGACTCGTTCATGACGTACAGCTACATCTTGCCGAAGCTCAACACCTTCACGCAGGAACTGACATCGCGGTTCGGGAGGACCTGGGGCGACATGATCTTGGCCAACGACTCCCTGGCCAGGGACACCCTGCGCCAGGCTGCCAGCGCGGTCAACCCGGCTATAGCGCCTCTCTCGATCGATCTCCGACCGTTCGGACCCCCCGCCGCGATACCGGCCGCGACTTTTGGCTTGAGCTTCCTCATAGCCCACCTTGGCTTCACGTACTACCTCGCCGACGATGCCGTAAGTCGGTCGAGCACCTCGAAAACTTGCCGTGGTGGGAACATCGATGCTGACGTTTACTCTGTGCCCAGAAATGCATCATACCCGAGGGCCACCCGCCCGTGCACTACTGGCACCACATCATCCGCCGCTGGTTCGCGCTCATGGCCGCGTACGTCCTGCTCGCGCTCGTGTACTGTCTGATCTCGCTGGCCTTCCAAGTGCCGCTGTCCAACCCGCCCGCGCCGCCGACGGAGGTGGCCTGGAACCCCAACGCCTTTGGCAGGGCCTCCTTCTTCGTCCTGTGGATGCTGCACTTCCTCGGCATGGCGGCGCTGGGCATGGCCTGCGAGAACATGGCCATGATCATCGGGCCGCGCTGGGTCGGCCTCTGGCTGACGTTCTGGACCCTGACAAACACGTTGACGGGCTTCTGGCCGCCCGACATCGCGCCCGGGTTCTACCGGTGGGCGTACGCCTGGCCGTATCACCACGTTGTCGAGGGGAGCAGGCAGATCATGTTCGACCTGCACTCGCGCATAGGGCTCAATTTTGGCGTCCTTGCGGCGTGGGTGTGCGTCAACACGGCTGTGTTTGTGCCCGCCTGTTACATCTTGAGATGGAAGGACGAAAAGGAGCAGCGCAAGGAGGAGACACGCCTTGGGCACTTTAGTTTGAAGAGGTTTGACGTCGAGAAGCAGATACCGAAACCGCCGGGAGCCAAGCCTCCAAGGAGAAAGAGAGGATTCTTGAGAGCCATGTAGAGGGGATATCACCTGATGGAGTGACAGCGAGGTTCTATCGAGACCAAATCTGGAGCTGCTGCCATCTTAACCGCTTGGCAGCTGTAAAGGCAGCAGTTAGAACGTCAGAAGATTTGCTGAAGAACCCTATGGGACTGCCAAGATGCATATATCCCCAAGTTTCAAGATGCGCTATCGTATAGGACAACGTCAATAATACGCTCGAAGAGCTCTCACGCAAGGTTCAGCGCTCGATAGATAGAAGCGCCAGACGCATAATGCGATATGACATTGCATAAGTGCACCGAGAGTCTGACGCCTGTTCACCGACTCTCCCCGTTGGCTCTGCCAGGCCTGAATCCGAGAGCATGCTCAGCTGGACAACGGAGCACGCAAACCAGGCGAAGGCTGTCTTCGATGCTGAAATGCTCTGCGATATTGACTTCCTCGGCCGTGTTTCACTTCAAGTCTTCATGTCGGACCAACGTCGGCCGTGCAGAAAATCCGACGATCGCCGCTCACCATCTGGACCAGCTCTCGTTCGCGTGATGCGGTCCCAAAGCCAAGGTAGAAAAGCATCAAGAAGACTACCACTTTCGGTCACTAATTCATGCGAGGGCGAAACTATCACTCGAATTCACGGTCACAGCCCTATCCTCATAGGAAATGCGGTCCATTCCAAGGTGCATACTCGTTGCAATACTACGTTCGGCCAACGTCTATGCGGTCAACGGGTCAAAGCGAAGGGCCGAGAACGGTCACCGAATAAGCTCAGCAGACAACATTCGTCTCGTGGGATACGACAATGATCTATAGAGTCTGGGGAGAACGTGTCTACATGTATCGGTCCAACGAGCTCGTCTCCGAAGCCGAAGAGTGACTGACGTCAGCCCGACTATGAGGACTTTTAACACGTCTCGTCGTGTATCCCGAGGCGTCCGAACGGAGTGGCAGCGGTCTCGCCCCAAGCATTGCAAACCACCCGCTTCCTCCCCGAAAGACGTCGAAAAGGGAGACGAGTTTCTCTTCGGGTCCCGACGTGGGGATCCGATGGCTTCGAAAATCGGACGTCGGAAGTAAACCCGATGCAGCAGGTCAACCGGACGTCTTGACGGACAGCTCCCACCCCGGCACACCTTGAGTTTGGTGACGAGCAAGCTGGGATTCCCCAGGCTTGCTGCAGAAATCCCCATATCTGCCCCGGCCTCTTCGTTGCCACTCATGGTTGACGTTGCCAGTTGAGAGTTCCCCATGCTTTCTTGCCCGGTATCCTCGCACGAACGAGCCTGTCTGAGTTAACATGTGCCCCGGATCATCGGACGAGGGAAGTCCCTGCACACGAGGTGACAATGCAAGTCAAGTTTGCTGGAGAGCTTTGAACCACGTCGTGGTGTCTGTGTGGTGGTTTACGCTCACCCGCGGCTGAGTGATTTCGCATGCTTCGTGGATAAGAAAACACAGTCGCCACCACTCATCTGCGAAAAGCCTGGCGGCGGAACTCCAATCCGCGAGTTTAATGACCATGGGACTGGTCGCATAATACATTACGCAGTAATCAGCCAGCTATCGACGAAGCCCCGGAGCCCACATTGGTGGTACTCACGTCGAGATGGTGCTTTCAACGATTGACGAGGTTGACATCGAACTGGAGGACAAGCGTAAGTCAGACTCGAGTCAGAACATCAGCAGAGCTAAAGCAACTGTTGAGGTAATTAGCGGACTACTCCAAACCAACACCTGTCGTTGCGAAACCCCCGTCCATTCAGTATGTCAAGGCTCCAAGCATACTCGAGTGGACCGAAGAAGAAGAGAAAGCCATCAGACGCAAGATAGACTGGCATACAGTACCGCTGGCGACAACACTGGTGAGTTGACCCGTCATCACTATCCGAGATACCTGCTTACCCATATACAGTATCTTTTATGTGTGCGTGACAAGTCTCGAGAGCTGGAGGTTCTCTAGTGAGAAGTGAATGCTGACCGGTTGTAGTTCCTCGATCGTTCAAATATTGGTAATGCTAGAATACAAGGAATGAACGACGACATCAACCTCGAAGGGTACCGATTCAACTGGGTGCTATCAGTATTTTACATTGTCTATCTCTTCGTCGAAGTCCCGAGCAATATCCTCCTGAAACGAATCGGCCCACGCTTCTACCTACCCTTCCTCGTCGTCGGCTTCGGTCTCACGTCACTCTGCACCGCCTTCGTCAAGTCCTACGAGGGATTGCTTGCTGCACGAGCATTTCTGGGCCTCTTCGAGGGCGGCGCGTTCCCAGGGTTCTCATTCTTCCTCAGCAACTTCTATCGCAGAGAGGAGCTCCTTTTCCGAATCGGCATCTTGATTTCCTCAGCGTCCTTGGCCGGCGCCTTTGGCGGTCTCTTGGCAACTGGTCTGTCTCGCATCCCGCCGTGGGGCTTCGACGGCACCCCGATCCACGGCTGGCGCAACATCTTCTTCTTCGAGGGCTTCGTCACCGTGCTCGTCGGCGCGTTCGCACCCCTGTGGATGCCCATGAACCCGGCCACTGCGTCTTTTCTCAGCGAGCGGGAACGCGCCATCGCGGTCGAGCGGCTCCAGCGGGATCAAAAGGGCGCCGAGGATGAGGCTGTGACGCTCGAACACGTCAAGCAGGCCGTGAAGAGCATACATACGTACACGTGTGCGTTTGGGTTCTTCCTCATCAACATCACCGTCCAGGGAGTTTCGGTGTTTATGCCGACGATACTCAGAGATCTTGGTTGGACGGCTACCAAGGCCCAGCTCATGACTGTCCCCCCGTACATTGTAGCGGCTGCGGTTGCGGTTACTGTCGCGTACATTAGCGACAAGACACGCCAACGTGGTTTATACTTGGCCATCTTCTCGCTCGTGGCAGCGGTGGGCTTCGCTATCCTGCGATTCGAGACGGCAGCAAATGTCAGATATATGGCTGTCTTCTTCGTGACAGCTGGCGCGTTTCCCGGAGGACCTGGATTCATCAGCTGGGCGATGAACAGTGAGTTTCACTTTGGTCTTGTTTCGCGATGATCGAGGCTCATGCTGATGCTTTGCAGACTCTGCAGGGCCATCTGTAAGGGCTGTCACAGGCGCCTATGTTGTCACCATCGGGACCATTGGCGGTATCGTTGCTACGTGAGTGGCCTTTGAGAGATCCCGGTACAGGTTCAAGTTGCTCGAGCTGACAATATTGTAGATGGACATACACCTTCAAAGACGCACCGAGATACCTTACCGGACATACCATTAACCTGGTAGGGCAGATTCTCGCTGTGCTTCTGGCGATTTTTGGCATCGTCTACTGCATACACGAGAACAAGGCCAGAGCGTTTGGAAGGCGAAACCACAGGCTAGGTGGGCTGAACTTGAGGCAACAGGGGGAATTGGGATCCCAGCATCCCTCGTTTCGTTATATACCATGAGTGTGCGAGGATTACGTATACGTTTATGGGCGAGAACGCTGACTAGCAGAATAACAAGATACCTGTTATATGACATGAAAATACTGTCCCACATGTAGACACAACAACGAGGTAGACAGAGTGTCTAGTGGGACTATATCGTGTCCTTGTACTATGGGTCTATTTTGCCGCAGTGACTAAGGTATAAGAGACTGATTCCAGATCCCATGACCAATTACGTGTGAATCTGGCATTTAAGTCGTCGTCCCGAAACCTACGCATGTGTTATGACAGGATAATCATCTGGCTTCCCGAAGTGTCATGCCTGCAACTGTCGTGCGAGCCAAACACGGCAAGGATACCATTCTGTCGACGAAAGCATGGCGATAACTGCTTCAGACGATGATTGGACCGTTCGCTAAACGAACATCGCCAGGCATTACCGTCAAGCTCACCCCCTGCGACCATGTTGCGATAAGCGCTAGTCTCGATCAATCTGTTCAGGGTATCCCCCGCTCTCGTCGAACCACGGGATCCGAACCACGTTGCGGGCTGAGGTTTGCATCGACGCTCCGCCCGCTCAGCTCCGTCCCTGGCCCTTTGACTGCGGCCGCCAACATGCGTCTTCTCAACACGCGAACGCAGCAGTTGCGAGAGTTTACCCAGCCGAGAATCCCCTACGCCATCCTCTCGCACACATGGGGGCCCGAGGAGGTGTCCTTCCAAGACCTGCTCTCTGGCCGGGGCCAGTCTCTGCTCGGCTATGCCAAGATCGAGGGCGCTTGTAAGCTGGCCCTGGCAGATGGGTTTGACTTTATCGTATGAACTATCTCGGACATGACGTGGCCCGGATGACGTCCCAGCAACGAAGCGCGACAGGCTGACCGTCTCTCAGTGGATCGACACCTGTTGCATAGACAAGACCAGTTCCTCTGAGCTCACCGAGGCCATCAACTCTATGTGGAACTGGTATAGAGACTCGAGAGTCTGTTACGCCTATCTCGAGGACGTTCCGACCAACGAGCGCCTGTACTATCCGCTCTACCCCCAGGGCCTCACAAAGTCCCGATGGTTCACGAGGGGCTGGACCTTGCAGGAGCTCATCGCGCCTCACCAGGTCATCTTCCTGGCGCAAGATTGGTCCGACATCGGGACGAGAGAAAGTCTTCGGGACATACTCGGCAGCATTACGGGGATCGACCGAACCTTTTTCCTCGATGGCATCCTTGGGAAGTACAGCATCGCGCAAAAGATGTCATGGGCCGCCAGAAGAGTGACCACCCGCATCGAGGACCAGGCGTACTGTCTGTTGGGTCTCTTTGGAGTGAACATGCCGTTGCTGTACGGCGAGGGCGAGATGGCCTTCCTCCGTCTCCAGGAAGAAATCATGAGGCGGACGGACGACCAGACCATCTTCGCCTGGACTCGCCCCGATACAGCCTTCAACACCGGCTTCCTCGCACCGTCGCCGGCCTGTTTTGGTAGCTCTGGACGCATCAAGCGGAGTGTGCTGAGCGAACCGGTGCCTCCGTATGCCTTCACCAACCAAGGAATCCAGATATCGATCCAAATCATGCACGAGGGAAAGTTCCAGCTCCCATTCGCCCCCCATTACGAGGGTGACATCAAGTCTGCAGGCGGTGTGCAATTCACCTTTAGCCCCGTGGGCACCATAGCCATTCTGAATTGCGTAAACGAAAAGGGACATCGTGTCGGGATTTTCATGGACAGCGCCAAGGAGTCCCGGGCGTACTATCAATGCAATCACAGTTTTGGTTTGGTCTCGGTTCCAACCCAAACGGTGACCGAGGCCAGGCTCGAGAGCATCTTGATAGGGGCAAACAAACTAGACGACGAAAGGTCTCTCTGGCAAAGAGCCCACTCGAGCCACCATGTTGTGGTGAAGCCTTTGCCGTTGCCAAACTACGGCTTCGATACCATTTCAGTCTTCCCACCGGATAGCTGGGTGACTGAAGACTCGGGCGGCTACTCAACCATTGCGGGCTACAACGTGGACACTCGGCAGTCTGACTACGCCCACATTCACTTTCAGAACGCCGTCAAAAAGGGCTTTTGTCTCCGCCTGCAAGCTGATAGTGTCACCATCCACGCTCTCTTAGACACCAACGTCGATGGCGACCAACGGAAACCGGCGTCGGGTTCATACAACTTTGACCACGGCACAGATGATATGAACGGCTCACAGGATTACGAAGACGGCAAGAAATTGACGGTCGTGGCCAAGATGACATCGTCCAAGTACGGCAAAGTCATTGACGTGTCTATACTAGACGCGGTCACAGAATGAAGCCAAATGGCTCTACTACTTTGACATGTGTTCTTCCGGGAGGGTGGTATAAGCGTAGGGCGTGTAGGACATTCAGGGAGAGAAAAGAGACGGTCCCAGTCGACGGGGATCTGCCATGTTCTGCCTCCCGAACTGAGCTCCTCCCAACAGCAAAAAACCTGTTCAATACGCCTCAAGTTCCCGAAATCACCAGGGTTAAGCAGGAGTCTGGACCAACAGTCCAAACCTAGCCAGCATGTCAGCTCCGTCCTGTGTGATGGTTCGTCGAACTTCCATCCCTCTCTATACTTTGCTTGGCAGTCATCACTGTTGCCATGCTGATGTCTGTCAAGGACAGGCCGCTGGCGGAATGCGAATCCGCCCAGGGCTGGCATTCCTCCAAACCTTGGCCGGGTCATGCCCAAAAAGGCGCCTATCTTTTCCCATCTCACCTTGGATGTCGCAAGCATAAGGTTCAGTGGTGAGGGGGCTCGCGAACGCAAAAGGATGGTGGTTGCGGGCACGACTCGTGCTCCTCTCGGAATTATACATTGACGCGATTCTCTCTCCCTCTCTTTTTGCCTACCCATGACCCACTCCGTCCTGTGATGTTCATGGTCGGCAAGCTTTAGAAGAGCAGGCCCGCGGCACCAGCTTCAGGACAAAGAGCATCTCTTGCCTGTCAGGGGGAGTTATGTCGCTGCCGTATCGTCAGTTCTTCTCGAAAGGAAACATCCTCCCGTTCCAGGCACCGACATGGCAACCGAAATCGAAAGCAGGCATGGTAGGCCTACTACTGGCCTGCGTGCTGATCACTGCTGCTGTTGGTGACCGTCAGACGACGATCGAACATCACCGGTTCTAACGTTGAGCAGATGCAAGGTTATGACGGGGCGATGATGGGTGGCATGAATATCCTGCCGCAATACTCGGAGTATTTTCATCTCACGACCGCCACCCGCTCGTTGAACGTTGCCACGAATTATATCGGGGGATGCTTTTCTGTGAGTTGGCCTCGTGAAGGATCCTGGCAGTGGGATCATATATCCCAGCCCCCCCAACCGAGGCTCTCTTTTCGAGACTCTGAAGCTGACCAGAGGGAGTGTTTATGCTGGGGATGGGTGACAGATACCTATAGTCGACGCTTCGGATTGTTTTGGTCCGCCATGATTACAGTCATTGCCGCTATTTTGCAAGCGACATCGCAACACATTGCCATGTTTTGTATCGCTCGAGTCATCATCGGTTTCGGGACAACTGCCTCCGTCATATCGGGGTCGGCATACCTCGCCGAAACGCTCCCCTGGGACCAGCGCGCGTGGGGTCTCGCCCTCTTCGACGACTTCTTCTACGTCGGTGCCCTGACAGCCGCGGGTGTAACGTATGGATCGTTCAAGATAAACAGCACCTGGGCGTGGAGACTACCGAGTCTGGTGCAAGGAGCGTGGGGTCTGCTGTGCATCTCCCTGCTCCCTTGGTTGCCGGAGAGCCCACGCTGGCTGGTAGATCAGGGACGCGCCCATGATGCGATTATGGTCCTCGCGCAGATCAACGCGAGGGGAGATACGAGCGACGAGCTGGTGCGGCTCCAGTTCCGACAGATTTGTGAAACCATCGAATACGAACGTGATCCCATGTCCTGCAAGGAGGCGGTGCGCAACCGCGGCGCGAGGAAGAGACTCCTCATCACCGCGACCTGCGCCTTGATATCGATGCTCACGGGCAACATCTTTTTCATGTACAATATCGGCAAGATGCTGACCCACGCCGGTGTCAGTGACGAGGGATCCCAACTACTTGTGGTAGGTTACGTGACCGGGCCGTGTGACAGGATACGCTGACGAGACAGAACGTTGGGCTAAACGCCTCGTCACTGGTCGTTTCTCTCTGCGGGAGTTACTTCACAGACAAAAAGGGAACCAAGGCTGCCGCGCTCGTCAGCACAGCCGGAGTCACGGTTGCCCTCGTCTTGCTCGGGGTTCTCACCAAGTTTTACGGCAACACGACGTACGCCCCCGGAATCTGGGCGACGGTTTTTGCGATATTTCTATTTTCGATATCGTATTCCTTCGGATGGATCCCTATACTGTTTCTGCTCCCAGCTCAAATGCTCTACTTCCGCATCAGAGCTCAGGGCATGAGCATGTTCAGCTTCATCATTTGCGCCACCGGTATCGCCGGGAACTTTGCCTTCCCCCTCGCTCTCGACGCCGTGGGCTACTGGCTTTACATCATCAACGGCGCTTGGAACGTCCTCTTCTTCGTCTTCATTTGGTGGTACTGGGTGGAAGTAATGGGAAAGACCCTCGAGGAAATTGATGCGCTGTTCGACGGAAGGAAACACACCAACACACCCGACATGGAAGCCATCCTAGCCGGTAGAGAAGATGAGAGATGGAAGAGGAACCTCAGTGAATGGATGAAGGAGAAGTTCCCTCATGGGCCGCTGGCACTATGCGGATAAGGATCTGGCGAACTCCCGGCACTTGAGACACCCATTTGAAAGCATGTGGAAATCATTGATCAAATCCAAGCCAATACTGAGTAATCCAACTAATGGCGGCACTTTCATCGTTCTGAGGGAATTCTGAATAACCAAAGACAATGTGCTTGATTTGTTACGCCCTACTTCCCGACGTGAAGAAACTGACCGAGATGACATACACATGATTGGTAGACTGCTTGTTGACATGTAATAGAGGGAGTCTGGGAGACTAGACATGTTGCAAGTTGATGAACACACACCGTTGTAAGAGAATTTCAGCGAAGCCCAAAAAGCCTCAAGACATTCGCAGATTAATTCATGAAAAAGCCAGAAACGATCGGGAGAAGTGGCGGACAAAGTCTAGTTATCCATAGGTGCTTCCTCGTTTCTCTCGGGCTTTTGCGCGTAAACCACGTGGCTGGAAACGCTTCAGTCAAGGAAAGTAGAAGATGCACAGCGACTGAACACTTACTGGTCCCAAATTGCGTGGAATGCACCGCTTTGCAACTCCCGGCGAACCTTGGCCATCATGACCAGTGTCTCCTCCTTGGTTCTACCAAGGACATCGCAGAAGAGCTTCAAAGAGAAGCCCTCCAACCCTCTCAGCAGCTGCATCAGATTGAAGCCACCCACAGTTTTATGCACAGGATCCTTGGCCCAAGGTCCCATAGGGAACTTGAACTTCTGGTGGGTGACATTCTCAAAGCCTGCGTCCATGATCCACCCTTTAAGCTGCGGTCCTGGACGACTTGTTCTCCCGAGGATATCACAGGCTTCTATGCACTGCTTATTCCACTTCCAAGTCTCGTGGTCTTCCGTGTAGGAGCCATCGTCGGAGTAGTAAACGCCATCCAAGTCTTGAAACTCGGCCCAGCCGCCAGGATTTAGATTGCTAGCCATAATTGTGAGACGCAGATGGGGGATGCAAGAGTAGGGGCACTTACTTGTAAACGTTCTCGACCAGCTTTGGCCAATTGCTAATGGATGCGACCATGTGGCGGACGAAGATGAAGTCGTATTTTTTCCCTCCGATCCATGGACTTTCAACATCATCGACTTCGAACTTGACGTTGGCTGGCACCCTGAGACCCAGTATCGTCAGTGTCTCTTTCCTTCATCGGCCAAATATGGTTTCAAATACCAGGAGGGTTGAATGGGACTGAGGTCGTTTCCGATAACCTATTGCTTCGCGTCAGTGATGGTATTCGAAGCTTTGGATCTCAGCATGAAGCTTGAGCGAGCTCACCTCGGCATTGGGAAACACATCACCCATCTCCATGGCCCCTGCGACACTTGGGTCAGTGGAAACAGTCTTGAAAGCCATGTCATACATGGACAGGTAGTGGGGTTCACATACAGATCCCTGTTCCGGTCCCAACGTCAAGGATTCTGTGCACTTTGTCTTCCTCGATAGGAGCCAAGTACAGTCGATCACCAATAGCTTTGTAGACCATGGCGTGCGCAATGTCGAGCCGGTCCATCTCCAACTCGTCGTTGGGCAGAACGTATGCTAGGGAACATGTCAGGGCCTCCACTTGAGCAGACTAATATGTTAGAAAGCTTACATCCCTGTCTGAAGGCATGGTATCTTCTCCCATATTCGACGGGATAATTCACAACACTCGAGGCCAATGATTCCGTATAGTTGGAGCTGGCCAGTCGTCAATGCGGATCTTGATAAGGAGGCGTACCAGCTACTTCAGTACATGCGGGAGATTGATGCGGCATCATCGGCCTGTCATTGTCGACCAGTCAGGACCTATCGTATATATCACCTGTGGTCAGAGAAAGTACCTGTTCTTCATATTCGGCGGCCTCGAGAGGTGCCGGCTCAAATGTCCCTGGCTGGCCTGGAGGGCTTTGTATGGCTGTGGAATCGATGGGTGTCGCAGTTGGCGAAGCCGGCTGTCTAGTTGAAGAGTCGCCCATCTTCTGCGATAATACTTCGTGCCTCTTGCTTTCAGTGAGAGTGGCCAATGAAGTCCAAAGGATGGGAGCAAAATCAGAATGACTGGCAAGCTTTCAACAGGAATCACTCCCTTTTAATGCGGAAATTAGGCACAATCTGGCCGACATGATCTGGCAATCCAGGGAAACCGGGCTTATGTCTCCTCCCTGTTTTGGCCAATATCGGTCATCTGTTCCGGGCCTTGGAATCATTGTTGGTGCAGGTATTTGGGATGTTGGAGTGTTCTGCAGAAGTGATTCGCCGCAAGCTCGCCAACATGTCAGGGAGTCCCACTCGAGACCAATGATGGACTTGCGCTTGCTTACGCGAAGTTGACCCTGCAGATAGCCATGATACGGACAGCAAGAATGGCCTTCTTCAATAATTACCCCTCTTCGCCAAGCTGAAGTTGTTTTCTCCTGTAGAAATCCTCGTTGGGCCACTCCGGAATTGAATCCGCCTCCGAAATGTGCCGCTCATGATGTGGCAGCTGCCACAGCGTAGACGTCTTGTGATAATGCGTTCGGATTCCAGAGGGTTTGATGATGCGTAGCAGGTGAGTAAGGATATCAACTGTCGTGTCGTAATTGGATATATGCTGCTGGTTGTGCAATATATATCAGACTGGTAGATGTCAGAAAGGGTCAAGTTACATCGCCAAGTCAGAGCGAATAGTAATCATAAACACAAGCGCCTTGGATGCAATACAATGAGAGAGGCATATTCTTTCGGGTGATACGTATAATTCACACTAGCTGCTGGATATGCAACGATTGTTGCGCCCACTGAACAAGATCACACCCCCGCCATCGTCTTCATCTTCTGTCTCGAAGCTACGTCCAGTCTGCATACTCCCTGTTGCTCTATCAAAATTGAGTGTTCTGAAATCTGTCGCTATGCCCGCAGTATGCTTATGATCCTCCTGGTCAGTCACGGCCAAACTAGATCCGTCAACTGCCCGGAGGCTATCCCACATGGCAGAACGCGGCACTGCTATGCCTTGCGAGGAGATGGTCGAAGCCTCCAATCGCGACGACAATTCATCAACTGTCGACATCACATCAGCAATCGATTGGTAGGTAGGCTGCCACGTTGAAGTATCCGAGTCGAACCTCTTGCGCGCAGAGAACTTATCCTTCATAGCCGTGAAAGCAGCCTCGCGCACTTTCTGCAATACGCCGTCGATTACGTTGTCCTTGGCTTTGGCAGTCTCGGGGTTTTCATCCAGAACATTGGGAACAGTCCAGTTGATGTACACATTCGGGTGAGGCGGGCGTACCTTCACGCCGGTATTGTTAGAAGCGAAGTAGAAATCGCACAGTCGACATGTCGGCTTGCTGCACCCAATGTACTTGTCTCCGTGATAAAATGGTACCGCGCGAGTTTCTTGCGCGAATTCCGTCTGGAGGTGTTCGAGAAGAAGAACTTCACTGTGAACGATGGGTCGATAAGAATCGCTGCAGCACCGTTTCTGGAGCCGCTCGTCGAGCTGGCAGTTTTGAAGGGTTTCGGCGTAGTCCCGGTAGGTTGCCTTCTTCCCCTCGTCGGAGGTCATTCTCGAAATAATGTCGTCAGCCTTCCTGATCTTGTGCCGCTGGCTGGGGGGAAGTCCGGCCTGGAACGCCACCATCGGGTTTGGCAGCGGTTTGCTGGACTTCACGAACTGGACCTCAATGTTGTCGCCATAGAAGAGTGCCGGATGGCATTTTCGGGCTACGATGATGGTTCGGACGATTCTGTGGTAGGAGACCAGACGCCCGATGTAATGCTGCAGGTCACTCCAATGTTCCGACGCGTGATGTCTTCCAGACATGTTGGTCATGTTGACGATATGATCGAAAATGGTTGAGTTCCGTAAGAGTGTGGCCCCGCGGACCAGAGCCTCCAAATCCTTGGGATCGGGGGCTGATCAGAGACCTCAAACTCAGTACAACTGTTGCACATCTGGGGATTCCTTCAACACTAACCGTAGCTATTCCTGCCGCAGCTCGTTGCGACTATAGCCGCCAGCGTCTGCAGCTTGAGCAGTCCTTGTTGCAAAAGGGTATCTGCAACGCATTGAGGTCAGCTCTGATGAAGTAGTAGCATTATCTTGCATCCTGTTTCTTCTCACAGCAACTCAGTGAGAAACTCACCTCTTTCAGAAGTCCTCGATTTGCAATCTTCGAGACACTGCACCAGCCTTTTGCCGATGCCTTTGGCGTAAGCCCCAATACGCTCGTAGTTGAAGTTCAAGATGTTTCTCAGCAAAGTGCCGAAGAACTTGGAGCGATCGTCATCCTCAACGGGATGTGACTTTGCAGCCATCTCACTGACGTAAAACAGAAGTTTGAAGATGAACTCTCTCACTTTCTCACCGTCCGCTGCGGATCTTCGGTTGGACGCAAAGATGTACATGATCTTGTCGGGAAGCTCAAGGATCGCAAGAGAGGTGACAGTATCACCGCCTTGACGATTGTCGCAGACTTGGGCGAGCTTGTTGATGAAGCATTCAAGCACCTTGTTGGGATTCTCTCCGGGCTCGGAGTTGTCGTTGGGCGCCTTCGTCTCACCGTTGCTGAACTGTACTTCAATGAGGCTGGCTAGAAGGACCACGGCTTCGTTGAGGCGATTGAGCCTCTTGCAGAGCTTCATGCTGATGGGATGCTCGAGGCCGTCCGCAGTGACCATGCCTACTCTCTTTCGTCAACGGGAACCTTCGAAGCCATCTTGATAGTGCACCTGCACAACTTTACCTCGGCCCGGACTACCTGCTTTGCTTTTTCCTTTCGCCATGATAGATACAACGAAAATGAATCAGCTGGCTTAACTAAGAGAGATGTTCGAGCTTCGAGAAAACAATTTGAGGAACGTGAGGAACGGCTCTCCGCATGCCTGACCTTTCCAAAGTCCTCAGGTCTTCCGTTAAGTACAAAATGCCGATACGATATTCCTTTCGCAATCAGGCTTTCTCTCCAAGCACCAGAACGTGCCTCTCTCCAAAGCGTGTTGGACAGGAAAGCCTTACGCACGCCAACACGCAACGCGCATATGCGAGCAAGCGCCAACTGGCCTTGCAGGTGATACTGATTACTGTCACCACCAGCCAATGGCCAGCAAAGTTCATCACGCAGGGCACCGTGAAGTCAGTCTCTAAAGCTGGAGGCCGTGGGCCACACCTCCTGTCTTGTCATGTAGCAGCGATTGGTTCCGGAGCCGCCCAC
Organism: Colletotrichum spinosum; assembly: GCA_004366825.1. Taxonomy (NCBI): domain Eukaryota; kingdom Fungi; phylum Ascomycota; class Sordariomycetes; order Glomerellales; family Glomerellaceae; genus Colletotrichum; species Colletotrichum spinosum. Next base: position 697,245 of record QAPG01010712.1, read on the forward strand.
GAGTGACCAGCGCCGGAGGCCAACGAAGTGGAGCGGGGCAGTTTGTGAACCTCCAACGACGTTGTTGGTGCCCATCGCCCAGGCGCATCGCGAGGCATCCTGAAACCTCTGCTTTGCTTGCATGCCTGTATCGAGGATCCAACGGCATTCACATGATGCCCTCCCGAAGTACAGTCCTTCTGCCTCCCATGCTTGCGGGCCTACCAACCCATTGTTCTTCACCGATATCAGCTGCGGAACACTTGCGGTGTGGAGAAAAAGCTTGTGACATCGGTCATGATGTTGGTCAAGCCAGACAACTGCGGCCCAATGGGTGCGGCCAGGTCGTGAAGGACTCGTTGAGCAGTGACGCCATCATGGGCATACTGAGGCTGCTGTTCCCTCCAAACTACCGTTTCATCAGGCAAGAAGTGTAAAAAGCAATGCCAGAAGTGAAATTGGTCGATGAGTGTCGGGAAGCATTTAAACCCTCGGAATCTCTTCCACCTCGAGGAAAGATAATCGAGTGTTCTCTCACGCTAGTCATTGACCGCAACCAGATATATTGACAAGGCAAACATTCTACACCTTTCATCGGTCTACCATCACTCTTCTAACTCTGATAATGAGCAACACTTTCTTCCGTCAGCACCAAGTATAACATCGAGAAGCCACCCAAAAGTGAGTTCTGACACACACTGTTCCAAGTGCAGACCAGCAATGGATGGTAGGACGGGAGACTGTGGAGACCGCAGGAGGCCGACACTGAAGAATCTCGACGTGGATGCACGTCAAACTATTGCTGGAGAGCCTGAATGAGACTTCCGCTGACCTGTTGTCCCTCGGCTGCGGAATCTAGAACACAAACTAGTCACCTCAGGTAGCAAAGAAGACCGCACGAGACTCGACCTGACGAACCGGATCAAACGCGATACGGTGGGATCGAGTCTGACAGCAATATACCCCGACGTCATTTTCTGGAGCGTCACCATGCCTTGGAGACACGGGATGCACGCTGAGCACCCCGACAGCAACAGCCAAGGTAACCCAGCAGGCTGGCAACCTTCGGAGGAAGGGCAGATGGAATATGAATATATGTACCAGCATGTTCCAGGGACAACTGCGGACTACACAGCTCCCGCCCTATACTCCACCGACTGGAGCAACATCTCTCAGCCCAACGATTATCCCTACCAAAATCCGACCGCACTTTCGACGGCGTAGACGTCTGAAGGTGGACCATCGTACGGGACAAGTTCCGATCAATATCGACAGTCAGAGGATCGGATTACTTGGGACAACGAGGACGCAGAAAGAGTCATGAGAGAAGTCATGGCAGGTTCAGGAGACAGTCTAGATGCCACCGCAGCGGGTTTTGGCAATGAGGATGGATCGCAGGCGCCTTTTGTATGCCCGGAGCCCGATTGTAACAAGGGATACGACAAGATGCACAGGTTGACGTTCGTCCATCCCCGTCCATCAGCTCCCGAGTCGATGGCTGACATGAGTTACAGGAAGCACATGAAGAAGCACTCGAAGCCACACAAGTGCGAGGCAGACCCGGAGAGATGCGACAAATCCTTTGCCGACAGAAAGGGCTGGGAGCGGCACATTCGCGCTTCTCACCGGAGCCAGATGGAAGCAAATAACGTCAGAGACGAGAGCTGCAAGTGTCCGGACTGTGGGGAGAAGTTCACCAGGAAAGACAACTTTGCTCGCCACCGACAAAACTGTTGCAACCCACGCTGAAGGCTTTCTGTTTGGTGTTACCTGGAGCGTTGTATTTCTTTCTCTTTGATTTTCTCACTCTCCATTCCTATGGAGCTCTCAGTACTGTGTGTTTTGTTTCTTCTCCGTCGATGTGCTAGTTGGTACTGGTCTTTCATATATCTCCTTTTACATCAGATTTGGGCAAATCTTGCCTTCTCGTCCAGCTAGCTTGTTTTCTGTCATGAAACTGACTTTTGCGTTCCTTTCACGCTCTTCTTTCATGTGGCAAATGCTCACAGTCCCATTCTCGCCTTGTGATCATCCACTCCACCAGAGACGATGTTTGCTCATTAATTCGCGATCCGCGCCACATATCTGTTTTCCCCAAGACCGCAGCTCGTGCTCTGCCCATATAAACACGGATACCATGGCAACCACGTCAGTATAGCTTCCAAGATTACCGAGAGCGTCTGTGGTGATGTCCAACATTTCCCCTGACGGGCAGGACCCTTCCATTGGACGTGGCTGCTCGCGGAAGCACGGTGTCTCGGATGTTGGCGAGCTTATTGGCTGAGCTGGAATGCTCGACGAGAATCGTGGGGTCAAGAGAGAACAACATCGCACGAAAGCGGCCATGTTGTTTGTAAACAGATGGGAACAGAGGCGATCGGAAGAAAATAACTTGACTGATATGTGGCGAGATTGGACTCATCTCAACAAAGTACGGAATCAGCCAATATGTGCGGCAATAGTTATAAGGGGAAGATGGATCCGACCAGCCTTGCAGACCTGGATTGTCCCCTCAGCTGTTTCCATGATCGCAGCGACGTCTAGACGAAAACAATCTTCACGATGAAGTGGATCACATCATTTACACTGACGCTCGCCGCGCTGAGGCAGGTCGCGGCGACCAACTCGACATCTTGCACGCCCAGGCTCATGAGCTACTGGATCAATGCGAATGCCTCCATCTCCGTCGTCGAACCAATCGACGAGGACGGCAGCTTCGGCGAGGAAGGAAACATTGCATACCCCGGCAACGTGACCGGTCTGCCCAGCCTGTGCGCCGTGAGCTTCATCGCCAAGACGGGGGACGGAAACCAGACGTACAAGTTTGGTCTCTTCCTCCCGGACGAGTGGAACAACGACGTCCTCACCGTCGGCAACGATGGCTTCGAGGGCGGCGTCAACTGGCCGGCCATGGCCGCCGGCGTGAAGTACGGTTTCGCAACGCTCTCGACAGACGGCGGACACAACTCGACGGCCAACAACCTCACCTGGGCTCTCGACGACGAGGACGCCCGGGAGGACTTTGGCATCCGGGCCCTCCACGGCTCGTACGCTCTCGCCCTTCAGGTCATCAGGCGGTATTACAGTCTCCCGCCTGAGAAGTCCTACTTCTCTGGCAGCGGAGACGGTGGTCGCCAGGGTCTGAAGGCTGCGCAGCAGCATCCTCGGGACTTCAACGCCATTGTTGTTGGAGCCCCGGAGTGGTGGCCTAGTCACCAGCAGAGCTGGCGCGTCTCTCGTGGCGCCTTGAACCAGCCGAACGACACCAAGATCCTCGACGAGGGTAACTTTACCGTCCTCGCAGACAACATCAAGAAGCAGTGCGACGCCTCCGACGGCCTCGAGGACGGCATCGTCAGCAACCCTGCCAACTGCACAGTCGATTTCTCTCTATTCACCTGCGGCGGCGACAGCGTCAACGAGACGTCCTGTCTGACGGCGGAACAGGTGGAGGTCGCCAAGGCCATTTACTCCGACTACGAGGTAGACGGGCAGAAGGTCTTCCCTGGACTCGCCCCCGGCTCTGAGCACGACTGGGGATACCTGCTCGGCAATGGCAGCAACATCAGCGAGATTGCCGTCGGGTACTTCCAGAACTTTGTCTACGACGACCCCGAGTGGGACTGGAAGAGCTACAACGACAGCATCCCCGAGTTCGCCAACGAGACCAACGCCGGCGACCTGGACGTCGCCGACTTCAACCTCACGACGTTCGCCAGCCTCGGCCACAAGCTGATCATCTACCATGGTCTGGCTGACGCTTCAGCTCCGGCCAACGCCTCGATTGACTTTTACGAAAAGGTCGTCAACGCCACCGGAGGTGACGCTGAGGCGACCCGGGGCTGGTTCCGCCTGTTCTTGGTCCCTGGCTACGGACACACCAACACAAGCGTAGACGCACCGTGGTACATTGGCGGGCCCGGTCAGTGGGAGCAACTGGCGAATAACACCAACGCCACCATCCCCGGCTTCAAGAACGCAACCTACGACGTGCTCTCGGCGCTCGTCCAGTGGCAGGTTGATGGAACGGCCCCGGAGTCTATCATCGCGACAACATGGACGAACTCGACCGACGCGTCGACCGAGGTGCTGAGGCAGCGTCCCATCTGCGCCTACCCGGCGGAGCAAAAGTACAAGGGCGAAGGCGACGAGACCAAGCCCGAGAGCTTTGAGTGCTAGTGGCGTCGATGTGGAACGTGAGGAGATGACGCAGGCTGTGAGCTGAGATGATGGCAGTGGAGGTTGAAGCCGGAAGCGGTCTTGGCCAGAAAGCGGTGGCTTGCATAACTCTGACATGTGCATAATGTTTAATGAAGCTTGATGTTCTAAACCAAAACTCACTTAGGCAGTACATTACTGCTAGCTGCATGCGCTTGTTTACGTCATCTGTAGAAGATCCCGTGACCTCGTGTGAATCACCCGAAAGCTCCGCGACGCGTCGCCACGCCTTGGAGGGGCTGCTGTTTGCAATCCATCACCCCTGACGCTGCTGCCTTGACATTGACATCGACGTGCGAGTCGAAGATTGTTGACACACCTCGGGGTTTTCAGGGAAGAGATGCACCTGTTATCGCACTTCCGGCGCCTGGAGAAGCTTCTTCATTTACGACTCGAGCTGCGCCCGCAATCACGATGACGACACCACAACCGCCATCTCCGTCTGCGCTGCCAGCCCAGTTGCCCGACGAACAGTTGCTGGAGGACGGCAAGAGAGTATCGGAGCATGGGACCCTCAAGTATTCGCTCTTGGGTCCGTCCCTGACGAAAGCTGGGCAGGACTCAGTTGACCAATCCAAAGTCTGTTCACCGGCCATGCCCATCTGATCGCCTTTGCTGACGATGTTTGTTTGGTGCAGGTCTCCGAGATCATCTACAACGCGTCCAAGGGCTCCAAGTACTTCAATCGCGAAGAAGAACGAGACAAAGTCCTGACCAAGAAGATTGCCCAAATACTCGAGAAAAAGCGACTTCTCGAAAAGCAAGATCTGACGCGAGAACTCCGACTTGCCGACCAGCTCATCACTCAGCTGGAACTATCCCGAGACCTAAGCCAGTACATCGTTCACGTCGACTGTGACGCATTCTACGCCGCTGTCGAGCTCCTCGATCGACCCGAGCTAGAGAACAAGCCCTTCGCTGTGGGGGGTGGCGTCCTCACAACATGCAACTACGTCGCACGCAAGTACGGCTGCCGCAGCGGCATGGCGGGCTTTGTGGCCAAGAAGCTCTGCCCCGAGCTGATCCTGCTCAAACTCAACTTTGAAAAGTACACCGCCAAAGCCCACGAGGTGCGAGAGGTTTTGGTGGAATATGACCCGCGGTTCGAGAGCGCCAGTATCGACGAAGCGTACCTGAACATCACGGAATACTGCGAAGATAAGGGAATCAGCCCACCAGAGGCTGTGGAACAGATGCGCAGACAGGTGCACGAAAGGACAAAGATCACCGTCTCCGCGGGCATCGCGGCCAATGCGAAACTAGCCAAGATTTGCTCCAACATGAATAAGCCCAACGGCCAATTCGTGCTTCCCAACGACCGCACCGAGATCATGAATTTCATGGCGAAGCTTCCACCTCGGAAGGTCAACGGCATCGGTCGGGTATTGGAAAGACAGCTGTCTGAGATTGGCATCCACACGTGCGCAGACATATACCCGCAGCGACAGTTTCTTCGGCCTCTATTCGGCGAAAAAGCGTACGAGTTTTTGATTAATGTCCACCTTGGATTAGGGCGGACCAAGATCCAGCCTGCCGAAGAGTACGAAAGGAAGAGTGTCGGAACCGAAAGCACTTTCCGCGACATGTCGGACCCCCAAGAGCTGCGAGAGAAGCTGAGGTGGACCGCCGACGAGCTGGAGAAGGACATGAAGAGGGCCGAGGTCAAGGGGCGTACTCTTGTCCTCAAAGTCAAGCTGCACACGTACGAGGTTTTCACCCGGCAAGTCGTGTTGCCCAGAGCTATTTGCTTGGCCGACGATCTTTACCACTTTGCCCTGCCCATCCTGGGGAAGATTGAGGAAGAATTACCTGATATGAAGCTACGCCTGATGGGGCTACGGTGCACGCATCTTGTGAGCACGAAGAAGCCAGACACGATGGCGTTCTTTGGGTTTCGACCCAAGCGATCCGAGTCGGCAGGCTCTCCAGAGAAGAATGGCACCATCGGGACGCCGGGATCTACCGCTAGGCTCGACAGCGACGGCTGGGAACAATGGCCTGAAGATGAACTATTGGGTTTTGATGACGATCATCCTTTGCCAGGCGAAGACTACGAGGAGTCGGATGCGCTGTCACCGGGCCACGGCCACGAGTCAAGTCCCCTTCGAAGGCATGGCAAAGAGATTCATCCCAATCCCGTTCAGGAATACGCACCGGCCGGAGAAGACATGTGGGACTGCCCCATCTGTAACCGTCCACAGGCGCCGAACGAAAAACAGTTCAACGAGCACATCGACTTGTGCCTGTCGAGGCAGACGATCCTTGAAGCCGTACAGGAGCAAGCTCCCCCGGCGACTGTCACTAGGTCGGCTACCCCGGACCCCAAGAGTGTTAAGCCTACAGGGCAGAGGAAGCGTGGCAGGCCACCAGGGCCGAGGCTACCTAGTAATGACCCACGGCAGAAGAAGCTTCGCTTTGGATGACGAAGATGGACTCGGACGACATCGTATTCAACCCAATGATACCCGTAACGTTACATGAATCAATAAGCTTTACAGCCATGGAAACAGCTGTCCGTCGTCTGTGAGACTCGGGCGACGAAGCCAAGTCGGCGGCCCGGCCCTGATGATTCCTCACGCCGTTTGACTTGCGACGCTGGAAATTGGATGTCTCGTTGGCTCACCACGTTGCGCCGGCTCTCGGACATTATCACCTGCACACCGACTGACAGCTGGGTGCAGAGGGTCTCGACATCGGTCTCCGGGGTTTTTACATCTTCATCCCCTGATGTCTTAGCGCAAGATTGAAGAAGTGTGGCGCGCTTGGCAACAGGCACTTACGTCGCCCTTGGCCCAAACAGTGAAGTAAAGACAAGACAAGCAAAGGAGAATTCACCGGCCATGGACGGAAGTTCTCGGGGATCGACAGGAGCTTTCCTGGTCTCGCAGCCGTTTCGAAGTCGTGGGCAGTAGAAACGTCACATTTCGGGACTTGGAGCTTTTGTGTTTATCGGCTTTGAACTTGCTTCATTGTTTTCCTCGCGCGACGAGTCCATCCGGAGGCGCCCCGTTGCAATGACCGTCAGATGGCGAAGGAATTAGCCAGCTGCGTGCTGGGGCAGTGGAAAGTCCGCCGTGCGGACTCGCGGTGGAGTTCTAGTGGCCCTTTGCCAGCAAACAAGTCGACTTGAGCAAGAGAAGGTGGACGACCAAGTTACAGAGTAGTCGGCCGCGGTCGACTGTCTCAACGTCCCCGGATAAAGGAAACATTCCTCGATGCCATGCGTCCAGGCTGCAAGTCCCTATCAGGGCGATGGAAGGCCTCAACTAGACCAAAGTCGGGATATTGTCCCTTGCTTCTACTATATTTGCATTCGACTTGAATGAAGCTTTCACGATGCACTTGAGCAAACAGAACAACATCACCATGGTACCCCTGCGCTCGGTCCGACCTGCATCATAAACACCGTGCTGTTCAAGATGATCTGAGGCCAAGGCCACACACTAGCCCTGGCTGCCGCTGTCTCTCGTGCACCATTGCCGCCTTCACTCTGTCAGGCTCTGTCCCTCGGCGGTTGTGAGGTTCGACCGAGCAGGTTCGACTCAAAATATCAAGCCTTTGCCCCGCTTAACCGCCACTCTCATCAATCGCCCATAGATCTACATGACGGCTCATCTTGCGGATCTTTCCACCAGTCGCTGAGTGGGTGTAGCTAGACTCATCGACCGGCCCATCGCTAGCGGTCGGAAGTCAGATAACCCTTCTCTTAGAGCTCTTAGAGCCAGCATTTTCTCTCGCAGGAGAAGCCTATGCAACCCTGAAGCCGCTACGTGCTTTAGAATCGATTAGCCACCATTACGTGCTGCGGTCTCATGCGCCAGGGAACCGCTGTCGCCGTGGGCTGCAACCGCCGTGCGTTGATGTCTCACTCAAACGGGGGTGAGGTCGGGTATTCACATGAGGTCTGAACGCTACTTTTCCGGCGAGGAACCAGCCGTTCCACTGGCGATGGAATCTCCTGGCGTTTGAACCCTTGATGAGATGCGATCGTCGTTCTAGAGACAGCGCTATTGCTGTCATGAAAAAAGGATCTACATGACGGACTACCGGCGTCCCCTTCGTCTGTGGTTCACCACGTCAAGGCACGGTGGCAGACTCGGATAGCCTTCGACTGGGAATTTGCGTCTTGAATCATGGAGACTGGGGATTTTTGCATTCCACCGGCGAGGATGGATCCAACCCCGTACGCATTCCAGCATATAACTGAGTCATCGAGCCATGGTTACGAGTCCATCATACTCTCATCGCACACTTTATCGACCGCCGTTCAAGAAGCTATACCCACAATCTACATGCGACTGCTATAAGGCATCGAGACGCCAAAACAAAGATGACTTCATCCGAAGCGACACACAGACGAGCGATTGTGGCAGCAGCCGCTGGCCCGCCCACGTTCAATGCGGAGCCCGCAGCCATCTTCTGGCTCGTTTGGGGAGGCCTCTGGACGGTGCTTGTGGTGTGCGGCATGGCATTCCTCTTTGTCAACCGCGAAATGCCGTTTCTGAGGATCCGCGGTCTGGCTTTGTCGTTTGGTTCCGTCACCCTGCTCCACCTCTACTGGCTGTCGGTCCAGATCGGACTCGCCATTGGCCAATTTGTGCCCGATGGCGCAGAGTTTTGGATCATGGGCCTGTATCTACCGTTCGGAATCGCTCTCTTCCACGCCTCCAACAGCCGCTTCCTTCATATCGCCGCTGCGCAGCGGAGATTTGCCGGCAGTTCGATCACGTCGACGACACCAAGCCCCCCACAGCCACAGGCCAAGCCGGCAAGATGCAGCTGCAGAGACAAGACACTCGTGGGACGGTTCAGAAAGCTAGACTACACGTCCAAGATGCTTGCCGTGGTGTGCACGGGCATGATGCTCCAGGTACGTTGTTATGCTCCAGGTACGTTGTTTTGACGTTTGGCCGAGACGCCGGGATGGACCCGTGCTCTCTCTCTCTCGTTGGGAACACATGGCTGACAAGTGACGGCTCGTCTCATGACTGCAGCTTCTCCTGACCGTTTTCATGTATCTCGTGTCACGCAAGTACCACCCCTGGTTTGGCATCCCAGGAACCGAGGCCAAAGGCAGTCCCGCAGAGCAAAAGGTCGAGATGGGCCGCGGATGGGAATGGTGGCCTTCGGTGTTCTGGCAGTTCTTCTGGGCCTGGCTCGCAGCACCTGTCATCCTGTGGAAATCACGTGGGATCAAGGACACCCAGGGGTGGCGCGTCCAGACCATTGCCTGCTGCGTCGCAAGGTGAGCTCTCTTGCAGTCTAGTGCTTGGCTTTCATGGCTTTCTCGTTGTGTCCCCCCCGGCTGTCAAACCTCTTGTCCTCCGGCCTTACGCTAACGTCTTCAGCCTGCACGCTACCCCTATGTGGCTTGTGGCCTTGTATGTGCCAGAGATGGCACCTGTCAACCGATACTTTATCCCTCCTCAGTGGTAAGTTTATATGAAGCACGTCCTCTGCGCCTCGTGGTCATCGTTTACTCACTCTCGCATCAAGGATCTGCCTTTCCATTCTGTTTATCGAGTTCTTCGCCATCTTCATACCGTGCTGGCAAGTTATAAAGCACAAGTCGCTTCGCCAAGAGACGCTCGAGTCGATTGCTGTTTGGGAAGCAAAAAACAGGGCTCGCACCTCTCGAGAGTCGTTCATCACTGGGTCAACCAAATTCGGGTCACCTTCCACCATTACAAGTTCTTGGAAGTCCCTCGCGCAGCTCGAAAAAGACACCAGCCAGACTGACAGTATCTACACCATGGGTGCCCTCGAATACATCCTCGACAAGAACCCCGAGCCCCTGCGGAAGTTCTCGGCTCTGAGAGACTTTTCCGGCGAAAACATTGCCTTCCTGGCAGCGGTGGGCGAGTGGAAGTCGTCCATGCCGAGTTCTGCGGCAGTCAAGGGGTCATCATCCGCCTTCGTCCGTGAGCGGTTCAACCGGGCTCTGCGGATCTATACCGAATTCATCAGCCCACGCCACGCCGAGTTTCAAATCAACATTGCGTCACAGGACCTCAAGAATCTCGAAAACATCTTTGAGGACGCCGCACAGATTCTCTATGGCGACCAGACAGAGCGCTTCGTCGATCCGGTTGTGCCATTCGAAGACGCCACCTGGGGGCCGCCATCACCGACGGGAAGCGCGGAGATGGGGAACGTGTCACGGAACGAAAGCTCGGAAGCCGTTGCCGACCGGGCGCAGTACTGGGGAGAGATCCCCAAGGGGTTCAAGGCCAGCGTGTTTGACGACGCCGAGACGAGCATCCAGTACCTCGTCTTGACCAACACTTGGCCCAAGTTCGTCAAGGAGAGGAGGTACTCGTTGGACTCGGAAAACTCTACGGACACGGTCGAGACGTGCAACTCGAGCTCGACACTGGGCAGGGTTGTAAAGTACCTTAGGGCGATGCGAGGGTGAGACATGGACTTCTTCTGCCGGAAAGTGTTGGACATATGGGGAGGCTGGTTTTTTTTCTTTACGTTTCACGATGATATCCCACCGTTTGCGCTCATCCGCACACGACGGCCGAGACAGAATACCAAGACAGTAAAATTTGCAAAGCGTTTTGACAAATGTCATCTCATCCCACCACACACACGCAATGGTCCATCACATCATTGATCTGAATAGTCAGGGCACGACTCGTCATCGTCGACTCGTGGCAGCGATCATTCCCCCATCACGTTGGCTCGCCACGATGTCCCCAGCCCACGTCTTCACAGCACTTTGCTGCTTTGTCCGGCTCCTGTCGCGTGCAGTGTCTTTGCCCATGTGGCGGCCGTTTAGATCTGGCGATCACCCACGCCCTCCACGCAGGGAGGGAGGAAGAGAAGGGGGGTGTGGTTTTGTCAGCGGGAGGACAAAGGATCTGCCAGGTGATGCTGCGGGCGCGGAGGGGTCGAAACAGGAGCGTTATGTACCTTTGACGAAAACGGACATTTGGCCCACACCGGATTTAGTCGTCTTGTTTGCGCAGGAATCAGGCTTGGGAGATGGTAAGGAGATGCCATGCTCCGTGGCGCCGTACGGGACGGGTTGACAGGGTTAGTCTACGGACGAGGGCACGAGGGGCGGCGGAGGTTTGGGGCCGGGATATTCCGTGGGAGGTGGGTGTTTGAGATTTCGAAGAGCTGGATACGGATTCCGTTTGGGGCCAAGTGCTCATCAGAGGCTTCGGTGGGTGTGCTTTGGTTGGTGTAGGCTCTCCATCGTGGAGAGGTCGGATGGGGTTTGGGCTTCGGGTTAAGCACTTCACGGCCGTTGGGCTGTGGTGTTTCCGCTTTGCCAGGTGAAGGGTCTAGACTCTCACGAAGTTACGGCCTGAAGATGAGGGGAAGGGCTGGATTCTTGCAAGGCTGAGAAGCTGACGGGATACGCGACTGCCGGGGTTTGCGTGGCTTTTAATGACCGCAATGGGTATTTTGTTGACTGCGAGTCTGTATCCGGGCTTTCTGAAACTGAGGAGGCTTCCTTTCTGTGTTTGATAGGGCTGTTTGGGATTGGTGTGCGTTGAGTCCTTGGTGAATCGCACAATGAGCTGGCGATATCCACCAATGGATTATATTATCAGAACGAAACACCACTCACGAGAAGTCGAGACGCCATTGCGTATGGATCAGATTGTTGCCATTGTATTGAGTGTTCACAAGCTGATTTGAACTATAAATATGTGACAGCAGTCCGCCAATATTCGTATACGTCTTCGCCCATGAACTTTCACATCATTCCAGCAACAACGCCTCAACCTGGGACTCCAAATTTTGAACCTGTCCTCTTTGATGACAAAACTCGTGAGAATAAAAAAAGATGAAAGCACCATGTATATAGAGCAATTCAGGCGTAGAGGTTTCGCGGGAGGGTGGCACCATCGGGAAGAACGCCGCCATCATGGCTCGTGTCTCCGGCGTGGTCCTGGCCGGGGTTGACCTCCTCGTAGTGGATGAGTTTGACGATCCTGTAGTACACCGCGCCCAAGATGCCTCCGACACCCGGTCCGACCCAGTAGATCCAGTGATAGCCGGGGAAACTCAGCCCGGCAACGGCCGAACCGAGACTCCGCGCCGGGTTCAGCGAGGCTCCGGTATAATAACCACCTGTGATGAGAAATTAGTACAATCTTGCTGCAAATAGCTGGGCAGAGTATTCAAGACATACCGCATATCATGAGCCCGAAAACGGCCACGCCAATGGCAATCGGCGCGAGGTACGTCGCCTTTTGCTTCTCGGCCGCGAGCATGAGCACGACAAAGATGAGCTGCGACGTCATGAACATCTCGATGAAGACGCCCTGCGCGATGCTCACGTTGGCCGCCAGCACCGTGTTCGTCTCGCCCGCGTCCCAGGGGAACATGCACTGCACGAGGCCGCCGGCCGCGAGGGCCGCGAGGAGCTGCGCGGGCACGAGGAAGAGCGCGCGGTCCCACGCGAGCTGCGACGCGGCGGCGAGGCCGATTGTGATCTTTGTTTTCTCGTCTCGTCAGGATTCTTCAACGTCCGCGTCACTCTTGCGGTGAAGATGTGGCCGTCGAACTTACAGCAGGGTTGAAGAGACCGCCGCTGATGCGGTAAAAGGCCCAGATGTTCGCGAGCAGGGGCAGCGCGTACGCCAGCGCCGTGGCGACCAGCGTGCCGTGCAGCATGCCGCCCCCGGGGGCCTCGCCGGGTGCTTGGTGGCGGGCCATCAGGTGGCCGGCGTAGCTCGTCCATAGCCAGATGAAGGTCCCGGTGAACTCGCCGCTGGATGCGACCAGGTGCTTCTGGATGCTCGTGAGGTGGCCTTGGTGGTGGCCTGGGTCGTCGACGCTGGGTTCGCGGCGGTACTGGTTCCTCGAGCGCGTGGCGGGGCGGCGCATGCCTCGTTCGACGTCTCGCTGTGGCATTTTTGTGTGAATAGGGTCGGTTTGGCTGGCTACCTGGTGAAGAGGCCTGGTGTTTAAGAGCTGGTACTAGATGGGAGGTTGTCTCGTGTATTTATCCTCGTCGACCGCTTCACATACACGCTGGGAGATGTCCACTCGTGATTTTGTCATGATGACTCTGGGTGGACATGTTTAGCAGGCCTATTGTCTGATAAAGAACTGTTGACAACGACGGCATCCCCAGATGGCAACTCCCGCACGATCTATTGTTTGGACGGGCCGTTGCCGGGGAATATCCTCCGCGTGGCAGGTCAAGAGGCACCTAAGCAGAGCCGCATGCTCTTGACTGGCCGAGATCAGATCGGACCTGCACCAGAGACTGAAGACTACCCAGAGGTTGCAGGGCCAGTGTGTATGCAAGTCAAGGAGCCAAGAGCCCCGAGATGTCACTCGACGTATCGGAGCTTCGCCGGTGGACACGGAGACTGTTGGGCTCGAATTTTCAGGACTCAGGTCAAGGGTCAAGGGTCCAGGGGTCAGGGGTCAGGGGTCAGTAAGGGTCGACGGACAAAGCTGATAGCATCGGGAGATCGATCTCAATAACGGGACATTGTGGCGAGCAGGAGGAAATGCCGCGGGCATGGGATGCTGTAGACGGAGACTAAAGGGAGTTGACCATGTCGGAGGAAGTCGCCGTGTAAGCGCATCTTGTGGAGACCCAAGTGCCTGGTGTCTCCAGAGAGACTGACGTAACGTTCGAGTAACTGGGGAGTTTCCACCTGGAGATGGTATACTCCGTACGTATACCGAAAAAGAAAAGAATCTTCATCGCTGTTGGGAACGAACTTCAGTAGTCGCTGCTGCGGAGGTTGTGGTCCGCTCGGCTGCGTGAAGTCTGGTCTCGGAGTGAATCCTCCGCCGAGGATGTATCCTTGACGACATCTTATCAGAACACGGGACAAACGAGTGTCACGGAATGCTAGATTCTCTACCACTCCAGGGAGACGAAACTAGATCATTGGGACTCCTTCCCGGACGCAAACGCGGCATCCATCTACTAATCCAGTCCATCACCTCGACATATCTTGTACATGCTCTGCTCATCCTAGGTCACTAGAACGAGCCCACCGCCTAGACGGACTCCTTACTGAGGGCAAAACTGCTCCAACGATCTTGCCAGGCCCCGTCTCCGGGCCACAGCTTATCAAAGGCGTCGAAAAGAGGGTTCTCGTCCGTGCAAAGTATCGCCCGGGCGAATGTCGGTGGCCGCACCGCGGTTGCAACCAGGCGATCAGTGCCGTAAAGGGGCTTCACCGTCCACGGCTTGACCATTTCTTCCTGAAAACTGTGAAAGTACTCGGACACCGGCTGCTGCCACGCAGTCACTTCTATGCGTAGCGACGCGAGCGGATTCGACCTGCGGCCAGACTCGCCCGTGGACGCGGCCTCGAAGATGGACAAGACGAGTTGCTCGTCCATGGCGATGTTGGCGAGCATGTTCCGCGCGTCCTTGGGTCCCCAGCACTCGGGCGTAAAGTGTCGACCGGAAACGAGGGCGAGCTCCTTGGCGTCTTCCTCGGCGTAGTCCTCCTCCTCGCCGAACAGGTGGGCCGCGTGCCCTCGCAGCTCCGCGCGCTCGCAGAGGTCCAGGGTGAGGTGCGCTTCGCGGAGGCGCTTCATCTTCGCGAGGGCCCGGTACGCCGCCGCTTCGCCCGGCGAGCCCGCGGTCCGGGAGACGCGGACGCTCAGGTGCTCCAGCAGGGGACACGCCGCGGCGAGGGACCGCAGCTCCTCCGCGCTCCTGGTCTTGTGCCGGCCGTCCGCCAGGTCGAGCGTGCGCAGGCTCGGGCAGACGAGGACGGAGATGGGCGAGATGAGCTGCAGGCGGGAGACACGCAGGGACAGCAGCCGCTCCCGCACGCCCGTCATGAAGGCTTTGAAGAGGGCGAACCTCATGGATCCGGGTCTCGGCGCCGTCGGCGGGTGTCTGATCTCCAGGGAGACGAGCGACGGCAGCGGTTGCGAGACGAGGAACGGCAGTATCTCCGCCACCATCACGTTGAGCTGCAACGCGCTCAAGCGGGACAGGTCAAAGGAAGAGCCGAGAGCCATCATGTCGGATATCCTCAGACGGCCATGGGTCACGCCCAAGCTGTGCAGGACTGCGGGCTTCTTTGGCTGATCCATGGCCTCTAGCTGGGGCCACGATGGCATGGGAATGTGGCTTCGGTATGGATATTCCAGATAGACCTCTTTCAGGTTGGGGGCCGACTGGCTGACCAGCTTCATGACGGCAGCGTTCTGCGCCTTCATCTTGGCTGCACGTAGGGATTCGGCTTCGTCCGCAAACCTGTGGTCGGTGAAGTGCAAACCGTCGCCGTCGCCGTCAGAGTACAGACCGCCATCGTCGGCGTCGGCGTCGGCGTCGAGGTTGGTCAAGCCCCCATCGTCGGATCCGCCGTCGGAGAACAAGGCGCCATCGTCAGACTCGCCGTCGTCGGCTGCGGTGTCGTGGCCAGGATTGCTGTCGTCTGGGTCCCCATTGTCGGATACATTGTCGGCATCATCGGCTGGAGCCCCTTCAGATGAGCCGTCGTCCGATAACGAAAGGACGTCCGCCGAAACGCCTCCAAATGCATTGTAAGGTAGGTCGTACGAGGTAACCGAACCGTCTCCGGTTCCATGGAAATCCAGATCGTCGGCGAAAGGCTCGTTGCTCAGATGGATTCCGTACAAGCACGGCGAGCTCACGAGCGCCTTCTCGTAAGGATCCAGGCTCGGGCTCGAGAGACTGCGCAGGTGAAAGTTGCGTATGCGAAGCCTGCACGCAGGGTGGTGATCATGCAGAACCCTCAGCAAGCAAGGAGGAAACTGGACCTCAAAGTCGTAGAGGAGGTCGCGCAGGCCCGAGAGCTTCTCCAGGAGGTCGGCCACCGGCCGCCAGTACTCCTCGTCCACCGGCTCTTTGAGGAGGCGTCCAGGGTGCGGGAGGTGTACGTGTTCGCCTTCAGGCAGAGGAGGAGCGCTGATCCAGTTGTCCAGCCGCGCCTCGCTGTCGCCCTTGTCGATGGCTCGTGGCCGGTCCGTAGGGATACGCCGGGAACAGGCCCAGAACTGGCCGCAGAACTCGTCGGGGGTGTGCGCACCGCCCTCCAGTATCACGCGGCGGACCTGGCCGAGGTTGTTGTAACGCTCGAGAGAGAGTCGACAGCGCGCCACTTTCTCGCTCAGACTGGGGGAAGAGGCGGTGCATCTCATGTCTGTCAACTTGATGGTTCTGGCGAGGACTCCGCTGGCGACCGAATAGCACAGCCGGCTGGCCGAGGCAAAGGCCGCCAAGCTGGCGTACTTGTCATCGTCGTAGAGGTCCTCGCATACGTAGATCAACGACTCGATCGGGAGCCTGTAGAGTGGTGAAGTCATTCCGTGCAGCCCTCGGAGATGTCGGAATGCACTCGTGAACGTGAGGAATGCAACAGCCAGCGGGCGTGCAGCAATGAACAGTAAAGAGGATATGAGCAAGTGGATCTCCAAGCCGGCTTGGGAGAACAACGTCTCCGTGGTAACCAACGACCAGGTCTACGAAAACTGCATAGGATATTGCAATAGACCCCAGACGCCGCCCTACAACGATGATCTTCATTCCACGGTGGCTTCTGACCTGTGAACTGTGGCGGCGAGGGTGGCAATCTTGTGTCATCTTGGTTGTCATCTAGTTTGACATGACGGCGACCAGGACTCATCTCTGGCTATACAGTCACCAGGTAAACAGCATTAGAATAAGGAGTAAATCAGACATTTTCGAGTGATGGGCTGGTGATGTTGTACAAGAAACTCAGGTATTGGCCTGGGAAGAAGACGGTGGAAATTAGGCTGGGATTCATGGGATAGTTCACGAGTCAGGGAACTCTTACCATTTCATCTATTTATAAAGCATCGCCGTCTGAGGTTATTTAACATTTGTTTTTCTTTCACATTCGATTCTGTGGAAATCCATCGTCATTTGGCACACATCACCTCACAGTCTGTACAACTTCATGATTCGACTGCAAAGATTCCAGTAACACAGCCATCACCAGACAGCAAGCCTTACATTTGTAGTATTGTACTCAACATATTTACTTGACGCCACTCAACCCTCCCAGACGAAATCCTGCTCTACACCGGGAACCAACGGCCGAAGCGCCATGCCGTAGTCGCCCGCGTTCGGCGTGCGCAGCAGCGTGTGGATGTGGAACTTGGCCGGCTCCCTGTTGGTCAAGAAGACGCCCGAGTGGTGGTCGAACTCGACCAGGATGACGGGGCTCTGGATGCGGTAGTAGAACGGATCCTGGTCGCCGTAGCCCCCGATCCAGCTGAAGTAGGTCTCTCCGTAAAACGACTTTGCGTGGTCGATGCGCAGTTGGCGAGCTTTCTCGGGGAGATAGAGGAGATACTGCTCGAGGATGCCCGTGACGAGATCCTGCTGGGTCTGCGTCAGCTCCGACACGGGTATGCCCTCGTAGGGGACGATGCGGTTGTCGCGGTAGGCGCCGCAGAGATGCCGTTGATCGTCGTGGTTCCACCTCCCCTTGGGCATCGCGGGGTCTTTGAGGAGTTGATAAGTCTGCGCCTTCTTCTGGAGGTCGGCGGGTAGCGACTGCATCAGCTGGAGCCCGAGCCGCTCCTCGGTCTCGAGGATCCGGGTGCCCTTGTGCGGGCCGTCGTCGATGAGGTTCGGCTCGGCGCCGGTGAACCACGGCGAAGCGACAATCTGGTTCCTGTACAGGAAGATGTTGAGGCACAGGTGGTGGCCGTAGAAGGAGAAGCCCCAAGGGCGGGTTGTGGACGGCTCGCCGAAGAGCACGAAGTTGTACGAGAACTCGTTGCAGATGGCGGGCGCCCCGACGAGTTCGCCGAGGAAACCGTTGACGCGCATCGCACCCAGGGCCTTGGCGTAGCCCTCGGGGGAAAGGGTCTTTTCGAGGACTTTGAGTATGCCATCTCGAAGCTGAGGGGTCAGCTCGTCTAGCCGGAGGCCCTTGTCGCTGAGCAGGAATTCTGGGTTGGACCACGACCGCCACTCGGGCGAATCGACGTGATATGAGAGAGTCGTCTTTTGCTGGCTGTCGAGTTGGGATAAGACGCTGTTCGTCGCATCGACGATGTCGTGGATGGGAACCCCCTCGTCTTGCAGCTGGAAGAGATCACGCTTTACTGAGCCTGGACATTCCATGAGCCACACGAACCAGAAGTGC
This sequence comes from Colletotrichum spinosum, assembly GCA_004366825.1. Classification (NCBI taxonomy): domain Eukaryota; kingdom Fungi; phylum Ascomycota; class Sordariomycetes; order Glomerellales; family Glomerellaceae; genus Colletotrichum; species Colletotrichum spinosum. The sequence goes on from QAPG01010712.1 coordinate 715,535, forward strand.
CGGGGAGGTGTCGATCTCACCGTCGGTTGTGATGCCTGTGAAAGGCTCCTTGAAGAGACTGCGCCAGTGCAGATACAAGGCATGCAGCCATGGTGGGTTTCCACCCTCTTTGAAGGCCTTTGCGTACTCGTGAGCATCCTGCTTCTGCATGGTGGTGAAGCGCGGTATGCTGAGATCGGGAAGATGCTGGCGGTACTCGCCGCCGTGAGGCGCCTGCTCCTGCGCACCAGACATGGTGATTGCCGCAGTCTGACTTGAGAGTATGACCAAGTTCAAGTGCGATGAGAAAGTAGTGCCGTCAAATTGGCGATGGATGATATCTCAGTGTCCACCCCTTCAGAATGCGTGTGTTTGCGGATGAGAATGAGCTTGTGGTGAGTAAAAATTTGAGAGTCGAGCCATTCACGGCCAAAAAGATGATAAAAATTGTTGACAATGTAAAGTACAAGACCGTAACTCTCATGAGACGACTCAAATCCAACCGTATCAATTGCCGGGCTTGAAGCAACGATGTCGGCGACGATCGGCTCATGTGCCACCGACCATCGCAGCCCCTCACTCACCCCTCATGACCCAACACCCCTCATCCTCGCAATCCCCCCACAGCGTTGAAGGAGCTGTGGCATTGTCCGGCTTTTCCGCCCGTCGCCAACTCTGGCGTCCATTGACCAATGATGGCGGTCGGATGTGCGAATTCACCCCTTAGCTGGACGGGCTCGATGCCCAAGACAGTTTGGAGTCGTGGGTGGCTTGCAGACTTCCCGGACCTCCGAGCCCGCGTTGGGCCCTTTCGGCAGACGTGCGGGGACCTCCAGTCGGATTCCACGATTCGGGGCCCTTGCTGATGTTCCTCCTTTCGCTGTCTGCATCATCTGAACTTGTATTTGTAGAGCATCTCGACATTTGAAGTCTTACGACATCGTACGAGCCTGAACCAGCATTTGAAGGTTAGATCAAAGTACCGCACATCAAGATGGCCGCTACGTCCCTCCCATCCTTCAAGCGTGAGCTGTCTCCTCGTCCGGAGTTCTGACGGACATGTCCGCTAACTGCCCCAGGCCTCGTGCGCTTCGTTCCCCGTGATGATGCCAACAAGATCCTCATTGGCGAGCCTGAATCAGACTCGGTCGATGTCGGCGCTGCTCTTCGCGACGGCAAGGAGGTGAAGGCCGTCGTCTGGTCCGGATCGAGCGTCCTCGGTCCCGGTGAGAAGACGGAGCAGCGGGCGGTGATTGATCGCATCCTGTCGCCTGTCTCTGCCGAGGAGGTCGGAACCATTCGATGCATAGGTCTCAACGTGAGTATTCTGCTGGATGACGAGATCTTAAAGACGACGATGCTGACCATGTTCCCAGTACGTCCAACACGCCAAGGAGGTTGGCGTGGCCCTCCCTGACGTGCCGACCGTGTTTTTGTAAGCCGTGATGATGAGACACACGAAAAATGAGATGAAGAGATTGACTGACACGGCCACAGGAAGCCAAGCACATCCCTAGGAAACCCGTGGCCGGAGCCGACGGTCCTGCCTCTCCTCACCCAGGTCGACGACTGCGGAGACTACGAGTCTGAGCTGGCCGTCGTCCTCGGCAAGACGGCCAAGAACGTCTCCGAGGCGAACGCCCTGGACTACGTCCTGGGCTACACCGCCTGCAACGACGTCTCGAGCAGGACGTACCAGCTGAACCAGTCGCAATGGTGCTTCGCCAAGGGTTTCGACGGTTCATGCCCACTGGGTGGGTGATTTCCAGGTGTCTTTTGCAGTGCGATTGTTGGGCTGACGGACTCGTCATGATAGGCCCCACCCTGGTCTCCAAGGACCTGATTCCCGACCCTACCAAGCTCACGATGCGCGGTCTCAGAAACGGCGACGTTTTGCAGGAGAGCGGTATCAAGTGAGTGTTCAATGCCCGGTCATGATTGTGACTTGTTGTGCTAACAGCGCGTGCAGCGATCTCATTTTCAGCATCCCCAAGCTCATCAGCTTCCTGTCCCAGAGCACCACCCTCCCAGCTGGCACTGTCATCATCACCGGCACGCCAGCTGGTGTCGGTCTGGGTCGCAAGCCCAAGGTCACCTTGAAGGATGGCGATGAGTTCAAGGTCGAGATCCTGCCTCACATTGGGACTCTGGTCAACGTCTTCCAGAACGAGGGTGTGACTGCAGTCGGGCAGTAAGGGCGGGTGTCTAATTGAACTTGACGGCGCAAGATGAGACCAAGGCCTACGGTTGGGCAAAGGAGATGAAGCAGATTGGTTAATGAAATAGACAATAATGCCACTTGATCTACGCCATTGAGCTTTCCGTCGCTCATCACATGCCGCGCCTCATAATGCGTGAGGAAGGAATGGTGAAGGTGATGTACTGGCGACCCAATTCATTCAAGGTGACGATTTGACAGTGCACGACTTCATTAGCGAGCGAGCTGCTGCTGGCGACCCTCATGAGCTGACTTACCACTTCCGTGGTTTGCGTGTGAGAGAGCTTCTCTGGCCGGAGGCATATAACACACCAGATTAAGAGAACTCGCTGGTCAAATCTCACGATGACCTCTCAATTCATCACCATTTTAGTCACCATTCCCGGCCCATGATTGCTTATCAAGTTTCGCATTCAATTCAGCTCATGTATCTACTGCTCCAGCAATGCTGGGACCTTTTCCAGCAGGTGCTCAACGATCGCATCCGGCCCCCTCTCCACCTGAAGCCCATGAGGAATGGCGTGAGTCTTGACGTTGGGCACAATCGCCCTCGCCGTCGAGAACGCCCGGTCGGCCTCCTCGGCAGTCCACATTGATGCGCAGAACTAGTGAGCCAGTCAGAGAAACGGGGTCTGTCGGACAGATTGGGACGGACGCACCAGGACGTCGGGCTTGAACTCCTTTACCTTGTCCTCGACCTCGTCGATGCCTTGGACCCGGTTAGCGAGTGAACGACACTACGTATGAGACGCCGCCTTACTTTCGCAGTTGGCGACATAGTCGATGGTGTACTGGTCTTTCAGGGCCTCGACCATTCGTCCGATGAGACGCTTCGCACGCTCGGGGGCGTTGTTGACGGTGATGAGACGATAGGGACCCTTGGGCGACATGGTGCGGGGGTGCGGTGGGATGGAGGTGACGAAGATGGTCTGGCAGAGTTACTGGGGAGTGAGGACGATTTCGTGATGCCCAAGAACTACGTCTGGAACGAGAATCAGAGATTCGCCAGGGCTGATGATGCCTTCGTCGTTTGACGTGCCGAGTCTGAGTCCCGAAGCCGCTGACTACGGCCAATATATCCGGTAGATGGCGTGTCCTTTGCCCTTCGCGCCGAGGTCGCATGCTCGAAACCGAAGCGAGGCGAAGCGCCGAAACGCAACGCAAAGACTGGAGACGAGCCGACTGACCACCGACGATTGAGGCAAACCCCAACCCACGACGGAAATTGTGCCGGGTTTGCCGACCTCTTCTTCACGTCCGACGTCCACCAATGGACTCTCTCGAGTGTCTCATCCGGCGTGATTTCCGAGATCTTCAGACTGCCAACTGGTAACAGGTCTCGTTACCTCGATGCCGGAAAACCCGAGAGTCTCGGATATCCCGGTCCACCAGTGGCCCCAACCGTCCACCCAGATCCCCGCGAGACGCTCCCGAGCCTCCGGCTTGGGTGTGGGGGATCTCCGGGGAAGCCATGCCAGCTGATTTGGAGACTCTGGGAGTTGCCGAGATTGCCTCGAGGCTCACCCGCCAGACCAACATGGGTTGAACCGTTGAATCGAGCTGCTGGACCCAAATACCGAATCGTCTGGATTGTATTTTGGTGGCAAGGGAGTCCTGTCGTCGTCGGAAGTCAACCGATTTTAATTCACAGACACTTATTCACACCAAACCCATTAGACTGGAACTCGTCACCATGCTTCGCTGGCTGAACTCGTTGATATTTCCCAACACAAGTCAAACGACGGCCAAGGAGAGCAGCAAATCCAACAAAGACATGGCAGTGAGTCCCTCCATCTTTCATCCTTGTTATCACCACGACGACGGTGCTTCGGAGTCCGGACGTCGTTTACTGACACCAGCAAAGGTGACGGCTCACCCCAGATCGCCAGTCCAGCTGGAAATCATCGTCGTCGGCGCGGGCCTCAGCGGTCTCGCCACCGCCGTCGCATCAGCTCTGTCCGGCCACAAGGTCACAGTCTTTGAGTCGGCCAAGGAACTCCTCGAGGTATCCCTTCTTCTCACACCCACAATCCTCCCATCCTCGAAGAAGATCAAGTTTCTAAGCATCTACACCACCCAGGTCGGCGCAGGGCTGCAAGTGACGCCAAACTCGACCCGCATCCTGCAGAAATGGGGCCTCCCAGACCGCCTCTGGACCTCGGCCTCGGAACCGACGTCGCTCGTCGTGCACCGCTACTCGGGCGCCGTGCTCGCCCGCGAGGACGACTTTGACCAAAAGATGCGCGCAAAGTACCAGGCGCCCTTTGTCGACCTGCACCGCGTCGACCTGCAGCTCTCGCTGTACGAGCGCGCCAAGGAGCTCGGCGTGCGCTTCCGGCTGGGCGAAAAGGTCGACGCCATCGACTTTGACGCGCCCGAGCTGACGACGCAGTCGGGCGCCAGGGCGAGGGCGGACCTCATCGTCGCCGCCGACGGGTTGTGGTCGCGGTCGAGGGCGTGTTTCCTGCGGGCCGAGGACCCGCCGCTGGCGACGGGGGATCTGGCGTACCGCGTCGTGCTGAATATCGACGACATCGCGGACCCGGAGCTGAGGGAGTGGATCGCGAAGCCGTCGGTGCACTTTTGGATCGGGCCGGGCACGCACTGCGTCGGGTACTCGATGAGGGCGGAGAAGATGTACAACCTCGTGCTGCTGACGCCGGACGATCTCCCCAAGGGGGTCAGCAGGCAGGCCGGTTCGGTGGAGGAGATGAGGGCGCGGTTCAGGGAGTGGGATCCCATCCTGCTCAAGTTCCTGGGCGCGGTGGACAGCGTTGAGAAGTGGAAGCTGATGCACAGTGAGTTTTTGGAGGTCATCTGGGTGTTTGGCGAGGTTGCTGACGCGGTATCCCAGGAGAAGAGCTTGCGTCGTGGGTCAACGACAAGTCCAACTTTGCTTTTGTGTAAGTCTTGCGAGAGAGAGAGAGAGAGAGAGAGAGAGAGAGAGAGAGAGAGAGAGAGAGAGAGAGAGAGAGAGAGAGAGAGAGAGAGAGAGAGAGAGAGAGAGAGAGAGAGAGAGAGAGAGAGAGAGAGAGAGAGAGAGAGAGAGAGAGAGAGAGAGAGAGAGAGAGAGAGAGAGAGAGAGATGTCGTCACAGACAAAGGATGGGCTGACGAGTTGCAGCGGCGATGCCTGTCACCCCATGCTCCCTTACCTCGCCCAAGGAGCCAACTCGGCAATCGAGGACGGCGCCGTTCTCGGACTGCTGCTGGGCCGCATCACATCCAAATCCCAGTTGCCGACGGCGCTGAAGCTCTACGAGAAGCTGAGAAAGGCCCGCGGCGAGGCCATTGTCCGGGAAACGTTCAAGCAGGTATGTCAACAGTCAAGCACCCACTCTCGTCATCGTGAGACCCTGGATTCCTGACTTTTGCAGCGCGATTCGTTCCACATGCCGGACGGCCCAGCGCAACAGGCCAGGGACGAGCTGTTCCTCTCGCAGCTTGGAAAGGAGCTCAGGGGACCGTTTCCCAGCAGATGGACGTGCCCCGAGGTGCAGCCATGGCTTTATGGATACGACGCCTACGAGGAGGTCGAGGACGCGATGAGGGATGACCCTTTTAACAGGGCAAATCTCTGAAGAGCATGGGGTATTCGGTGATGATGGTTTTCGTATAGTCTGGTTTTTTGGAGAATTCCCAACCACGCCGCCCAAGGGACGAGGCGTTTTCTGTAAATCATGTTTAGCGACAGTAACAATATCTATTATTTCTGATGATCCTGTTCAGATCGAGGATGCCATCATCTACACCTGCTCTTCAGCATCACTTTGCTGTCGCTCGGCACTCCCACTTGACTCGCCAAGGACAACACCAAAGCTAGACAACCAGACCACCATTGCTGCCTTGACATTCTCCATCGGTCCGCTGAAGGAAGCTTCATTATCTCCATTGCCGGAATGACATTGCGGAGCGCCCGACATGGTCGACTCCACACACCCGGTGCTTCTCCCGCTCCGCCACGGGCGTGATCGACCTCCATCGCCCGACAGCCCTGGCTTCGTCCTGCCACCATACCGGAAGGGGGAAATGGGAGTATACAGCTGCCTACCAGCAACGAATCAACCGTCTCAGTTGAAGAGGATCGCCCGACAGTTGTGCCTGTCTGCCACCACCTCGTCATACGCGAGAGGTGAGCTAGGCTGCTTTGGGTCATTGGATGTACAGTTGCTCGAGACACAATGTACGATGGGATAGGGCGAAGCAGATCTAGTCCCTTGGGATGGCGCACGTGGGAGAGAGGGCTTCACGGGCGAGCCAAGATGCTCGCTTCGAAACCTGCCCAATCACCCAGTCGCGGGTCTCATGAGCCATGCCACGCATCTCGACCTTTCTGTGAGGCCGTCTACCTGGCTGGTGAGATTACATCACACAGCCCAATGGGCAGTTCAAGAGTGCCCCCTGTTGACCTGTCTGCAGAGACTTGTCCGCTTTCCAATAGCCCGATTAGGACAATATGAGGGCGGCGGTTGTAAACGCCCAACGGGCTGCTGAGGTCGAGGCGTTTTCGACGAGCCATGTCTGCTTTTGAGGGTCTATCTTGTCAATAAAGACGATGTATTTCCACATCTTCGTGCCTGATCCCGGCCTCTTGCTGGCCTTCACAGTCAACTACCTAAATCTGTGGCAAACATATCGTGGTCTTCTATAGCTCATCACAAATCACCCACCAGTCTACTCAACTTTGGTCTCTTGGTCCGTATCTCCAAACCTTCACAAAACATCGTAGGATCGAGCGTCTGCTGGGACGCTCTCAGTCTCCGACATCTGCCATGGCAGCTCGGTCGGCGCTTCTGCGCAACATTGGCGTCCTCTCCGCCAAGAACTACATCATCTTGATCGCCCGCCATCCCACCTCGACCATCTACACCGCCCTGCTTCTCCCCATCGTCTTGACGGTGTACCTCGGCATTGGCAGAAACTTAAACAGCCCGCAAAACGACTACGGCATCGCCGAGCCTCGCCCGATACGGTCTCTGCGCGACGGCCTCGGTCTTGCCGACGGCTCTTCCAAAACGGTCGTCTTTGTCGACAATGGCAAGACTGACGGCGACATCTCACGCGTGATAGCCTCGCTCTCTGACGAGGTGGCAGCGGCCGGCGCAGAGGCAGTCACCATTTCCGACGCCTCGGCGCTCGGATTCACCTGTCGTCCATCCTTTGGCGGCACGACGCCCTGCTACGGCGCCGTGATTTTTCATTCTTCGCCGAGTGAGGGGGGCGGATGGCATTACACCCTCCGCGGCGACTTGAAGCTGGGATACACGTTCGAGGTCAACGACGACGACAACGATGCTCAAGTCTACACGATGCCGCTCCAGCGTGCTGTCGACTCTGCCATTGCCCGACTAGATTCAACAGGAGACGAACCAGGCCTCTTTGACGACGTCCAGGAGTGGGCATTCACCGACGAAACGGAGGAGGAACGAGAAGCGTCCGTCCGGCGACGATACCAAAGGACCTTTATCGACTACCTCGCCGTTTCGTTCCTCCTCGCCCTCGTCGGAATCAGCTACCATCTCCCAGGCCACGTCGCCACCGAGCGCGAAAGGGGCCTCACCCAGCTCGTCGACGCCATGATGCACACAAAACACGACTGGGAGCCGCAGGCCGCCCGCACGCTTGCCACCTTTTGCTCCTTTGCGACCATCTACCTCCCGGGGTGGGCGGTCTCGTCCGTCGTCGCGCGGCAGATGATTTGGAGAGAAACAAACGCCGGCATCGTGCTCGTCTTGTTCGGCCTCGGCGGCTTCGCCCTCACGGCGCAGGCCATCCTCGGCGCGGCCTTGTTCAGCAGGGCGCAGCTGTCCGGCGTCGTCGGCTCGGGGGCGTGTATCCTGCTCGGCGTCCTCGCGCAGGCGCTGCCGGATCCCGGCACCGGCGCGGTGGCGGTTCTCAGTCTCCTCTTCACGCCGTGCGCCTTTGTGTTTTTCGTCAAGTCCATTGCGCGCTTCGAGGCTGAGGGGTTGGGGATGGACATGCTCAAGGCACCGCCGAACGGCGCTTCCGCCCTGCCCGGTATCGTCATCAGGGTGTTTGTCGCCATCCAGTTGCTGGGCTATCCCCTTCTCGCAGCCTTTGTTGAGCGTCGTATCCACGGGGTCGGGTCAGAGAGCCGCAGGGTCTATCGCGGAGACGGACCTCGACCGCACAATGCTGTTGAAATCAACAGTCTGACGAGGATATACCAACCAAGCCGCTTCAGGCGACTGTTTTCGTTCCTCTCGAAGCCCAGAGAGCCCACCATCGCTGTTAACAAACTCAGTCTCACCGTGCAACGGGGCCAGATTCTCGCGCTTCTGGGTGCCAACGGCAGCGGGAAGAGCACGACGCTGGACGCGGTTGCTGGCGTCAGTCGCTTCAACCAGGGTACTATCTCCATCGACGCGTCTGGCGGAATCGGCATCGCACCCCAGAAGAACGTCCTCTGGGACGAACTCACCGTCACCGAACACATTCGCATCTTTAACCAGCTCAAGTCCAACGGAGCCGCTGGTAGCAAGGAAGACCTCGGCCTCCTGGTCAGCGCCATCGGGCTCGAGTCGAAGAAGGGCGCACAGTCAAAGACTCTGTCCGGTGGCCAGAAGCGCAAGTTGCAGCTGGGCATGATGCTGACCGGCGGCAGCGCCGTGTGCTGTGTCGACGAGGTCTCCTCTGGCATCGATCCCATTTCTCAAAGGAAGATTTGGGACATTCTGTTGTCCGAGAGGGGGAAACGAACCATCATCATGACGACGCACTTTCTCGACGAGGCCGATATGCTGGCGGACAACATCGCCATCCTCTCCCGGGGAAAGCTTCGAGCAGAAGGGTCGTCGGTTGCGTTGAAGGACTCGCTCGGCGCGGGATACCGAATCCATGTCTTGAATGCCAAAACTGTGAAGCATCCCCCAGAGGTCAGCGGTGCCAGTCTTGCCACGACGCCCAACACCATCGTCTACACAGCACCGTCTTCGGCCCTTGCCGCCAGCGTCATCAGGAGACTGGAGGAGGCCGGCATCCCATACCGCATCTCCAGTCCCAACATCGAAGACGTCTTCCTCAACGTCGCAGAGGAGATGAGCAGCGAAGACCTGCAATCCGGACCACCACCCGAGGGCAGGCTTTCGGACGCTTCCACCCGAATCGGCGAGAAGGGCACCGCATCTGGTGGACGCGGGTCCCTCGGACTCCAGTCTGGGTGCCAGACGGGTTTCGTCAAGCAAACGGGCGTCCTCGTCTGCAAGCGCTTCACCCTCTTCAAGAACAACTGGATCCCGTTCGTCGTCGCCTTTCTGGCCCCCATCATCGCCGCAGCCATCATGCAGCTCCTCGTCCGGGGAGAAGGCCCCTCGACCTGCAACCCCAGCGATCCGAGTCGAGCGGCAAACAGCGACAACACCAACCGAGTGCTCGAAAATCCCCATTTTGCCGCCGGTCCAGCTGCCATCACGGACGGTCTCCCCTTTGGCACACTCTTTGGCAACTCCAACCTGAACTACTCGTCCTTCACCTCCAAGAACGAGTGGGAGGCGTACATCAGAGACCAGCGCAGGTCCATCACTCCGGGAGGTTTCTGGATAGGCGGTGACGGTCCCCCGGCCATGGCATACCGGGCCGATGACTCCAAGGCGGTCTATACCGCCGTCGTCGTGCAGAACCTCCTGGCCATGGCGAGGACAAACACCACCATCCGCACAGAGTATCTCCCCTTCGACAACGCCTTCAGCGGCTCGACGTTGGACACTGCGCTGCTCGCCATCTTCTTCAGCATCGTCATCAACCTCGTCCCGGCCTTCTTCGGTCTCTATCCCAACGTCGAGAGGCGCTCCAACGTCAGAGGCCTGCAGTACTCGAGCGGCGTCAGGTCGCTTTCTCTCTGGACGGCCCACGTCGTCTTTGACTATGGCATCTTTTTGGTCTCGTTGCTCGTTGCCGCCACCATCTTCGTCACAGTCTCGGACGTGTGGTATGCTCCGGGCTATCTGTTCCCCGTCTTCGTTCTCTTTGGCCTGTCTTCTATTCTCCTGTCGTATGTCGCGTCCCTCATGCTCGACAGCCAGGTGGCGACCTTTGCCGCCATCATGGCCTACAACACCGTCGGCTTTGGTGTTTACCTCATTGCTTTCCTGTACATTGTCACCTTTTCGCCTGCTGCCGTCACGGGACGCAACATTCTCATCGGTCACTACGCGATTTCGGCCTTTTTCCCTGCGGCGTGTGTATTCCGCGCGCTCCTCGTGGGCTTGAACACTTTCTCGCTGGCTTGCGACGAGTTCGACTTTTACAGCTATCCCAGCGCGATGAACGCGTACGGATCACCGATTCTGTATCTTGCCATCCAGTCTGTGGTCCTCTTTAGCATTATTCTATATCATGAGAGCGGCAACAAGCTTCCCTCGCTGTTCAACCGGACGACATCGCCCGCGACAGCAAGGGATCAGACCAACGCCGACGCCGAGATCGCCGATGAACTCTTCCGCGTTGAATCCACCGGCGCAGAAGACGGCCTCCAAGTCAGGCATCTCACCAAGAAATTCAAGAAACTCACGGCCGTCGACAACGTCACCTTCGGCGTCCGCCCCGGCGAGGTGTTCGCCCTCCTCGGCCCCAACGGCGCCGGCAAATCGACGACCATATCCCTCATCCGCGGCGACATCCAGCCCGACCGCCGCAACGGAGGCGCCGTGCTCATCGAGCACACCCCCGTCGCCCGGCACCGCGCCCTCGCCCGCGCCAACCTCGGCGTGTGCCCGCAGTCCGACGCCCTCGACCGCATGACCGTCGCCCAGCACCTCCGCCACTACGCCCGGCTGCGCGGCGTCGCCGACGCCGAGCGCCAGGTCCGCGCCGTGCTCCGCGCCGTCGACCTCGAGGCGCACGCGGACACCGCGGCGCAGCACCTCTCCGGCGGCGGCAGGCGGAAACTGTCGCTGGGGATCGCGCTGACGGGGGACCCGTCCGTCGTGCTCCTCGACGAGCCGTCGTCGGGCCTCGACGCGGCGGCGAGGCGGGTCGTGTGGCGCACCCTCGCCGCCGTCGGGTCCGGGCGCGCGATCCTGCTGACGACGCACAGCATGGAGGAGGCGGACGCGCTGGCGACGCGCGCGGGCTTCATCGCGCGGCGCATGCTCGCCGTCGGCGGGGTGGAGGAGCTGCGGGCCCGGTTCGGGGATTCGCTGCACGTCCACCTCGTCGGCCGGTCCGCGCCGCACTCCACCGCGGAGGAGATGGGCCGCGTCGGGGAGTGGGTGCGGCTCGTGTTCCCCGGCGCCGGGGTCGAGGCGGAAACGTACCACGGGCAGATGAGGTTCTCCGTCCCCGCGGCGGAGGTGCTCGCCCGCGCGGAGCAGGGTCGTCGTGCGAGGAGGCGAGGGCCGGGGGAGCGGGTGAGTGCCATTGGGCAGTTGATCTTGCTGCTCGAGGAGAACAAGGACGTGTTGGGGATAGCGCACTACGGCGTCAGTCCGACTACGTTGAACGACGTCTTCCTTGCCATTGTCGGCCGGCACGATGTCCAGGAGGAGGGATACGACGCGTCGAGGGGGCCGGCGGCGGGGGGGAGGGAGAAGATATCCTGGAGGAAGATTCTACTCGGATTCTGAGGGGGCCGCCTTTCACCTTGTTGGTGATGGGTACGCAAGCTGGTGCTGTCGTTGTCGATTTGTAAGCGCAAGGAGTTCATGCTTGAAGATTCCCCATAGACATTGGCTTCGTTCATCTTGGTTCTGAGTATATCCCTTGTGTCCCTAGTCTCCAATGCCTCCCAATGCCACTGGACCGTCAAAGGTTTGCTCCTCGCTCTCGCTTCCGGAGTCCCCGTCAACACCGCGGATCTTGGCTGGCGATCACCTCACCAGGTCTAATGCCGAGTGTTGCAGAAACCTCGCTCAGTCATGAGTGACCTTGATGACCGTCCACTGCCATGATTACATCGTCATTAATCAGCCGTTCTATCTGGCGTCAACAAGACTGAACGAAACGCCGTGTGTTCGGCCGAACAATTCGATGAAACCCAGGCTCATCTTCATCTCCGCAAACCATATGCCGGATACAACCCCGCCGCAACTCCGCGATCCGCGGGGTCCAGTCCGCGCGCGATGATGGGCAGTATCGGGGTCGAAGAACGGCTGTTCTCGTGGCGGAGTTCCAAACGACGTTGCGTGCTGGACAAGAGGTTGACAAGATGAAGCCAAGACAGTTCCATTAGATGTTGACAAAGCAAAAGGCAAACGAGTTGAGACAGCAACTCCGCCGTGATCCGCTGGGCCTGAGCTCGGGCACCAGGCGGACCAGGCGAGTTGCAACTGGAGGCACTCATTCGAAGCCTCAAACGCAAAAGTTCTCGGTGATGAAGTACGGCCAGATTACGAAGCAGCTGAAATGTTGTCAATGGCATCATGGTCCGTGATACTCTCTATAAAAGACGAGCACAGTCGTCTTAAACTGGAGATCCATCACCCATCTCATCAAACCACATCAGCACCAACTCAACTCTCTCTCATCTAAATCAACCAACTCATCATCATGGCCACCCCCGTCAACAGCGAGAAGCCCTGGTCTCTCGAAGGCAGGTCCGCCCTCGTGAGCGCCGCCTCCCGGGGCATCGGCAAGGCCATCGCCATCTACTTCGCCCGCAAGGGCCTCGCCAACATCGCCATCACCTACGCCAGCAACAAGGCCGCGGCCGAGGACACGCTCGCCAAAGTCCGCGCCCTCGGCGTCAGGAACGCCATCGCCCTCAGGGCCGACGCGACCGACGGCGCGGCGTGGCCCGGGGTCGTCGCCGACGCCCTCGCCGGCCTGGGCGTCCCCGCCATCGACATCCTCGTCAACAACGCCATCCAGGGCGACATCAGCCGCTACCTGCCCCTCGCGCAGACGGGCGTCGAGGCCTTCACCGAGGCCATGGTCGCCAACGTCTACTCGCCCGTGGCCACGACGCTGGCCTACCTCGAGCGCGCGGCGCCCAGGGGCGGCGGCGGCCGCGTCATCAACATCTCGAGCGTGGCGGGGGAGATTGCAAACGAGGACCCCGTCGTCACGTACGGCGCGAGCAAGGCGGCGCTGCAGAGCTTCACGCGCTCCTTTGCCGGCAGCTTCGCCTCGGAGCGCGGCGTCACCTTCAACAGCGTCGTCGTCGGGCCCACGGCCACGGATGCGATACAGCAGGCCTTTGAGACGTATGGCGACGAGTTCAAGAGGAAGCACACGGCCGAGGTGTCGGCTGCGCCTCGGATCGGGGAGGTCGAGGACATTGCCTACATTGTCGGCTTCCTCGCGAGCGAGGAGGGGAGATGGGTCAACGGGGCGGCCGTGAGCGCCAACGGAGGGTACAGATCGACTCTTGCGGCACTCGGATGAGATGGCAGTTGACCGAGTATTTTGTCAAGCTGATGAACAGTTTGAAGAGGTTTTTCGTCATCCTACGCTATCCAACGTGTTGTCAGGCTGGATTCATACCAAGTGATGGGATCTCTCAATAGGCATAGGCTATATTATGTGACTATTTGAACTTAGCCTTCCCCTCACTTGACTATAGCTTTATACTTAGATTTAAGCCTTATGTCACTAGAATATCTATTATTTTAATAACTAAGGCTAATATATAAAGACTCTAGTAGCCTCCTAATACCCTTTTTTCTATAGTAATTTAATATAATTTCCCCTCTTAAAAGTCTTATTTTTAAAATTTAACTATTAAAATATTAATATAAAATAATATTATTCTACTCTCCTTCTAATACCCCTTTTTAATTAAGACTTAAGTATTTATTCTAGACTTTATATCTCAGCCTTTTTATATTAAATCTTGGTTAATATTAACCTCTTAAAATATATTCTAAGTATAATTAAATTTTAAATAACTTAAGGCTTATATATAAAGCAGCTAGTTTCTTTTAACTATAGAAATATTAGAAAGACTTTTTTCTTACTTTTAATTATAAAGACTTTATATTTATTATAATTATAATATTTTAATTCTTATAGAAGCTATATTAGACTTCTCTTAGTAGCAACTTATAAGTCTCCTATTTCTACTTATTCTATAAAATACTATTTTTACTAGTTAGACTAAAGTAATATATATTTTATAATTCTTCTAATCCTAAAGACTAATATTATTCTTATTACTATTCTTATTATCCCCCCTTAATAATTTATAAATAACGTCTTTATTATTAATTTTGCCATCTTTTATTCTAAAGAAGTTTTTAATTATGTTTAATTAAAAGAAGGCTTTTTTCTTATTTAAAGTTTTCAATCTTATATATAAGTCGCCTTTATTTTCTCTTTTATTAATAACTTTATTTTTAAATTATTAAAAAATAATAATAATAATAATTATAATATCTATTCCTATTATTCCTACTGCTCCTATTACTCTTATTCTTACTCTCCTGTCGCTTCTTCTTCTTATTCTTATTTTTATTTAAAAGGGAGTTATTATTTTAAAGAAGAAAGCTATTAAATTGTTATATACTTCTTATACCCTTCTGACTGATAATAATAATAATATTAATAATCTTATATATCTTATCTCTTATTACTACTACTTCTACCTTCTAGTTATTTAGAAGCTAATTAGTTATATCTTATTACCCTTCTTTTATTATAAGACTATCAATATATCCTTAGTACTTCCTTTTTTCATTTTTATTAACTATTTTAAATATTAATAATAAGTATTTTTATTATATTACTGTATATAGTAACGAGTATATTTTAATACATTCCTATTTTTCTTCTTATAAATTACTTTTATAATTATAAAGTATATTTTAATATCTCTCTAGGCTATTTATATTATTACTCCTATAGCTTTTGCCTTATATTATCTTTTTAATAATTATTTATCTAAAGCTGACCCCCTTTCTATTACTTATAATATTAAAATAGAATATTTATATTATTATCTCTTAATATTCCTCTACTAATTATTAATATAAGGAAATCTTAAGAAGGCTTAAATTACTATTTGTAGGGCCTTTTAAGTTAAGGCCTCTCATATTAATAAGTTTAATATTAAGTATAAGGCTGAAGATAAAGAAATGGAATAGCTAATCTATAAATACTAGCTAATAATTATTAAAGCTATAGTTATTACTACTTTATAATATAACTACCTTTTAAAAAGAAATATAAGAATTATTATTACCTTCTAATAAGTCTAAGAGATATAAATTTATATTATCAAGATATAGACTACTACCCTTATAGGCTTTTAGACTGCCTTTCTAAAATAGTCTTCAATTTATTTTTATATTATAAATATCTCTCTACCTTTCTATTGCCTCCTTAGTGACTTCCTATTTATTAATATTGTCTTTTTAATTTACTAATATTCTTAATTTATATTTCCTAACTCTTAAAGCTTCTTAGTAATCTGGTGATAATAATAATAATAAGGAAGGTAGTGAAAATAGAAATAGTAATAATAAGGAGGAAAATAATAATAATACTAAGTAATTTAATACCCCTTTAATCCCCCCTTAATATTTTATATATTTCCTCCCTTTAGGAATTAATTATTACTTTTAGGCTTTATTATATTTTTTCTTTAGCCTTTAGACTAATATAAACTTATTAGCCTTATTTTATTAATAATCTAAATATATTACTCCCTTTATAATTTATTAATATTTTCTAAGAAACCTTCTTTATATTCCAATTTTAATTCTAATAATATATTCTATTAAAAGTCTTATAAACTTTCCTCTACTTCATATCCCCTTTACTTAATTAAATATTAATACTTTCTGTATAGTCCTTTATAATTTACTATATAATTAACTTTATATATATTATCTCTTAAGTCTTTAATAAGGACTATTTAGGGCGCTGGCAAATTGTCTTTATACTTCTCTAATTATAATAAAGAGAAGATATTATAAATCCTATAATACTTATTTAAATTAAACTTAAATATTTAACCCCTATTAACTATTTATATTATTCTAAATAATCTTAAATATTTATTAAATAACTTTTTCACTAATTACTTTTATCAAATATTCGTAATAAATAGTAATATATAATTACTAATTTTAAAGTCTAATTGCCTCTTTGTCTTATTATATTACTTAATATACTTTTTATTTACTTCTTTTAATAAGGCTTTTAATTACTATTAATATAACTAGAAGTATCTTACCTTTTCTTCTACCATAAAGACTCCTTTAGATTTAACGCCTTTTAGAGAATTATTATAAAGTCTCCTTAGTAAATAATCTATTAAAGCATCTATTAATATAACTCTAATAATATTATAGACTGAGGTATTATAAGTACATTTAACTATAAATAATTATTTTGTCTAATTATCTCAATTAAAATTAATTATTATCCTTAAGTATTTTATATTCTAATTTTACCATTCTATTTACCTATTAGTCTATAAATAATAAGTTATATTTAATTTCTTCTTAATAGCTAGTAAGTAAATAATAAGGATTTAAAATTTATTAGTAAATAGCAAATTTCTATTAAATATCATAATTTAAAGACCTCTATACTTAAGGAGGATATTATTTATTAAAAGAACTACTAATTTGTCTACTATTAGAGATTCCCTTATTAATAAGTAAAATATATATTTATAGATCAATTAATAACTATCAATATACTATTATAACTTTTCCCTAAAAATCTAATTAACTGAAATAGTTTAATAATAAAGTCTATATCAATATATTACTATAAGCTAATAGGTATTAATAGAAATATTAATTTACTATATAAGAAGTAATATTAAGACTTTAATTACTAATATATTATATATCTTAATATATACTCTATAATATCCTTTCTTATAGACTTCTATTAATATATGTATTCTAATTTCTTAAATATCCTAATAATATCTAAATACCCACCTAGAGATTTATTATAAAAAGCTATTAATAAATTAACTTAAGATTAATATCTATTTAAAATAACTAATTTACTTTAAAACCTTATTCCTCTTTTGTTATTAGTAAATTAATTATCTTCATTCTAATATAATCTTTTTTTTTCCTAATAGTAATCTCCTTCTATATCTATTAGATTTCTTCTTCTGATATCCCCTTTAGTCTTTCTAAAATAATATCTTCTAAATTTACTATTAACCTTTAGCTTTAGAAGGATATTATTATTATTCTATTTAGAAATTAATTTAAGAAGTCTTCTAAAAAGATACTTCTAATTCTTTAAATTTCTCTCTCTATAAGTTAATAATTTAATTATCTTAATAGACTATTTATTAAATTTTACTTTTCTAACTAGTAACTAATAATATAATTAAATAATAATATATCTTAAAGGAGTCTTACCTAATAGCTATTAAACTAAAACTTTACTACTAAATATTAATAGTCTAAATAATTAATAATACAAACAACTTTATATTATAAGCATAAAAAATAATACTTCTATATAAATATTACTTTATAAATAGTTAGTAATTTAGCCTTTAGTATATTATATCTTAATTCTATTCTTTTTAACTTCTATAAAAGGTAAGTTGATAGTTATTACTATCCTTCTTCTAACTAGATAATTATTATTCATATATTAAAGTTAGAAATATCTATTTCTATATAAATTAAAGAAGTTAAATTAAAATATTATAAAATAAATATTTAAATAAATCTAATATATTAATCCTTAAAAGTTTTAATTATCCTAAGAATAATTACATCTTCCCTTTTTACCTATTTAATTAGTTAATTAATAAGTCTCATATATATTTTAAAGTAATTTTAAATAATTCTCCTATAGAATCCTATAAATCCTAAGAAGATCTAAATCTCTCTAATATTAATAAATAGTAGTTTTTTTTAATTATTAATATTCTCTCTTCTTTTATAATAATACTTTAAGGAGAAATAATAAAACTTAAAAGTTAAATTATTTATATATAAAACTCATATTGAAATAAGCGCTAGCTGCTTGGGCTGGAATAATTAAAATAAATAAAAATAATATTTCCCTTTAAATTTAATCCTATAGTAATACAAAATAGGAGGGAAAATCTAGGAAAATATATTAAATAAAAAGCGTTATATTTATAGATCTATAGTATAGAAAGTACTTTAATTATAAAAGTAGTACTTTAGAATCTAAAGGGTAGAGTGGTATATAAATTATATATCTCCTGCTGCGATTTATAAGATGAATACTATAGATATAGCTCTATAGCTTATATATATATATTACTTATATAATAAAAGAAGTCTTAGGCTCAGACTTACTATAATCTTCGTTTTAGACTTATTAAAAGTTTTATATAGTAAGTTTAACTTAATATTAAATTTATTTATATTATTATAATTACTTTTAGTCTAGCTGTTTAAGTTTCTCCTTATTTTTAATATTATATCTACTAGTTAATCTTGTTTATTTATTATTTACCTGTTGAAAGTTATTTTAGATTAGTTTCTAAATAAATTATAACTAGTTTTTTTATTCTAAAAATTGTGAAAATATATAGATTGTTAATCTAGTAGGAGTATTCTATTTGATCTAAGTTTAATAATTAACTTACTAACTTATAAATTACTCTCTTGTATAGTTAAAAGAATATATATAATTATATAGTTTAGAATAATTAATATATAGTAGAATATTATCTTAAGAGTATAGAGGTCGTATTAGAAGAGCTTAGTAAATATGTATTAAAGGAGTAGGTTTTAGTAGGATATATATTTATAGTTTATTTTAAGACTTCTAATATAGGATCTATATTAAGGTTAGATTGACTTATTAAATCTTATTTTGTAATATCTTCTAGAGTCTTAATATAGACTTCCTAGATCTTAATATAGTTGCTTGTTATTATAAAAATTTTCTAACTTCTATTTAACTTTATAAATATTTCCTTAATACTACTAATAGGTTACTATTAAAAATAAATAAGGAGTAATTAATCTTCTTATAATCTTTATAAGTTTGGATTACTATTTATATTAATACGTTCTTATAAATAGTATTATAAAATTTAAAAAACTTACTTATTATTAATATTTAATATAAAACTAAAAGAATCTTATTTTAATACTTATATTTTCCATCTACTAAAGCTTATAATAAGTTTATAATATTAAGTATTTTATTATAAATAAATACTTTAGATTATTCTATAGCTTAAAAGCTATAGGTAAACTAGTTGTATTAAGGTTTTATTAATGTAATCTAAATGTTAGCTTGAAGTAACTTAATTATATTAAGTAAAGTATTAGTATTAATATAGAATTATAGTAGTTATTCTATTATTTTAATAAAGTAATTATTACTAGAGTTCTTTTATATAGAATTAGAATAATAGATCCTTTTTACTATCTAGCTGATAATAAGATTGATCTAATAGATATTATTATTACTAATGAAGAATATAGTAATATCTGCTTTTTATAGGTTTATTGATAAGTTGTTTGCTAGCTTCTATTTATATGTAAATAGATTACTATTAATATTATAACTGCTTTTAATATATTATAAATTCACTTCTCTAGGTATTTAATAAATAGTTAAATTATTTTATAGATTTAATTAAAAAAGTATATTGAGTTTTTAAAAGCTTAGGAATTTGGTTATTTATAGGATATTTTAAGTATTATAGAGGGAGATTCCTTTTTTAACTATTTATTGCTATATAGTTGGGTTGTATTAGTTAATTCTTAGGCTTATACTGTAGTAATTTAAAAAGTAATTCTATATAGATTTACTATTTATATATTAGTTTTCAATTAAAAAGGAATACTTATTATTTAGTGTTAATTTAAACTTTTTATTTAATATTTTGATTATAAATTCTAGTTGATTGGCTTTAATGAAGTAAGGCTTTCTATTAGCTTTTTTATTATAAAGGCTGGAGATTAAATAAGATGATTTTTTAATGTTTTAGTCTTTTTATATATAGCTTTCTATAAGTATTTATAGAGCTTTTTTAATTTTAGCTTTAAAGAGAATGCTTTTATAAATAGTATTCTAGATAGTATTTATAGTTATTTTTATGAAAGGATTGAATTTGATGGGGGGCTGAGAGGTTTATAAATATATTACTAAAGGTTTTAATGCTACTGGAGTCTAATTTATTAGTATAAAACTAGAAATTGCTTTTAGTATTGTAATAAGTAAATGCTTCTTCATAATATTGATTTTGAAGTATCTAATAAGATTGTATTGTATTTTTAATATCTGGTTTGTTTTATCTATTTTATTATTATATTAGTAATCTACTTCTTACATTTCTCATATTACTTTATCTAGTATAAGTATTTTGCTAAATAGTAATAAATTATAAAACTTATAGGTAAGCTTAATTTATTAGTTAGTTTATATATATTTATAATTGTATTTCTTAAGTGGGATTTCACTTATAATAAGAGCTTTTTATATTTAATTAAGAAGTATTAGTAGTACTATTTATTTAGAACAAGTTGTAGTATAATATAAGTTTATTGAATTATTTAATACTATAGTTCTCTTTTGCTTCTTTTTATATATAAATCTGTAAACCTTAAAATATTAATAAATTTATCTTTATTATACTTATCAATTTATTATATATTATAATATTATATATAGTCTTACTATTGGTCTATTAGGAGATCTGTTTAAATTATAATACTATTATACTTATATAAGAAGAATAGGAGTATGAAGTGTTTTTTTTGTACTATTAGTTATCTTAATTAACTTCTTTTTAGAATTATTATTAATGCTTATATAGCAAACTAGAATATTTACTATATAATTCTATATAATTTAAATAAAGCCTATTATTTATATTTTCCAAATTAGTACTTCTTGTTGTTTAAACTAGTTAATAAGATTGTATAGTCTAGTTAGATATTCTATAAATCTGTCTTAATTTATAGTATAGTTGTTTTTAATAATTATAGTATAGAACTAGCTGAATAAGTATTTTATGATTATTAGTTTTTTTAATTTAAACTAATATAAAAGTTGCTTTTATAGAAATTTAGTATTAATATTAGGATTTTTAGACTATTTATTATATATAGCTATTTAAAGTAGAAAGTAGTTATTATAATTCTTTAGTAATTTTAATAGGAATAGCTTTTAGAAAGTTTTATTAGAAGTAGATTTATTTTATTCTATAGGTTTAGGAATAGATATAAAGTTCCCAGCTTTATATTTTATTATTAGTATTAGTTATTATTTAAAATATATGAATTATTAGGAGTAGGAGATTTTATTAAGCTTATTGTAATACTAAAGAGAAGTTTTATTAGATAGTATTAAATAGGAAGGAGAGTTATTTAAATAATAGTAGGAGTATTTATAGATTTAATTTATAAGTTGAATAATATCTTCTTTAGAGAAAGTATCTTTTGAAATAAAAGTTTTATTTAAGCTTATAAAAGTTAGGATATATCTATTAATATATTAAAGAGAGAATTAAAGCTTTATTAGAAGGTAAAAGTATGTATTTAAATAATTCTAAGCTTGTGAATATATAGCTTTTGATTGATTTATTGAAGAAGTATAATTAACTTTCTAAATAAAAGAATTCTTCTTTTATAATTAATAGAATTTTTTAGTATTACTTTAGTTATAATTATATATTTTTTATAGCTAGAAGTATAAAAGTACTTCTTCTAATTTATATCTTATTAATCTTTTCTTTCTTCTTTATCTACAACTTACTAGTTATTATTTTATTTTATTTATAAATAACTTTCTTTTATTATATTTTAATATAATTATTTTATTTTAAATAAGAATATTAATACTTTCGTATTCTTAAAAGTTTAAAGAATTTAGTTTTTTTTATTTAATTTATAATATTAGTCTATTTATATTAAATAAAATAATAAGTAGTATATATTTATAGATTTTAATTTCTTTAGTTAAGTTGACTATTTACTGCTAGTATTCTTTCTATTTCTTTTCATTAGTTAACTTATTTATTAAATAGTTGTAAGCTTTATATTCTTATGAATTAACATTCTTTAGAATAAGTATTTTAAAATAGTATTTATACTATAGTTCTAAATCTATAAAAAGTTTTAAATTATATAAGCAACTTTCTAGTATATTCTTATAGGTTTATAGGATTATAAAAAAGTCTATTTATATATTAAAGAAATATTTATATTCTATTAAAGAATTCTTATCTATTAAATTATTATTTTTCTTAATAGTTAGTAGATTTAAAAGATTATTAATTATTTAGTTATTATATATAGCCTTTCTATTTAGAAATATAGTGGTTAGAATATAGTGTCTTATAGTTATTATAAAGAGTGATTATATACTATATGTAATAATAAAATTTGTTTTTAAGTTTATAAATCCTATTTTAAATATATCTCCCTCTTTAGAATTCTTTATACTAACTACTTCTTCTATAAGATTTAAAAGACTTATAGTTTTAATTATACTAAGGTTTAATAGTAATAGAGTTATAATTAGATATATTCTAATACAAACTGTTAATTAAATAATAAATATAATAGTCTTTTTATTTCTAAATCTAAGATTTCTTAGAGTTTTGAGAGAATTAAGCTATTAGTAGTAGCTTATATTGATTTTAACTAACTTTTTAATATTATCTTTTTCTTATAGAAGATATTATACTATATTCTTAATACTATTTTTATATATACTATTTACCCCTTTATATATAATTTCTTTCTTCTATTATTTTAAGATGAATTATTTTCTTATATTTAAAAGGATATTGAAGTATAATAAAGAATTAAAACTATTAAATAGGGAATTTTTAATTGAATTCTGAATTGATAAAAAAATACTAAAGTAAAGGAAATAAAGAATATAGAATAAATCTATAAATATAAATAAAATTCTCTTCTATTATATTTATTACTTTTTATTATATGTTTCTCAATATTTAACTTTTCTTATTAAAGTAAAATAGAAAATAAATATTCTAATTATTAAAACTTAGAATTAGCCTTTTTAATTATTTAAGATAGTAGAAATAGTAGAATGAGGTACTGCTATATTTAATTATAGTTTTTTCTTTCTAAAGTTGAAAAGAATAATTTGGAATTTAAAGTTTAGATTTTAATACTGGATAATTAAACTATCCTATAAAGTATGTAATAAAAGAAAAAAAAGATTATTCTTTTAAACTTATGAATATATATTTATATTTCTAAATATTAGTTGGAAAGAAGTTTGGATTCTAGAGAGGTATTTCTTAATATACTGCTTTTTTCTCTAGGTTTAATTTAGAGAGATAGATTTTAAATATAAGGTTTCTTAGTATTATATTAATGATTTTCTAAATATCTAATAGATGTATTTACTATTAAGTTAAAAATATATCTTTTCTATTATTATTGCTTTCTCTTAAGATTATAAGTTTTTTATAGTTTTCTACTTCTCTAGTATTTATAGGTTTGTATTCTGTTGGGAAGATCTTCTTGAGTTTTAATTCTAGTTTAGTCTTATAAATATTTAGATCTATTGCTTTTTAGTATCCTATTAGTGTTTAAATAAACTTCTATAAATAATTTCTACTATATATTAAACTTTGAATTTCTTCTCTAAATAAAATTGCTAATTTATATAAAGAAGAATTTGATATATATTAAAATATCTGAAAAGGATTAATCTATTAGTATTCTAATTTTTATTCTAATAACTTATTAATTGACTTCTTTATATTATAGATTAATATAAGATTTCTAACTTCTAGTTTTGTATTCTAAAGAATATTAGTTTTTTAAATATTAAAACCTTCTATTACTTTCTAATACTGCTTTATAATTATCTTTATAGCTTTCTTTCTATTTTTATTAAGTTATATAAATACTTTTATTTATAGTTATAATTCTTCTTTTTTTATTTATACTAATATTTAATTTAAAACTTTCTATATAAATATTAGTATTTTGATTAATATAATTGCTTTATAGTTATATTTAAAATAGAAGGGGGTGTATTCTATTGATATTTGTATTATTATTTAGTTTGTAAATCGTACTATAGGTAGTAGGAGCTGAGGATTCTTATTGCTATTTCTTACTATTTATATTAATAAAGTATAAGTAATAAATTGATGCTTGATTTTAATAATACTATTAGTTTATAAGTTATAAGTAGAAGTAACTTATTACTTTATATTATACTATTTGTTGAATTTGATGATATACTACTTATTTTCTAGTTTATTATTTATAATAAGTATACTATAGAAGTTGTATTGAATAACTACTTCTTCTTATAGGAACTTTATAATAGTTTTAGATATTATCCTATTTAGTTATTATGCTTCTAGCTAGCTAGTAAAAATATTTCTTATTTTAATAAGATATTATTTATCTATTTTCTAAATATTTAAGTTGATTCTATTAAATAGGTATTTATATAAAATAGTAAAGTTGTAAAAGTTGTTTATATATCTAGTTTAGTATAGTTAGTAGTTTGGATAATATTGTACTATTTTATATATCTTTCTATATATATTTATCTAGTAGTATTAATTAGATAGTTTGTAGAAGATTACTTTTTAATTATAGTGCTTATTCTTACTATATGTTGTTATAATAAGTTTCTACTGTATTATTAAGCTATCTTCTATTTATTGAGGTGTTAGTTT
The DNA here is from genome assembly GCA_004366825.1 of Colletotrichum spinosum. Taxonomy (NCBI): domain Eukaryota; kingdom Fungi; phylum Ascomycota; class Sordariomycetes; order Glomerellales; family Glomerellaceae; genus Colletotrichum; species Colletotrichum spinosum. The sequence goes on from QAPG01010712.1 coordinate 740,289, forward strand.
ATATAGTACTATTTATGTGAAAAGTAATTGATTTTATAGTTAGAATATTAATATTTTATATTTAAATGTTTTGAAATAAATAGAGTTGATACTAGATAGCTTTTTTAGAATTATTAAATAGTAAGTAATCTATTGAGATTTATATGATTAAACTTATAAATTATTTAATATAACTATAAGAAGTATTAATTTGAAGTTTGTAGTATTGTTTGTAGTTGGATTGATGTTTATATTGAAGACTTCTTCTATATACTGCTTATTTTTAAAAGAATATGTTTTATTAAAGAAGGTTTATATATTTATATTTATAAAAAAGATCTATTTGTTGATCTAGTTATTAGTATTTCTTTTACTAGTTTTATTATTTCTATTAGATAGTTTTAAAGGTTTTTAGGATAATCTTTTAATTACGGAGTTTGCTATATTATTAATATAATAGATTTTAAAATTAAATATTTATATTTAAAATATCTAGTGAATAATTAGTATTTTTAAAAGCTCTGATGTTATATTATTGAATTGAGTTATTAGTATTTTTATATCTGTTTTTAATAAGAAATACTAATTATATAGATAGTTATAAACTTATTTTAGAATTTTAAATAATTCTTAAAGCTTTTTTTATTTATATTATAATTGAGTCCTATACTTATAAATAACTTGTTTTTATAATATGTAATAGTTTTCTTCTATTTGATAGATTATTTTAAAATTATATTCTAGTTAGTTTTATTTGTATTAACTATTAAATATATCTATCTTTTTTTTTAATTATAGTTAATAGAAATAAGTATTAAAATGTTATAAAGTTTATCTTATAACTATGTTATTATTATCCTTTGTAGTTCTAATTATTAGAAGGAGATATTCTTCTTGAATATATTATTGAGGGAATATATAATAGTAGAATAATTTCTTATTTAGATATAGTAAAATATAGTAATATTTAGAAATAATATAACTTTTGAAATATTATAATATACTTTTTATTCTTTTATTTTAATAATTTTAGATTCTTCTAACTTTTAGCTATATATCTTATAAATATAATTTATAATAATAACTATTTCTTATACTTATTATAATTTAACTATTATAATTATATAGCTAGTTAGTTTAATATTGATAAGAATTCTATTAATATTTTAAATATATTTTAGAATATATCTATAAATATCTAAATACTATAAGTTGTTTTTATTATTATATATAGCTATTAGTTCTTTTATTATAATATTATTTAGAAGTGTTTTGTAGTAATTAGAAATTAGGTTGTAGAATATCTTTATTATAATTTTTATAAATTAGATAATAGAATTAATACTTCTTATAAATAAAGTGTAATATTTAAATAGGTTTAATAGTATTATAAAAGTAGTTAAGTTTTAATTCTTTAAGTTAAAAAGTATTTAATTGTATTCTAAAAAAACGTTGAGAAGAAATAAAAGCTTACATATATTGAAATCTTCTGAAAGCTTGTTAGTTCTTAATGGTAAGTCTATATTTTGGATTGTAATACTATTGATTTTAATAGTTGAATTGATAAGTTTTATCTTGTTATTTTTCTTTTTAATAAAGAAGAAAGAGTTTTAATATATAGTATAATTATATTTTAGAGTTTTATTTTAAATATAGATCTTTAGTATTTTAATAATATTTTTAATTAGCTTTTTGAGGATTAGAATTAATTTTACTTATTATATTTTATATAGAACTGTTTTAATTATTTATAGTAATATAACTGATTTAAGTAGTCTTTTATAGTAATTGAAATTATATGCTAGTTTTTATTCTTAAGCGTTTAAAACTTCTACTAGAAGTTTCTTTTTGAGCTTATATAAATAGCTTATTAAATTTATAATTTTATTTAGTTACTTTAGAGTGAGATGTTTTTCTATAGGAATGTTTGAAAATCTTAATATAATTATATTTATAAATTATCTTTTAGAATTACTTTTAATGATTCTTTTTATTTCTACTTATACTTTTAGTTTCTATTTAAAATTACTTTTAAGAGTTATTCTATCTGAAGAGGTATTATTAATTGGGTTGATCTTTTTATTTTTTATTTTATATAGTATATTGATATTCTTAATAGGTCTTCTTTATATATCTACTGTTGTAATATGTTTAGAAGTCTTTTAGTCTGCTAATATAGTATTAAATACTACTATTATTTTAAAGTTTTTATAGTGGGGATTCTTCTAATTCTTCTTCTCTCTTATTAAAACTTGTTAAGCTGATAATTTAGATTTATAAAGATTATAAAGATACTTCTTATTATAAAATAGGTAGTTTGAATTATATTTTCTAAGAGATGTGATAATATAATAAATTTCTTGAATTTTTAATTTAATTATTTGGTGAACAGAAACTTCTAAAATTTCTTAAAACTGTTTTTCTGAGTTATTAATTATTATAATAATTTTTTTTTTATTGTTTAGTTATATTTAGATTGTTTCTAATATCTAATGTTATAATTATAGTATACAATTTGTAAAATCTAATTTAAAACTAGGGTGTAGTATATTTAATTCTTCTTCTTCTTCTTCTTTATACTAATTATTTCTTCTTATAAAAGAATAGCTATTTATTGATATATGGTTATTAATAGAAGTTATTAGTTTTGTTTTCTTAAGAGAAGAGATAAATTGTATTTCTTCTGGATATAGTTGAAATTTCTTATATTTGTAATAATATTATAGAATTTTACTATTGAATTAAAAGTGTAAAATAATAATAGGATATTAAGCTTGTTATTCTTAAATTAAAGTATTTTAATTATTTAGTTTAGAGTATAATTTAATATTATTTTTATTTTAATAATAAAGAGAGTATTTAGAATTAAGAACTTTGTAGTATAGTCTTTAAGTGTGTTAAAAAGTTTAATATTAGAAATATAGTGATTATCTAGCTAGATATCTTTTATTATGATTCTAATAAAATCTGTTGTATGATTAATATTTATAATACTATAGAAGTTTAATCTTATTGGGGTTATATAGGATTATAAATTGGCTTTTTATATATACTCTTTAGAGATAATATTAATTGCTAAACTTATATTAATAATTCTTTAGACTTTAAAGTTTGTTAGGTTTGTAAATTAGATATTAATCTAGAAGTGTGTTATAATAAAGTTGTAGACTATTATTAAAGTTGTTATTATATAGTTTACTATAAATACTACTTCTACTATTAAATCTACTATTTTAATATTAATATTATAACTATTTACAACTTGGTTGGATTAAGTTTGTAAATATATAGTTTTAGTATTACTAGGTGTTTCTAAAGGTAGGAGTGATATTATTACTTATAGCTGAATATACTTATAATTCTAGCGTTTTATCTACTTTTAGATTATCTGGTTTTATTTTTTAATTTTATTATATAGTACTATAAAGTCTTTATCTATAGGAAGGAAAACATCTTGAGTTTTCTTATTTTGAAAATATTTATTTATAATAGTTTTTATATATTTATAATTAATTTAAATATATATAGGTTAGTTGTAGTAAAGTAATTCTTCTAAAACTGAAACCTACCTATTAACTTTTTTGTAAAAGATATAGTATATAAGATTCTGATTCTTTTTGCTTATAAGAACTGTAAAGCTAGAAGTTTCTATCTAGCTAGTTCTTTTTATATTTAATAAGTAAATAGGGTTTTTAATATCTAGTAAACTTTCTTTATTGTAAGATGTGAGTTCTATTATTTATATGCTTTTGAATGTTAGTATAGATATAGATTTATAATAAGTTATAATTAAATCTATAAATATAGTAGTTTTTAGTATGTATAAGTTGTATAGTAAATAGTAATTGTTAATTAGGTTTAATTTATCTGCTATTTTAACTTTTTCTATTTTTATTCTTTTTAGAATTCTCTTTAAAACTTTTCTAACTTTTTTTATAAATAGTTAATTAATTATAATAATATTTAAAATAGAATGAATATTTTCTATTTAATCTAACTTTTTTTCTAATGCTAGCTGCTTCTTTCTAAAGATTTTTACTGGGGGTAGTATTACTAATTAGATTTAAGTAATTTATTGTTTATCCTGAAATTTTATATTAATGAATTATTATTAAGTTTGGGTTTGCTTATAATTCTAGAGTAGTATTTGAAAATTGGAATATTATATTTAGTTATAAGATACTACTAATTTTCTATTAAAATAAAGATGAAGTTGTTTAGTAATAAATAATAGAATTATCTTATAGTTAGACTACTTATTTATATAATTATTCTATATAATATTACCTTTTATGTTTTCTAGGTTTAAATAGATTTTACTAATTTAATAGTAGTAGTTATTATAATTAAAATAGTAAATCTTTTTAGTAGTATATTAAATAAGTTGAAAATAGCTAGGTTTCTAGTAATTATTTGAGTTGTACTAGTAGTATACTGCAAACTGATTCTATATGAATTGGTTTTAAAAACTGTTATAATATTAATAATTATTTTAATTCTAAAATCTACTACTTCTTCTTTAAAACTACTGCTTTCTATAGTTAGTATTATATTGAATAAGTAAGTTTATAATATAGATCCTATAGGTATTACTATTGTCTACTTCTATAGTATATAATTTAGCTATTAGTCTTTAGGCTTTTTTGAAACTATTTACAAGTTTGTAAAGGCTAGTTTTTATTCTAGTAAGTATTAATTAATTAAGGTTTAAGTTTTAAATTAGGATAATAGCTATTTGTTATTTTTATTAAGTTTGTTTGTAATAGTCTGGGCCTTTCTTACAGCTTTTATAGTTTTCAACTGGGAAGTTAAACTAATAGGTATAATTATTAATATAATAGGGGTAAGTTAACTAGTTAACTATTTTAGAAGAATTTGATCTCTAGTTTATTAAAATAGTAAATATTTGAAAGAGGTTTAAAATATTTTAATTAATTAAGGAATCTTATAGTAAAGGTTTAAATAATCTTATTAAGAGTTTGAAGTGGGAGTTAGTATAGAGAAATATAGATGAAGTTAGTATTAAATAAAGTAATATCTCTATAGACTTTTACTTTCTCTTATAAATTGTTTATAATAGTTAAATAATTAATTATTCTAATTAAATTATTTAAAACTAGGTTAATATTATAGCTTATAGTATAAAGCTTTTTATTAGGATTATAACTAGCTATAGGATTAGTAATATTATAGATTTTTATAAGAGTATTTCTAATACTCTTTTAAATATACTTATTAGTTATTATAATTTTAATAGTATATTTATACTACATATTATAATAAAAGGAGATTTTAATAATTATCTCATGCTCTAGCTTGTTAGAAATTTTTAATATAACTTTATAATCATTTAGGAAATTAGAAATATTGTTTCTTATAAATTTAGGGGTATTTTTAGACTAAAGAACTATTTTTATTATTATTAGTTGGGCAATAGTTAGCTTTAAAAGTATTATGAAATTTGTTATAATTATTATTAAGTTAAATAAATTGTTAAGAGCTTGAATAGGAGGTGCTTAAGTGTTTTAATTATTATTATAATTAGATAAAGAGGTGTCTTTAGATTCCTTAGGAGTAATTATTATATAACGTTGAATTTTCTTAAAGGTTAGTCTATTAAATAAAAGTCTTACTATAGCTAGTTAGAATAGCTTAAGACCTTTCCCCTTATTATTAGTTGACTATTTAATAATAATTATTATAATTATTATATTTTTAAGTATTTTTTAAATATTGATATATTATAATAAAATACATCTTTCTAGTGATATATATAAAGGCAGCTTTTTTAATTGAAGCTTGTCCTTTTAATATTCTTCTTTTTAGACTTCTTAAAGTATTTAACTTATATTTCTATATGGGGTTGGATTTGTAAATCTATTTATCTACTTCTTATAATAATCTTTTTAAAGATAAAGCTTATTTTTATTATATTTTAATGTTCAAGTTATTTTAGTTATAATCTATTATAAAATAATTATATATTGTTATTAGTTCTTTTTATATATCATCTTCTTTTATCTATAAGTAATCTATTTATTTATTAACTTATTTCTTTTTTAAACTATTTTATTATTTTTTAATAAGAGTTAGCAAGTTAGTTTTATTAGACTTATTAATCTTATATAACTCTTTTAAAATCTTCTATTATAATAAGATAAAATTCTTCCTTATTTTTTTATTATATTACTATAAATTAAAAGTATTTATTTTAAGTTAAATTTAAAAGTTTAACTCTATTTTATAAAAAGATAGATAAGTCTTTAGGTTTTTTATATTACTTTTAGAATTCTTTGCCTTCTTATTAATCTATAGTTAGAATATAGCTATTATTCCTTGCTATTTATTAGTATTAGGTTTATAAATAAATTTGTTATAATTATTTAGAATTTGAAAGGTTTCTATTTATAACTTTTAAGGTTCTTTTAGTATTATCTAGTAGGTTAGAATGATAATATTATATTATATCTTCTGATTTTAACCTATTTAAAATAGTACAAGAGTACTTTTTTATTTTAGTCTATAAGGGATTAAAAAGAGATAAATCTACTTCTAAGTATTATTGAAATAGGTATTAGCTATTTAGGCTGGAATAATTAAAATAAATAAAAATAATAACCCCTTTTAAACTTAATCCTATAGTAATATAAAATAGGGGGAAACATCTAGGAAAATATATTAAATAAAGAGTATTATATTTATAGATCTATAGTATAAAAAGCACTTCAATTGTAAAAGTAGTACTTTGGAATCTAAAAAGTAGAGTAATATGTGAATTATATATCTCCTACTGCTATTTGTAAGATAAATACTATAGATATAAGTCTACAGCTTATGCATATATACTGCTTATATAATAAAAGAAGCTTCAGGCCTAGGCCCATTATAATACTTCTCTAAATTAATATAAAGCCTTATAGTTAACAATTAATTTGATATTTCTCTTATTATTTCTATATAGTCTTCTTTAGTTTTAATAAATATTAAAATATTATTTAAATAGATAATATATATAATATCTATAAGGCCTATTGAAATATTATTAATGTATATTAAGAAAGTTATTAGAAACTTAATTAAATCAAATAGTATAATATAATATTCGAAATACGTATATTAAATCTAAAATACTATTTTCTATTTATTATCTAATTATATATAGACTTAATAATATATATCTTTTAGATTTAACTTAATAAATTATAAGACTCCTTTCAAATAATTTAAAATCTTATTAATAAGTAGTAGTAGTATATAATTCTTAATAATAATATTATTCAGACTTCTATAATTTATATATAGTTTTAACTCACCTCTCTTTTTTAAAATAAATAGGATTAATATTCCTATAAGACTTCTTAATATTTTAATTTATTTCTTTTTAAAAGCTAATATAAGATATTAATATAACTCTTCCAATTCTTTTTCTATAAGGGGGTAAATAGGGTTTTATAAAAACTTCTTATCTTCTTCTAATTCTATTATATATATATAAGTATCTTCTTCTATAGGAATACCAGCCTTCTCTATATTAACAATATAAGTCTACTCTTAATATTCTAATAATAATTAATTAAAGTTAATTTCTTTTTAAATCTCCTATAGATTATTACCAGACAGCCTACTACTCCCTCTCTATGAATATTAATATAATTAAAATTATTAATATATATTTAAATTACCTCTTAGCCTTATTAATTACCTTAGCTTTATATATTAATTTAAAATTAATAATAATTAAGAGACAAGTCTAATTTAGAGTCTTTTATTCTAAATTAAGTCTTATTTCTTTTTCTTAGGCAATCCTTAAAATTATATTATATTTACAAGTATTACTTGTTTAGAATATATAAGACCTTATTTATATTATATTAAAGTTATTTATAATCTTTATAATTATAGTTTATATTGTATATTTAGATATTACTCCTCTCTAGAAGTCTAATATCTTTAGTTTTAAATTAATTTCTATAGACTTAATATTATATAATATCGTTTAATTTAAAATATTCTTATTAGCTTTTAAATTAATAAATATTCTTCCTTTCTTCTAATTTCTCTCCATATAAATTAATACTTTCGTCTTAAAGTATTAGTAAAATCCTAAATTCTATAGAATATAAATATTATTAACTCTTATTTTTAAAGTGTAATAGAATCTTTTAATATATCTAGACTTTTTATAAATATAATAAATATCCTTACTATATTAATATAATATATAACCTATCTTTTTATAATTATAATACTTAAGTAGCTTTTAGAAAATAGCTATTTAAAACTATAAAATCCCTTCTTATTTAATCTTAGGTAAAAGAATAACTATAAGGAATAATTCTCTTAACTAATTCTCCCTATTTATTTCTCAAATTAGAATAATTATTTATATAACTAATAGTCTATAATTCTTCTATTCTAATATCTTAAAGATAAATTCTATTAAAATAGACTTATTTAGAGATTACTTAACTATTTCTACCCTTTTAATTATATAATTCAACTCCTAATATATAATTAATAAGTCTCTATTTATAATTATATATTTTAATTTAAATAATAAATAATTAATAATATTAATAATTTAAAGCCTCTCTAGTTAAATATTAAGATACTTCATTTTAAAAGACTTATATATATTACTAAATTACTAATAAAATTACCTAACCTTCTAGCAAATTATATCTAATTTAACTACTATTATAATAATTCAAATATTATTATTATTTATATTAAACTTCAGCCATTCTGCTATTACTATTTAAATAATCTAAATAATATTATTATTATAAGTAATAGTAATCTATTTAATTTATTAATAAGATATAATACTCTTAGATATAAGTCTATATATCAGACTTTGTGTCTATTTATAGTAAAGTTATCTTCTACTAAATTAAACTATCTTTATAATATAAATAAAAAGTTATTAAAGTCTGACTAATTACCCCCTTAATATTTAATAAAAGCTAACTATTTAATTAAAAAGTCTCTTCTTTATTTCTTGGAGTTAAATATAAGAATAAAAGACTTTTGAATCTTCTCTTCTTTTAAATTATGTCTCCTATATAATATTATTAATCTTTCTAACTTCTATTTCTTCTTTAACTTCTTTACTTCTTTTTTAATTAATTAGTCTAAATTAATTTCAAATAGATTACTATTATTTTGAGGGGAGAATTACTATCTTAATTTATTAATATTACTACTAATAGCTATAGGAATTAGTTTTCCTATGAAATTAGACTTAGACTTTTAAAATTACTTAAATAATAAGGCTTTAATATAATATTATTATAATCCTACTAATTAGTATACTTAAGAGTAAATAGAAATTTAAATATATCAAGCTAAATTTATACTAAGTAATAAGATCTCTCAATAGGTATAAGTTATATTATATAACTATTTAAACTTAGCCTTCCCCTTATTTAACTATAGCTTTATACTTATATTTAAACCTCATGTTATTAGAATATCTATTGTTCTAATAGCTAAGGCTGGTATATAGGGGCTCTAGTAGCCTCCTGGTGCTCCCCTTCTGTTACGAAATAAGCAGTAACGGGTGGTCGGTACTGCCCTTTTAGGCTGGGTAAGCCGTTTTTTGGTACCGTGAGTGGCCAAAAGTTGTTCTTATATAATGAATGTTGATGCGTGAGGAAAGAAGGCCCCCGCGTGACTGCTGTTTACAGGTTTTTGTAGTGACGGGACGGCCGATTACGTAGCCGTACGCGCTTACGTAATCCCCAGAAACCATTCTGTAACACCTTCTCTACAGTGGCCTGACATATATATAGAGGAATTATATATAAACACCTTTAATTATAGTCATTTTATCAAAGACAATAAATAGTATAAATTCAACTGATGGCTAATCAATATTCAACTGTTATAATTCAAGTTGATATCTGAGGTAAAAACAATGTCTCCTTGTATAATCTCACAGTCATGACGATTTCAACTACTACGGATTTTGCATCACCACTTCTCTGGGCCAGAGTGCCAAGATGGTTGACGTGGCCTGCATGATCAAAGGACCCTTTTCGAACGACGGTTCATGTCTGAAGGCTGTCCTTACTGCTTCCCATGGATACCCTGCTGTATGGCCCAGCTGCTAAGCGCTCTTGATCCCTTTCTGCAACCGACTCGTTCACCCGGCGGCGATCTTGGGTGCCCTTCCTTTTCTGACAGCACCTAGGAACAGCCAGTATCTTCTTTCCTGCGTACTCCAACGCATCGACAGAGAAAGGCAAGTGTTCATTCGCATATCTGCCTTCGTCGTTATCTGTCTCTATAATGTTGATTTGCAGGACTTCCGGATCGGCATCGTCGGTGGGAACTAGGTGATCGAACGTAACACCATAATAGTCAATGTCCCTGTTTTGAAATACCTCGTCAGCTTCAGGGTTGCAAGGAAGAAATTCAATCAGTAAACGGTTCGCTCTCACTCCAATATGCCGAAATCTGACTGAACCCAACCCAGATATTCGTCTCGGATGACCAAGTCATCGCGGATGTCGGGGCGAACATCCACGCCGTAGATGTGCCGGAAAGTCAGTTGAGCAAGTGCTGGGCCGGCTGACTGAGGGAAGGTCTTGCAATGCAGGCTAATTTGCCATGTCGTAGATGGGAAAAGCTTCTCGATCGATTCGCGAGGACCTTCGATTTGGATGCGAAGAGGCTGCTTGACATGTGGCGGATGTAGACTGCCTGCAGGGGTTCTGATGCAGGGTGGGATGTGAAGCTCAAGGGCCATGGCTATGCTGATGTGTTTCCAAAGTTGATAGCATGAAGGCTGGAGGATGTTGAGCTCAATAAAAGCAGGAATATGTCTGATTAAAGGGCAATCTTATACCAAGTACGTCACAGCAGGTGGCTCAATCCATCGCCACAGCCCTGCGCCACCAACACCCAGAACTACCGCCAAAGTACTTGTTTCTTGCGGTCGCCTGGGTACATAAAACCAGGAGGCGCACACACACACACACGTAGACACGCGCGTAGACACACGCGTAGACACACGCGTAGACACACTACCTTCGTAGAAGATAGAATTACAGTGCCTGGACCATGAGCTTACGGTTATCAGGCGTGACACGGCGGTGCCACAGGACGTTATAGTACCGCCGTAAAGACTACCAGATGGCTGCAGATGCCGATAACACCGGCAGTACCAGCCAGTACCACGCATTTTGGGCTGCCTGACTTAGGCACCTATGTCTCAGCTAGGCACCTCTGAGATGACACCGAGCGCTGTAATACCACTGCCATCGTGAGAACGCTACCGTGGTTTTGTCTGTCAACGTGGAAACTTTGCCTCGTGATGGAGTTGAAAAATCTGCGCTTACCTGACACCCGTAAAACCCAGTAATGACTGTCCCTTGAGCTACAGCAATTCGGCGTACTTGACTGCCCGGCGGTTGGGCATGGAGGGAGAAGAGACAAGATCTGTCTCGGTTGGTGAACACCTTTTTGTCGAGTGTTAGTGCCATCATTCCAAGTGTTGGACACCTATCCAGCCGACTCACCTTTAACGCTACAAGAATTCCTTCCTCGAGCATCCATGGATAACCTTCCTCGGGGTAATGTTGGAACACATCGATGGTGTCAATGAACTCGCCCCCGGGTCCGTCAATTGAAAACTTGATATTTCTGGCCCAATCCTCAGGAGGCTGGCAGCCGAAAGTTCCATGTTCACGAGGGACTGAGGTGTTGTGTACAAAGTCGATACGACGTATACCGCCGCCACCCCACGTAACGCTGAGCTCTGTAAGATTCCGGAGGTAAATGCCACCCGGTCCGCCAAAGGAAGTCCAAAACAATGGCTTGTACCCATCCGTGTAGTGGTCCCTCGGTAGGAATGAGTCTTCGTTCAAACAAAGTGTGCTTGCTGGTATTTCAGGATACCACAACCCTGAATTTCTCAGCCTGTTCTCTTGCTCTGCGGGCGGGAACAGTTGGCGGTAGACAGCGAGATGGACAATTTTGCGGCCCTGGTTGATCAGAAAACATGAGATAACGTCACTTTATGGGTGAGATTGTACTCACATCAAATCCCACCTCGAGGTCTGTCACGCGGCCTTTGGTACCCAAGCGCCGCGTCTTGGGCGATCCTTCCGGCCCACCGAGCCAGTGTTGGATGCCACCATCCTTCGCAACACACTGGAGAGCTTGAATACCTCTGGATCCCACAGCTGCATTGAACCCATAGATACTCGAAACCTCGATGGCTCGCTCGATTTCACCCCAGTACCCTACTTGACGAACTTCTCCTTCTGCAGTGGTGAGCTTCAGGCCAGCGATGTACTCTCCGTCTCCCATGGGCACAGAAGAGACGGAAAGACGCGACAGATTTTCCGGGATGGCAACACTGAACTTTTTAAAGAGACGACAGCCTCTGCCGACGGAGGACCAAGCGACATCTCCAGGCTTCTCCCACAAATCGCCAGAGACATGGATTGACCGAGACGTGTCTGGAATCGCAGAGGATGTCGCACCTGTGTCTACCCAGCGGAAATCCAACATGTCCACAATCCTTTGAGCCAGCTTCCAGACACGGACCCTGTTCTGCAGACCAAGTCCTATGCGCGCATCGCTTGTCCGACGGTACAACCACCTCCAATCTCGGAATTGGGTATTGTTCCGGGCTTCAAACAGCCATGAACGTTCGGAATCGCCTGCGAACCTCGAGGCCCAGAATTGCTGGCTGTCGAAAACGTCCCAGAAGACAGGTGATGCGAGCCGTAGGTTTAGCGCATCGTGTGTTGGCAGGTACATTGCAACCAGCCATCGAAGCTCTCGGGGAAGTGTATGGAACAGGTCTTGGCTCTGCTGTTTCGACGCAGGAGCGGGAAGTATTCGGTTTGGTGGCGATTCGACAGCTTCAGCCAAGACAGTTTCAGCCTCGGAAACATCGTATGGGTTCTCAGTGAAGGCCGGGTAGGGCTCAGCGTAATCTCGGTCTGCATACCGGTCCTCCCAAGGGAAATGATGTTCGTTGTCGACGGCTGCTGGTCCGTCATAGTCGTGGCCCCAGCTGAGGCTTGTGCCATTCATCGGGAATGGTAGTGAGTTGCAAACGTCATACAATCTAGTTTTCGGCACCGGCCGTGGATGGAACGCCTTGGCCAGTACACACCAGCAAGCTTCATGAAAAATGAAGCCGTGTTTGCCATTGACTTCGCCCTGGCGCATGGCGCCGAACTGGTCTTCTTCGGGACTGTCGTAGATTGTGTCATCCCATCTCACATTGGGGTCGGCCGGGGCAATGAAAGCGCCCCGTCCTGGATCATCATACACGCCGACGCCGGTCAGAAATACGCCGTTTGGGCTGGACACGACTGGTGGCTGTCAGCCTGCATTCTGCGTACAGGGGGGGAATGGCCCACGCACTCACCACCACGAAATTGATTTTTCCATGAAATGCCGCTCAACTCAAAAACATGGCACCCGCATAGGGTGCAGGCGCATAGACGGGGACTCATGTTTTTCGTGGGCAGTAAAGAGGCACGAAAACATGTCATTCTGATGAAAGGGAAGGGACAGACGGGATCGGGCCCGTTATCAGGTCGGGTGGAGCCCGCGAGGGGGGG
>QAPG01010712.1:753927-807389 GCA_004366825.1 Colletotrichum spinosum
GGGGGGGGGGGGGGGGGGGGGGGGGGGGGGGGGGGGGGGGGGGGACTCGGGCAAATGTTAGTCCATGTGGTAATATCCCGCTCTGATTGGCTCGAATGCTGCTACTAAGTACCTATCCATGTGCTAGGCGTCAACGTGGCTGTGGCTGTGGCTGTGGTGGGGAAGGCGCTTAGTTGTAGTGAGGAAGATACTACTAGGTACCCAGCCATAAGCGGGCTTCAATTCTACAAGACGTAGAACTGTTTCTTGACATGTTGTTGAACACGTAATGTTGAAAACTAGGATATATGTGTTCTTCATCATTTCTTTACTGGTTCTACAGTTTTTTTTGTAGTTGCTGTTATTAATGTATTAAGATAAAGGGCGTTATTTAACCTTCTCATTCTCGCAGACTTCCGCATCGGGTACTCGCGGACACGTACCTTGTGTCCAGCTCAGGATGACTGTTGTGCTGAGACGGGCGCGTATTTGTTTAGGGCCGCATCAATTCGGCCTCCTGCTCCCTGGCCCTTGTCTCGTGCCGCGCGCTTCCGCTGACGCTCAGTCATTGATACTTGCCCTGAAATGACCATTCGGGATAAGGGCGAAGACATTCCAGCACCAACAGAGTGTGAACATGCATTTTCGATCGTTGGTTCATCGTTTTATGACCCGTGCTCGAGGCACGAGAAGCATCTCGCTGCTGCAATCTTGGTGTTCGCCTACATGATTCCCCGATAAGCCCCCAGGCGTCACGCCAGGCCTCGATTCTGGGCCAACATCAAACTCCGCCTGGCAAACCTGCAGCCCGTTCTTGAAATTCGATGGTAACCCATCTATTCGAACCGACTTTTATAAGTGCTGAATGAGTCCAAAGTTGCTGAAATGACCGAACAATCAAACACCCCTCTTGTGCAACATTGTCTGTACCACCCTCCAACAAGCGTCGTCTGGCAAAACGCGCTTGTGTCGTGTTTCAATATTGTCGAGATTTGTTTTCATAATCCTGGCAGAAAGTACCATTCGATCTTCAGTCCATTCATGATGGCGCCTCAAGTCGGTGTAAGTTGAATGCCACCTTGTTGGTAGATATCCTGGCTCACATCTATCCGAGTACATGCACCTTGCCGGCATTCAGCACTGCTACAGCAACCTAAAAGCCAACTCGCCCGAAGTCAATGTCGATGTTCTGTGGAGCAACATTCTTCCTTTGTATTTCGACATCCGTAACGACTATGTCATCGCATTCCAGCAACAACCTTATCCGGGCGTTGTCAAGACCAAGTGCGACTTCATCGTCAAGGCCATCAGTAACGGCCTGCCCAAGAAGGTCGTTCTCATAGAAGACAAACGCGTCAGTCATGAAGGCTCGACCGTCGTGTGGGAGGAGGCTGTCGAGCAAGTCACGGACTACATGAAGGTCGCTCGAACATCCAACTTTTCAACTTTCGGCAAGGTGGAGACGATGTATGCCATCGTGACGGTGGGACGCTACTCACGCTTTTACGAGTTGCGTCCCAGCGCTCAGGTTCTGATCGACTATGGAAATACTGACGGCCAGGCATATGAGTTCAAGAAAGACGAAGAGTCGATTGACGGCCTCCTGCTTGATATTGTGCAGAAGACATCTCATTGAGCTTGTCTTTTGTTTTCTGACTTGGATTGTTTACTGATGTTGGTGGTTTGATTATTTGCTCTGTTGGGTTTTGTCATGTATGCGGGACGGGTAGACCTAGTGAATATTCTCCCACAATATATCTTAGGCGTTCGTACAGATTTTCGAGTAGTATATGTCTATCAACTTGATGATGATTAACTTTGATGTATGTCCACGCGCACAATATAGACACTCTTGTCGTACAGGGTAATTGCTGTGTCTCTGGGGCTACAAAGCACCAAAACGCATACACATTAATAGCCTTTGGCACTAGTTTGCTAGGGGTATCCAGCAGTTTAAGAGCGTACGATCAACCCGAGCTCACAAATTGACCCTACCTCAGGCAGTGTTGGTCTGTGGGTAATACGCATGATACAATTGCGAGGTTAGGTAAATGGATATGGGTAATTTTGTAAAAGTCTCCTGAATACTTCGCCAGCTTTACTGTTGTGGCTGTCACAGCATGGTAAAAGAGATTTGTATTGACCAGCTTGAAAACTCGGGAGTTTCAGTGAGCTATAAGCTTATGGCATTATAGGTGGAATTACTGATTCTACAAACTCCCCACTCGATTATGCACTCAGCCGCCGTCTACACATTCAAGCTTTTACTCCTTGCAAGTGCTGCCGAGTATAACTTTCGAAAGCAGGAGCAGTCACGCCACAAACTCATTGTAAAAGAAGAAAAGAGCTTACCTACTGATCAGGCTGTCGCCTCGGAAAGTCTCATGCGTCATCTTCAGATCGGGAAGTCTCTTGAATCAACCTCGAAGTCGGCGCCATCTGTTGCTATCCTGGCTCTGATACTACTTATATCTAGGGATGTGATTGGGTGTGCCCCAGGAGGCGTGGTTGGAGTTGGTCCCAGTAGGGCGAAAGTGGCAATCAACTTTACCAGGCCTACCGACCTAGACTGCTGTTCAGCCGCAAGCCTTGCCACTTCGTTATGTAACACTTGGCAATCACATTAATAGTCTGCTTGACGGGTCTGTAATCTTTCTGGTATTGATACTGTCAAGAAGGAGGTCCTGTA
The DNA here is from genome assembly GCA_004366825.1 of Colletotrichum spinosum. Classification (NCBI taxonomy): domain Eukaryota; kingdom Fungi; phylum Ascomycota; class Sordariomycetes; order Glomerellales; family Glomerellaceae; genus Colletotrichum; species Colletotrichum spinosum. Next base: position 756,596 of record QAPG01010712.1, read on the forward strand.
GATGAAGAGTTGAGAACCGGTTGATCTATAAAAGGGTGATCTGGGGCGAAGGCGTTTAAATACCCCCCAACCCACGCGGCGAGCCCGCATAAAGGCCACTCGTGGCTGGGTTTCGTAGCAGATACCACCACTTTAGGCTAATGTTCAATATTCAAGCTGTCAGCTTTTTCCAGGGTACTGGGTATTCTTCCAAGACTTTGGGGATTCTTGAAACGTATTTAGCCATGCAACTTTCAACCATTTGTATGGACCCCTTGTCTATATGTCGCGACTGAACCAAATAGACTGTTTCGGGCAGTCCATGATACATCAGGGCTTCTGATTTGACACGAGGTCTGTGACATTCGGCTCTTCTGACGAGTATATCTATCACATCTTTTCCGTCTTCCCAAGAAGCTCGTTGTCCAATGGGGAACTGAGATTCCATAGCCTGCTATGCTTGTAGTAGTATTCCAATAACACAGACGGTAGGCTTCAGCCTTCCAATTTATTGCTGCCTCACACCGCAATCTCGACCATTATAGCCAAGGGTATCGTGGAACAGTCCCATCACAAAACAAGGTAGAGAAGAGGTGTTTGGGTACGCTTACAAGCCTAGGACCGTCTCCTACGAATCTCTTGCTGATGGACAGATTCTGTCTATGCCTCGATCGGAAAGATAGTTTAGGAGTACATTAAGGTGGAAGCTCAGTGTTTCGACTGGGAGCAGGTCTGAATTCGCCTCGGCCCTCAGTCAACCGTGCCCACCAAGGACCTTGACGGGGATGGAAATAAATAAATAAAGACGTGGCGCAAATCATCAGTCAAGGCAGATTTTTTGTTTTCTTCTCTTTATCTCGATTACACTATTGTAGTGTGTCCGAAAGACAACAAGACCATCATGTCATTTTAGACTGCCTATCTTCTTTTCTTCGTCGCTGACGTTTTGAGACCCAGCGCAGCTTCCCGTGATCATTTCTTCGACCTCCTCCAAGGGCAAATTCAGTCCTTTTCCCTCCTTTGCCAAACTACCTCGCTTGCGCCCTCCGCAGCCCTACAACTGCGCCTCGAACTCCCATCAGCCAGGATGGACTACATCAGAAACCTGACAATGTACCCGACGTCGCTCTGGACGCGGATACTGGGCGAGACGCCGGAACGACCAGCCCAACAGTCCAGGCTTATAAACCTCCCAGCCGAGCTCCTCCTCCAAATCCTCGGCTACCTCGAGCTCCACGACGACTTGGCCCTCTCCCGGACTTTCAGCGACCTGCGGGTGCTCACGGGCAGAGACTGGCAGAGCCTCGTCGCGAACCGGCTCTCCCCCGCTCGGCGCGTGACTTTTGGATGCGGCTCGCGCTGGCGCTGCCGAGAGACCAGACGCACGGGTTCTGCGAGTCTTGTTGGAGACTCCATCGGGTCCATCGTACATGGCACGCATACGGTGCGATGGAGCTCACCATTATTCGATGCCGGGGACGCGGCGTTTCGGACTACAACGCGTGAGGCGATCCATCCCCCTCCCTATGTTCAGCGTTGGACCTCCTTTCTGCCTGTGTTACAGGCTAACTCGCACTCACAGGGCTATTGGAAACATTAATGTGTCCTTCACGAGGACTTTCAAACCCACAATGCCACTCAATGACCAACTTGATGATTACATCTCTGTAAGTGTTTGACAGAAGTGTTTCGATGGCTGGCAGAAACGGCGGTGCATTTCCTCGAGGATGAAAGCATCATCACTAACGAGGTTTCACGAACAGCAAAGGTGACCGGTCGATCGAAGGTACACTACAAGAATGAGCCGAATTATACACTAGTCGGGGGGCGTCACTTCAATGGCCAGGACTTTTCCGCATGGCTCGTAATATCTTTGGGCATCAGGAACGCTTCATCAGCAGAGGCCCAACAGCCGGGTTCAATAGACTACAGATACAGAATCACCAGTGCTAATCACCCACCGCTCAACCTTTTCCAACCCCCACATGACTGTGAAGAGCAGACGGGCAAACTCATCCACGTCAGCCGCCGGCACGCCCCGCTCGGCCATCGAGTAGCCCTGCAAACTGTGCATGAACAACGGATCTTGCTTCCTGGCGACAGCCTCCCAGCGAGCAGACGAGGCCGCATCCCACAGCTCGGCGCGGGCCGTGATGCAAACGTCGCCGTGGCACGAGTGCTGCCACGTCTGCTGGAGGCTGCTGTACACCCCCGTGGCGATGCTCGTGAGCAGAAACGTGCGGCGTATCGACTCGGACAGAACAAAGGCGCGGTACAGGCCAGGCACGACCTCGTTCCCGTCTTGCGCGCAAGGTTCCGTGAGCGACAGGGTGTTGGGGTACACGGCGGACGTGGTGGAGGCGTCCAGCGTCGCCGAGTCCCACATCTGACGAGCCCACGCCCGGAGCGTGTCGATGAGGCTCTCGGCCTTGGCGCGCCGGGGTATGGACGGCGAGAAGAGGGAGAGCAGCAGGTGGATCAGCAGGGCCTGGGTGCGGGCGAGATGCTCCCTGGTGCTGAGCAGCGAGAGACAGTGGTCCCCCCCCGAGTGGCTGCTCGCCAAGAGGTCGAGCACGTACGTTGAGGAGGCGGAGTCGACGACGTGCTCGTTGTCCGGGGTGACGTTCTGCGCCACGGCGATGGCGGCGTAGGCGTCCTGCATGCAGCGTGGCATGTTCGCGGCCGAGTAGAGGTGGCGGTGGATGAAGGGGTTGTGGCACTTGCGGAGGAAGCGGGAGAGCCAGGACTGCAGCCTGCGGACAAAGTTGGTGAAGACGGCGGCCGGGGGGATGGCGGACGACGGTTCTTGTTGGTAGTCGATCTCCCACGAGGGCGAGACGAGGAACCAGCAGAGACGCTCGGTGCTAGGGGTCAGCTGCCTGATGCGCAGCTCGCCTTCGGGGTTGCTGGCTGTTGGGTCGATGCAAGGGAGGGATGTGGAGGAGGAGGAGTAGGAAGCGCTGGGAGGCAACGGTGCCGTGCCGTTGCTGCCCGACGCCTCCGGGGTGAAGATGCTCGCGTCCAGGCCTCCGACGTTGTGCTCGGAAGAGAGCGTTACACCAGCGAGCTGGCCGACGGTCCACGGCTGGGTCAGATCCCAGGGGCTGGGGACTTCTTGCACCGCTTGAGGAGCGTCAGGGTGTGCCAGCAGACGCGGAGGTCTTCGAGCCGGCACGTAGGCGCACTCGACGTCCCTGTCAAGACACCTGGTACACGACGGGAGGGTGCGGTCGCATCGCCTCTTGGACTCGACGCAGGGGAAACAAGACTTTTGCTTGGAGCGACGGACCATTGCGGGCTGCTGAGATTGACAGATGGAGAATGTGGAAAGGAAGCGGCCGGGAGTGGACACTCGTGTAGTCGGCCGTTTGGGTTGAGGAGTCGAGGCCCGGACCACGGAGCAGGGTCGACCGTCGGACGCGGAGTTGCGGCGGAGTAGACGCGGAGATGGTGCGGACTTGGCGTCAGCCGCATCTTTGCCTTTCCGCGTTAACTCCGATATACGAGTGTCTCTGTAAGAACATTATATTACTAGACTCGGGTCTTGAAGTACAATTCTTTTGTTACGGTGTTGATCTCGTTCCCCTAGATGCCTCTCAGAAACCCTCTTTTCCGAATCGGAGGCTTCGAACCCTTCGTCTTCCTCACCTCCTCCTCACTGCCATCCTCCGTTTCAACCACGTAACGATCCTTGTCTCTTTCGGCCTTCCTCTTGTCATGCTCCGTCTTCCAGCGCATAAAGTAGCAACAGAACGGGAACATGGCCGTGTTGACAGCCGCCCACGCAAACAAAACGCCAAAGTTGAGCCCAATCTTGGAGTGCAAGTCAAACAGCAACTGGCGACTACCTTCAACAACGTGGTGTAGCGGCCAGGCGTAGCCCCAGTGGTAGAACCCCGGAGACAAATCAATCGCGTAAAACGAAGACGAGACGTTGGTGATGACCCAGAATATCAACCAGAGCGCCGTCCAGGGTTGTCCGATGAGCATGGCGACGTTCTCGCAGGCGAGACCCAGGGCCGACATGCCCGCGAAATTGAGCATCCAGTACACCGGGAACGTGCCGCGCCCGTACGCGGTGGCGCCGCTCGGCGGGGCCGGTTCCGTCGGAGAAGTCGGAGGAGCGCCGAAGGGGAGCTGGAAGGCCAGGGAGATGAGGCTGTAGCTGAGGGAGATGAGCAAGTAGGCGACCATGGTGGCGAACCAGCGCCAGACGATGAGTTGCCAGAACTTGAGGGGTGGGTGGCCTTGCGGTTGGATGTATTTCTGAGCACCGCCGGTCAGCAAATCGTGTCCGAATCCAGCCATGATGGCTTGCGAAGTGTAGAATGGGTTCCGAGGCTTACCGAGTGGATAGGTAGGAAAAAGGAAAACGAGAAGAATGCCATGATAATTAGGTAAATCAGCCCGATACTCACAGCAGGCGTCGCCGTGCTGGGCTTGAAAGGACGCAAGTCAATCATTAGAGGCGCAACACCAGGATTCACCGCCAACGGCGCCCTCGCCAGGTTCTCGCGGCTCAACGACGTGTTCGACATGACCGTCTGCCCCCACTGCTTTCCAAACTGCTGTGCGAACTGCTCCGTAAACTGCGTGAGGTACTGCTGTATATCGCTCTGGAACGTCGTCTGGTCTCGCGCCGTCTGCGTGATAATCTGCAGAGACCCGGAAGGGCTGTAGTTTGCATCGCCCGTCGCCACGGCTTCCTGCAGGGCCATCGTGGCGTTCGCGTGTACGACGACCGCCGCCCAGCTGTCCCAGTCGTAAACGCCCATCCGGACGGCCATCGGGTCGTTGTTGAAATGCGAGGGCGGGAGAATCGTCCATCCTAGCGACGGGCCGGGTTTCTCCAGCGTTTGCTGGACGATTTGCGTCACAACAGGGCCTACGAGAGGTTGTACCGTGTCGTAGGGGGCGAGCTGGCCGTCAAAGTCGACGACGTGGACGACGAGGGATCGCAGGTTCGCTTCGGTGCGGAACAGAACGGCCCAGTAGAGGGATAGCACGGCGAGGATGAAGGTGAAGAGGATCGCGATGGTCTGAAGCCATAGTCGAATCACATGGGCGCGGACCTTTCGCATGGAAGGATCCCAGAAGCCGACGGCGTGGTGAGGTTGTCGATGGTGCTCCGAAAAGGCCTTTTCGGCATCTTCGTGGTGCCTGTCTTCTTTCGGATGGCCCACGTTATCTGAGGAAGACGTGGCTGTCTGCCGTTCTCCTGGCGAGTCGGCCATTCTTCGACGGCGCGCAGATCCTTGTCTGAGGTCGTGTGATGGTTTGGACGATGGTTTAGATGACCGTATCACGATGGGAAACAAGCTCAGAATGCATGCCCAGAGCACGAGGGGCTTGCGCCTCTTCCGCGCTTGGCGTCTTGGTTTTTATCTGCCATGCGAGTTGGCTAGCTCGACGATTCCCAAGCAATGGGATTCGCACTGCCGAATAATCGATGATGCATTGCTGAGCGATGTCGACAGCACACCCAAGGTAGTCACTAACAATTCCGTTATAGATCGCTGGCAAGTCTTTCGCGTGATTGGTCAACATGACCTGGTTGAATTCGAGCTACACAAGGCCATTTTATGGCGGCGTGACGATGACATCACGAACTCTGGCCTAGAGTGAGAGAGCTTTCGATGAACGGGCTCATTCGGATCCACCGGCCTTTATCCTTGTCTCCCTAGTCTCCATTGCTAGCAACTGGCATCGATGCGGCTGATCTTGTATAGTCCAAGGCAGTGGACCAGCTCCAATACGTAAACGTTGCAATCCCACGAACTATCTTGCAGCAATATGGGTTTCAGAGCATACAAAGCATCCGGAGCTGGATTATGTTAACATAGAGACGGGTTCCGAGAGAATGCAATATTCTTGCAAATGCAATCCGCGCGTTGTTCTCGTTACCCAGGTTGCTGATAAATTATACAGAGGCCATCTTTTCAATAGAGCTGCTGAAGTTGGAAACACGCGTTCCATTCACTTCCACTCGACGTCGCCATGTACCGAAAAGAAGGATTTGGCCTTTTATGAATTGGTATATTAGTACAAACTCGCGAATTAGCCGGTCCACCGACGGGTCATCTCGGAAATCAGACTGTAGCCGAGTTGCCGGTGCATCATGAGATGGCAGACAACCACCATAACGACAATATATCAAACTGTCGTAGAGTCAGGTGGGATACCAAGGCAGACGTAGGATTTAAACACCGGAGAAATTTCAGAAAAAGTCGTAGCCGTGCAAGCGTCATGAAGGCGCGGCGTCCTAGGCATCGTGCCGATGGGCTTGCACACTCTGCGAGCAGCTTTCAGCCTTGCCTGATCTCCCTGATCCTGGCCGCGTGAACGAGCTCTGCATTTGGTCTCGCTTCCTAGTAAATCGAGTAAACGTCTCGCTCATATGGGCGAACATGACGACTCTTTGCTATCTTCCACCGGGCTGCTTGTAATAATTTCTGGACCAAGTCATCAATCGGCTGATCTCGGATTCGGTTATGGGCTTCCGCCGATGCGTAGACGAGTAGGACCAGCACTGCCGCGACGCGCTGCCTTTTGAATTCTTCTACCCACTCCTTTGGGTAGGGACTCACTGACTTGTACAGTGCAAGTGCTCCCAGAGCATAGTCCAGAGCCGTTCGGCCGGCATCACCTGCTTGGCTGACTTGGGCGCCATGGTCGAGTAGCATCTTCAGCACCGCCGCCGTCTTCAACGTTCGATCTTGCGCTGTCGCATACATCAGAGCCGTGGCACCGGTCAACGATGCAGCATTGACATCTGCGCCGGCATCGAGCAGTAATTTGATGCCCTCCGTCTTGTGTAGTCTGGCAGCCCCCATCAAAGGCGTCGGTCCCATGCAGGCGTACACGAAGGGTGTCTGTCCGATTTTGTCCGGGATTTCGACGTCTGGCAGATATCCCTCTTCGACAAGGCAACGTACAATGTCGAGATTCCCCCGCAAGCACGCAAGATGGGGCGCCGTGGACCCCATATCAGGGTCTAGCAAGGGCGACGCACCTCGGCTCAGCAGGAATCGAACCATCTCTAGGCGATTATTCCAGATGGCAATATGCAAAGCTGTTTCGGCGGCATGCCCATCCTCTCCAAGATTCCGCCGAGTGGTCCATGCCCAAAAGAGGTTCAGACGTGCGCATCGAGGTCGCATGTCGCGTCGACTGGCACCTCTCTCGAGTCCATTTCGCGAATGATTTGAAGAGCAACTATCGCCGCTGCCAAATGAAATGGGCTGGGGCCAAACCGACGCTCAGTCAAAAGAGGGTTCTCGTCGGGGTCGCGAAAGTTACGCGCGTGCCATAGTCGGTTCTCTTCGTCCATATCTTGCATCCAATAACAAGAAGTGCCTGGTGTCTCTGGTGCGTAGTCGTGGCCCGTGGAGCCGACCACGTAAGAGTCGGGAACATCAAGGATGTTGCGCACGTCGGATGCTGCGTCGTCCAGTATCCTGATATGGCCCGGCATTTGGAGTGAAGCATTCTCTGGTATCTCGGTCGATAGAAGACCTGGGAACAGCCCCTGCTGTACCTTGCTGGGGTAGGACCTATGTTCCTCTTCCGGCATCCCAAATGTCTTGAAATCTTGCAGCATCAATTTGCCATCTTTTTGTTGATAACCAAGGTCCCAATCAGAGAGGCATTGCGGACTATCTGTACCGGGCTTGCCGGCGTCCTCGTCCGGTTCCCCAAAGCAAATCGAAAAGCCATGAGGCGGGGGGCTGCAAGACAAGGGGTCAACACCGGCACCCATGCTTTTAATGGCAGTTCCCAGCATATAGTTCTGTACAGCCCACCATAGAGACGACGGATATTGCCCAGATGCATCGAGTATATACAAGCGAGGCTCGAAGAAGTCCCAAAGACGACGGCAGCTAATGGCGAGGCTCGACAAGGCCCTTAAAGCTTCTGCGAGGTTCTTCTCGATCCTCTCCACGTTCTGCCCCTCCATGCCCTCCTCGACCTTTCCCTCTATCTCTGCGGCGATCATACAAAGCAGCTCATTGGGCAGATACTGAAGACCTGTGGGCATGGTCTGGCTCGGAGGCGATGGCGTGACAGTGTGATGCGGCTGGCTAGCCTCAGTGCTGCCATCAAACGGCGGGTGATTGGTCATCGGATCCGGGGGTTTGGTTTGCAATAAGCAAACGAAAAACGACGAGCGAGAAAGTATTTAAGCTGGGTTGTAGAGCTTGTAGGTGAGAGGGAAGTCTGCTATGATCCGGCCAGCTCATCATGGCGTGCGTAAGTCTCATTCGCAGATACTATTGATAAAATTCTGCACGAGACCTTCAGGGTCACAAGAAGCCAACATCTGATAATTAAGACTGTGGAAAGTTTCTTCCAAGCTCCACGGGTCATCCCGATCGAAAATTGCCCCTGTCCTTCGGTCCTTCTGTACAAGATGGCGTTCTCCAAATCACGTGCTACGCGTCTTGAGTTCCACTGTTTACTCCGTACCTGCGAGTTGATATCCAAACTGCCAGTACACACCAGAAGACGCAGCTCGCCATCACGATGACGATGTCACCCTCGGGGATAAGGTGGTGTGGAATGTACCTTGCCCAGTCACCTTGACACTTTGGCGCAGCACACTCGGACAATTCTCCACAGCTGATCGGCGATCTGCCGCGGCGCACCCAGGTACTGCGTACTGTAGGCGCAGCGCGAATGCAACGAGAGCAACTTGCACACCCCGCTCTCTGGCTTTAAACAATTATGAGCTTGATCATCTTGTGAATAGTTTGTCTTCTGGTCCCGATGGAGAGACTTCGATGGCCGGCTGGCAGGGCAAGTTCGTTCCTTCCAACCGTACCTGCGCTTGGGATGTGCGGGGTAGCTACCCCAAGCTGCTTGGTACATGGGGCTTAGGTAAGGTGTTCGGCCGAACTAGGAAAGAAGCTCCCCCTTGGGCTGCCTGCATACTGACGTCAGAGCATTCCGGAGCATAGTCTCCCAGCCAGTCGTCTCGCCAGAATGGCTAGGTACAGCTCGCCTGCCGGACTGGTCTAGAGCTCCTTCCCTTGTCCTCCCTTGTCGTTTGCCCCTGTCGCTCAGCTGCTTCCGTTCGTCACTTTGACTTCAATTGAGTGTCAGGCACGTGTGACGAGCCTTCTTGCCTTGGTTAGAGCTACCAACCAGCCCCGGCACCTGAGGTAGGTAAGCGGTCATACTACTGTGCTCCCGACGCTAGCCATTCCGCCAGGTACGATTTCGTCAGTGACGGCAGGGGAGCTCTTTCCTTGCCTGGCCTTGGGTCTTGCATTCCCTTCAAAAAAGCTCCATCTCACCTACGTCCACGTGCCTCCCTTCCCTCTGGCACTTGCCACTGTCCTACCACCTTCGAGATACCCCTTTTTCTCTTTCGCAGTCCATCAGTCGAAATTCAAGAGCTGTCCAAACCTCCTCTACAACCCTATCCAATTCATTCAGACCTTCAAGATGATGTCCGCGAGACCCCTTGTTCGCTCGACGCTCCCCAGAGCCACCCGTGCCGTTCGCGCACCCCGCCAACAGCTCCGCTTCCAGTCGACCACTTCCTCATCGTCTGCCAGCACGAGCGCTAGCAGCTCGCACTTCGGTGCCGGTATTGCTGGTGGTGTCGTTGGCGCCGGTCTTCTCTACACCATCTACACATTCACCCCGGCCGGACGTACCGCTTCCAAGGTCAACAAGGCCGCCAAGGAAGCCGAGAAGAAGTACAAGGTCGCCGCGCAAAAGCTCCAGGAGAACACTCCTTCTGCCGACCAAGCCATCGACTACATCAAGCAATTCGCATACTCTTACGTCGGCTGGATCCCTGGCGGCCGCGCTTACGTCGACTCGGCCTTCAATGACTTTGAGACTGTCCGCAAGAACCACCGCGAGGAGGCTGACGAGCTCATCAACGACGCCTACAAGCAGTTCCAGGACGTGGCCAAGGCCGGCCTGAGTTTGGACGCTGTCCACAAGGCCTACGAAGTTCTTGCCGACCTCTCCAAGAAGATTGCCAGCCTCGGCGGCGATGCCCTCTCCGACATTATCGACAACCACCCCCAGCTTAAGGACAAGCTCGGCGGTAACATTGACCAGCTGAAGCAGCTGGGTGACCAGTACGGCCCCGAGGCCAAGAAGCAAGTAGACGATACATGGAAGCAGGTCAAGGACGTCCTCGCCGGAGGCTTCACCGCGAGCAACTTTGACAAGGCGCGCAAGGTCATCGAGGAGAAGATTGAGCAGGTCAAGAAGCTCGGCGACGAGGCATGGAAGAAGGCCCTCGAGGAGGCCAAGCCTTACTTGGACAAGAACCCCAAAGTCAAGGAGCTGGTTGAGAAGAACGCCGATACTCTGAAGCAGGGCAACGCGAAGGAGCTGTTTGACAAGGCCAGATCGGCCGTCGAGTCTGGAGACCTCGGTGGTCTCGAGAGCTACGTCGGCGACGCCGTCGACAAGGCCAAGTCCAAGGGCTCCCAGCTCGGTAGCTTCGCTGGCCTCGACCAGTACTTCAAGATGATTCCCGATGGCGACCAGATCATCCCCAAGCTTAAGCAACTGAGAGAGGTTGCCGACAAGCACAAGGACGAGGGAGAGAAGCTGTTCAAGGAGACTATCGAGGAGGTCAAGAAGGTGCTTGAGAGCAAGGCCAAGAAGGCTGAGGACATTGCCAACAAGGCCAAGAATGAGGCCAAGTAATTATTGATGTCGCACAGGCCTCCAGATGGCTGGATGCTACAAAATTGTTCCTGTAGTTCTTAGAGCGATTAATATCATGTATTTCACTTACATCCGTTTCCTGTCTTTACATCACGTGCCAGTGATTACGAGGAGTCTCCGGTGTTATCGCATCCGATCAACGGATCATTCGTCGCGTAGCCAGGAATCTCCGCCACGTGTTGTGGGGTACAATCTTCCGTCTTCTTTTATCATTACAGACTTGTCAATGCTAGAAAGAAAACGAGCTACTGTTGGATGAAGCCATAAGTCGTGCGGGCAGGCGCCGCGGGTGTAGACGATTTCCTGTCAATGTCAACTATTGACTCGAATTCTACACTCGTGAGAATGATGTTTCGGGCACTTACAGTCCCTGGCATCTTCAACCGCCGACCTTGTCGTTGCTGAGATTTGATATCATATTCTATACCTGTCGTTCGCTTTCGACTTTAGGAAGGTTTGTATACATCGGCGAGCTTTGCCTCATTTGCCTCTGAATGCCTATTTGGTCCCTGCCAACTAAATTATTAAGAAGTATGTTCTAGTTTCGGTTACTTGCTATGTGACAGATTCTTCAGCAACCTTTTTCCAGCAACTCGCTCGAACCGTGGCCGTCCCACGCCGTCTCCAACGTCATGCCTGTCGTCCTCGCCTCACCCTCCTGTTCAACAACTGCGCTAGCAGTGCCGCATCTGCCGAGCTCATGGCCGGCACTGCCGGTGCCGGCGCCGGCGCTGGTGCCGGTACCGCTGGAGCAGGCGCCGGTGCAGCCGGAGGTGGGGCCGGGATCGGTACGGCAGGCGGGGCCGGAACCATTGGCGAGAGCGGCATCGCCAGCGGCGGGTTGCTGAGCGTCGTGATTCCCATGTTCAGCGACCCCGTGGCGCCCGCGAATGCCGACTGGGCGCCGTTCAGCGTCTCCGGGGGCAGTTTCGACAGTGTGATTTGGCCGAGGCCGCCCGAGAGCATGTTCTGGTTCCGGAACGACTGGAGGATCATGGGCGTCATGTTGAGCTGGTCGAGCGTCGTGCGCTGCAGCATGGTGGACATGACCATGATCTTGATGCTTTTCGAGAGGGTATCGACGCTTTGTTGGAGGACGATGGCGTCGGAGATGGAGAGGGGCTGGAGGCCCTGGGTGTTGTTCTGGGCTTGGGTGAGGGCGGATTCGAGGCTCATTACCGCCGGTGTCAGGGCCTGCGCCGTTGCGGGATCGCCTGTTACGCTCTTGAATCTCGTGTCAGATAATTTGGACATTTTATAACGCGGCGGCCGCGTCGTCGGCGTCGTCGTTCAAGCTTACCCTTACTGCGAGATCCAAATTCGACGCCGCCACGGATATCGAGGTGAAAGCCCCCTGGGCGGGTTGCAGGCTTTGGAGATCCCTCTTGCTATTGTCGGCCGCTGGAACAGCGAGACTCAGCGTGAGCATGCCAGTGCTCCATAAGAGAAAGAAAACCTTCATCCTCACGGCTTCTGTTCTCTCTCTTCTTCGCTGCCAGAGCGAACAACCGAGGACACGCGTGGGCTGGGCTTGGACAGGAAATGGGGGAAAAGCCACGACCGTCGAGGGGGGTGGTCCAGCTGTAACCACTGCCGGCCAAGGCTTATTTACAAAGCCCTCTACGCCTGAATGATAAGAGCTTAGCCGTAGCTGGGCACCTGTTTTGGGTGCAACCGGAGTTTGTTTAAGAAAATCAAACGGCGGCTAGGGGAGTTTAGCAAAGTCTGCTGATCCGGTCATCAGGAACACACCCCCCCGGGATCTCAGCTTCCCGCGTGCACCCCAGACAGCTTGGGGAGGGCTTGCATGACAACCCCTGATGGATTGGGATCGCTGGGCTGCTGGCCACCAAGCGTTGTACAAATAAGCTATCCGCAGACTCGGGATAATCGTCCGTGATGCCACACCCACCTCCTACGAGGTGTTCGCATGGGACCGAATCCGAGCTGCTATTCAGGAACAACAACTCAGTGTGCAGGACAGAGTCCGGAGCTCCGGGGAACGGGGCTAGACTCTAATCATGGGATGAAACGGGCCCGCGACGGGGGTGGCTCGTTTTGTCAAGTGCCAGTCGGAACATTGACAGCAGATGATCTTTGAAAGATCGTGGGGGGGGATCGGGTCTGTGCCAGTTGGCACCCACTCATGCGCTTCCGCTGCTCCCTCGGAACCCATTAAGGCAATGTCGCGAGGTTAACGAAGCTCGGGTCGGAAAGCGGTCTTTTTTTCCGCATCATGAAATGCTGATGGCAGGTCAGACACCGAGGCATATGTAGGAATGAGGGTGGAATGAGGGTTGAGGGTTGAGGTCGTGCGGTGATGTCAGGATCGTGATAGGTTGGCTGGGCTAGAATAAAACGATATGTACAATCGTTGAGGATATAGTAGATATGATATATTATCTAGGTTCTATACTAGTAGGAGAAGGGGTATAAGGTTTAGGTATAGTAGATTTCCCTAATTAGTAATATCCCTCCTTTATATATCTCTATCTATATATATACCCCTATATATAAAAAGAATATATATCTAATCTTCTTTTTCTTTTAGTAATAATTCTTATTATAATAATAAGCTAAATAAGTAATAATTAAATAAATAAATAAGTTATAATAATAGTTTTATTAATCTAATTATTTAGAAATATAAGTATTTTTATAAGATAAGATCTAAAAGTATAGATTATTAGTAATTAAGTATAAAATATCTTAATTTCTATTAAAAAGTATATTAATAATAGTATCTATATATTATTCTAATTTATTAAACTTAGATATTCTTAATATTACCTAGTTAATATAAACTTATATTTCTTTTTTTAATAATCTATAAAAACTCTTATATAAATATAAGAAGATATAAATAATTCTCTTAATTTATCTACATTAAATATTTAATATTATTTTTTTTATTAAATAAAATAATTAGATATTTATCCTTACTATTAAAATTAATAGAAATATAGTTAAATATTATAATTTTCTTATTTAAAGTTTTAAGTTTTAGATATTTATAAATCTATATAGCTATTTTAATTTCTTTATAGATTTTTATCTCCTTTCTAATTTTTTAGTATTTCTCTTTAAAAATATAGATCTTTTTATCTAATTCTTCTATTTCTAAAATCTAAATATTCTTAATAACTATTAATATCTAAATATTAAAAAGAATATATTTACTTATTACTTAATATCTTAATATTCTCTATAGAATTATTTTATCTTCCTTATTAATAATAAGAAAAATAGGATTATTATAATTATTATTCTTATCTTTTAAATCTTCTTTAAATAATAGAAATTCTAGAAAATTAAAAACTTCTAATATTTCTAATATAATAAAATTCCTAATAAAAATAAATAACTACTAATTCTTAAGAATTATTAATAATTATTAATATTATTATTTAACCTTAATATTAAAAATACCTTTTTCTTTTATCCTAAACCTTTAGATAATTAATTTAAATAGATCTATTATATATAATAAGTTTATTATAATATTAAATAGAATAATCTACTTAATACTAATTCTATTAAATTAATAGATAGTTCTAATTAAACCTAGTAGGAAATTCTTAATAAATATTATATTAATAAATATTTCTTTTAAAAATATATATTCTACTTTATTAAAATTACTAAGTATTTTAAATAAAATAACCTATTAGATTACTATAACCTAAATAATAACTTTAAATATCTTTTTAATTAGATTTCTAATATATTTAATTTCTATTATCTTTCTATATACTTTATAATTTAAAAAGATCTTATTAGTATTATTTATTAAATTCTATAATATCTTTCTAATAATACTAATTATTTTAAATATTAAATAACAATTTATACTCTTATTATTATAAATCTTAGCTTTTAGATTCTTAATATACTTATTAGTATTTTAATAGTTAATATCTTTAACCTTATAGCTTTCTAATTATCTCTAGCTAGTAGTTTTTTAAGTAAAATTAATTATATATATAGGTATTTTAGTATTAAATACTTTAAGGGGTTTTAAAAAAGTAGATAAAATAAATATTAGAAATTTAGAAGATATTAGAAGCTTAGTATTCTTTTATAATTTTTTATCTTAGTAGTAGATATATATACTATTAAAAGAATATTAATTTATAATAATTTTATAGTTTTAACTAATATAACTAGCTTCTATATAGATAAATTTATAATATTCTAAATAATAAGAAGATTAGTAATTTTATTAGATATTAACTCCTTCCTTCTTATAATATATTCTAAAGATTGAAATAACTTAAAAATAGATTTCTTTAGTTTTAATTTTATCTTTATATTACTTATAGTAGATATATTAAATATAGAAAGAAGAAAAGAAACTAAAATCTTACTTCTTCCTTAAAATATTATATCTTTAATAATAGATTAAATAATATTGATAGGATTAATTAATATATTTATTAAAGTTTAAAAATACTCTAGAAGTATTTAAAATTAATATATTAAATCTCTAAACATTTAGTAATTAGTTAATTAGTTTAAGTATATCTTAGCTTCCTTTTCAATTAAAATCTTATATCTTAAGATGTTATTAGGGGATTCTTAATTTATACTCTAAAAATATATTAAATATAAGAGTATTAATATTAAAAATTAAAGAATAAAAAGAAGTATTAAATAATTTATTACTATAGAATAAAAGAAATAAACTTAGTAACTAAAATATAATTTTTAACTATAAATAGAAAGAATAATTAATAAGAAAAAAAGTATTCTAAATAATTACTAAAAAATATTCAACTAATTAGTAGTATTATTTAAATATCTAGAAAAATAGTATTTCTAGATTATTATTAGATTATAAATATCTAGTTTTTAGAATAAATACTTTCAACTAATCTTAATATTAAATATATAGAATTATTTTACTATTAAGCTACTTAAAGATATATATTACTCTACTAATTCTATATTTAATTATAAAAAGCTTTCTCTATTTAGGTTTAAACTTTAGAAGTTTACTATCTTATATTAGTATAATAAAATCTCCTCTATAAAAAGGTTTTATTATCTATTATTTATACTTTAATAATCGAGCTATATTTATTAATACCTATATTCTAACTATAAATCTTTAATAGTAGTTAACTTTAGTAATATATTAAATTACTTCTTTAGCTAGAACTTCTAGTAGTAGGATTTCTTATAATTTATTAGATATTATTATTTACTTAAAAGATTCTTATTTTATAAAAATCTCTACTAATAAGAAACTAATAGTGAGTATCTACTAGTTATTAATCTCTCGTAATACTTTAAAATATATAATATTTTAATCTTTTACTATAGCTTTCCTAGTTAGTATCTTCTTAATAATTAAATTGACTACTAATTTAATATATATTTTAATTATTCTTACTAATTTATAAGACTTTATAAATACTAGTATTACTTTAATAGATCTTTTAAATATTATTTTTTTTAAACTTCTTAATATAAAAATACTTCTTATATCTAAATAGATAACTAATAGTATAATACTAATAGTATTTATCTATTATAATAAATATTTAAATATTTAGATACTAATACTATTTTTATAAATATAGCTTATAAGAAATAGCTTAAATAATTAATCTAAATTAATAATAATATATTACTTCCTAAGGATATTAATAAAAAACTAAAATAATTAATATTTAATATCTAAAAGAAATAAATAATAAATTTTAATTAATCTAAATATAATAGCTTTCTCAATCTAATACTAATATAAAACTAATAGTTATTAATATATTCTACTATATCTATTATAATAATTAGCTAAAAGACTTAGTATTCCAATTTTTATCTAGTAATATTAAGTCTAAAGTAATTTTATTAATTATATATATCTATATAAGTTTTTATAATTTTAAATTAGACTAAGTATTTTATCTACTAGCTATATACTTAATAATAGAAGATACTATTTTTAACTTTAAACTACTTAACTCTTAAAACAATCTCTTTCTTTTTATATTTATCTTTATTATAAAGATTATCTAATAAATATTAATAGATATTAGAATACTATAGGTTATCTATCTATTTTACTAGCTTATTCTTAACTATTAATAGATTAAATTAGAAAGTAAACTAATTTACTAATTCTAGTAATTTGTTAGATATATTTATACTATAATTAGCTTTTTATAACTAATCTATCTATTTTTCTAAAATATTAATATTATCAATTAAATCTTTAATAAGTTTAGTAATTTATAGAATTAATTCTTTACTATCTAATTATAAAGTTATATTCTTAGGGATTACTAAGATTACTTCTAGAATCCTTACCTCTACTTTAGCTAGAACTATATTCTCTAGTTTTTTATTAAAAGTTAAAATAAAAAAGGATAATTAAGATTTTAATTTATATAACAACTTTTCAATAATATAATTAATAATACTTATATCTAGAATATTTAATATAATTATTTTTATTAATTCTTTATATCTTCTTTTACTATTTTTCTATATCTACTATCTATCTAATACTACTAATCTAAAAAAATATAAGTTATTATTATTATATTTATAAAATAGGAATATTATTTTTAATTAGGTATTAGTAGCTTTATTTCTTCAACCTTAAATATATTTAATTTTAATATTAAGAAATCTTAGTTCGATTATTTATCTAGTATAAATATTATTATAATACACCAAATTAATAAATTATATTAATAGTTTATAATCTATATAAATAATTAATAGTATTTCTAATCTAAATATATATATATAATATCTATAGAATTTAATAATAACTATTAATTCTTATTTATAAGTTCTATAATTCTTTTAAGTTTTAATAAAGAAAAATAAATTATAAAAAATTAATACTATCTTATTTCCCTATTTTTATATAATAATATAACTACTCATATATCCTAAAATATCTGAATAAAAAGCTATAAGCTCTTTAATATAGATACTATATAGTAGAACTACTATAACAATTAAATATTTTATTAGTTTAAAAGATAAAACTTTAGATAGTTCCTATCTCTAAGATATTAATCTAATTAATTTATATAATAATCTAGTAATTTCTATAATATTTCTTATTTATTAATAGTAAAATCTAATAATAATAATAAATATATATATATCTATTCAGTTTTTTAAAATTAGCTATTACTCTAACTTAAGTATTTAATTAGATTAGATCTTTATAATACTACTAATATAGTATATCCATCTTATAATAACAACCTCTTTAAAACCTAAATTAATCTTCTTATATAATAATCTAACTTTAAGTTATAAGAAATAAAGCAATAGATATATTTTAATAAATATCTACTTTTTACTCCAACTTTTACTTTTAGTTTAAATATTATTAAAATAGATATCTAGTAGTATTATAGTATTTATTAATATTAAAATAAGTAAGAATAACTTAAAATTTAGTTTAAAGATTAGTCTAAAAAAGATATAACTAAACTTTATTATTTAATAAGTAGAACTCTTAGTATCTTATTATATTTAAATCAATTATAATTATAAATATTTAGAAGTATTAAATATATAGATATATTTATAATCTAAATAAATAGAAATCAACTAGTATATATATTTAAAGTCTTAAAATAAGGAAAACTTTATTCTAAAATTAGATAAATTCTTATAAATCTCTTATAACTAAAGAATTAAAAATACTAAATTTTGTTTAATAATATTACTAAAGTTAATTATTAAATAATATTTTATAAATGGATTATTATTCTTTTAAATAATAATAAGCTAAATACCCTAATTTAAAGTAATACTATTAACTACTACTATTAACTTATATAATCTAATATTTCTACCTTCTTATACTAACTAATCAAGTTAGTATTTTTCAGTCTATATATATTACTTCTAATAACTTAATAATTAAAGTTTAGCTTTATCTTCTAAATAAGAAATATAAATATAAAGATTAATAGCTAGAAAGTTATATAAAAAACTTAAGAATAGCTCTCTATATATAAATATTACTTTTTTAACCTCTTTAATATCTAACTATAACATATTAAAGCTAATAATTATAAGATTTTTATCTTACTACTTATTAATATTTTTAACTAGTATATTTTAGTTAATTAATAAATAAATAACTTATTATATAATTAGAAAAATTTAAATAGATATATCTAAAAATATAATTAATATTACTAATTAGTTCTAAGTATTAATATCAATATTTCTAATATTTTCTTTATTAATCTAAATACTTAGTAAAAAGAAAAAAATATATTAATATCTTATAAGTTTAAGTTTTATAATATAAAATATATATTTTAATAACTATATAATATTATTATCCTATAGATATAAGAATCTAATATTAAATTTAGTACTAGTATTATAAGCTTGTCTTTTGATTTCTATATATATTAAGATTACAAATAGATATAATTTAGAAACCTACTTAAATCGGAAGAAAATTAGGAATTTTCTAAAATATTATCTTCTAATTAGAATCTTGAGAAGCTAAGAAGTCTTTATTATATCTTTATAAGAAATCAATAAAATAATCTCATCTAATCATATTAATATTATTATTTATTAAAATTAGTATAAAACATTAGCTAGAATCAATCTATATAGTAGGACCTCTAATCTTAATATATTCTATATCTTATAATTAATCTCTAATAACTAATCTATTAGCTTATAGATCTATAATAACGTAGATTTTATAAAATTAGAATAATCTAAATAATAATAATAAAAAATCTAAATCTCTAGAATAAATATAAACCTAAATCTTTCTTCTAATACTACTAATAATAATATTAATAGTAATAAAATATATTATTATATATAGTATTCTACTAACTACTCTTATTATTAAGCTTTTAAACCTAATACTAATAAATAGATATATCTTTAAATTATACTTCTTAATAAAATATAAAAGAATAATATTAAGTTTAGAACCTTAATCAACTTATATAGATCTATTAAATAGTTTAAAATAGCTATTAGATATAGTAATAATATAGTCTAAATAAAAAAGTCTAGTTATATTATAATTATATTAATAAATATTTAGATTAATAGTTAGATTTATTATAATAATAATTACATCTTAATATATTACTATAAAATATATTTTAATAGAAATAGGTTATTTATTTTTAGACTTAAGCTTTCTCTTTATAATAATCTATTAAGATAAAGATCTTAAGGATTTTAAGAATTCTAAATTCAATTATAAAAAATCTATTAGTAAGATCTCTAAAGTAAAATTAGATATTATCTATCTAATATTAATAAGTAGTATACTATTTCTAGTAATAATATTATTAAAACTAATCTTTCTAGTTAATAACTTCTTTTTCTTAAAAAAATTAATTCTTTAATATTTATTAATTAGGAACTACTAGTTATAACTCTATTAGATATATCTTCTATAGTATCTCTTAAAATCTCCTTTAAATTTATATTAAACAATTTAATCACCCTAACTAGTTTCTTAATATTTTTTATAATAAACTAGTAGTTAAAAGGTTTATCTAGTATAATCTTTATCTAATTAGATTATCTATATAAATTAGTAAGTTCAATCTATACTACTAGAGTATTAAATATTAATACTTTCTTATTAAAATTAAGATCCTTAGTTATTAATAGATATTTAACTTAATTAGTAAAATCTAAAATATTAACTAATTAAGATTTATAATTTAGTTTTTATTCTTCTTCTACTATTAGAAGTAATATAATATCCTTATAAAATTTAATAAGTATAAATTTAAAATATTAAAACTCTATAATATAATTTATCTTATTCTAAAAATTAATTAAGAAATATTAAAGATTACTTTCTAAATTCTAATTAATCTTAAGTATATAGTAGATCTATACTAAATATATATTTATAATACCTTAAAGAAGTCTAATACTACTAGAATAATTCTAATTAGATAGAAAGATTATAACCTTTAAGTATAATTACTCCTAAAACTATAATAATTAATTTATATAATTAGACTTCTTATAACTTAACAATCTATATAAAATACAAATTAATTCACTATCAACTAGAATCTATTTACTACTAATAAAATTATTACTTAATTTCTCCTAAACAAAGAGATTAGTAAGATTAGAATTTCTATAGTTAAAATTAATATCTAGTTCCTTACTACTCTTATAACTACTAGATTTATTATTAAATAATATCTAAAATTAATTCTAATTAAATATAATAACTTATTATTAACTAAATATAAATTATTAGTTCTAATTCTACTAGAACTATTATTAAAACTAGGATTAATTAATTATAAAAGAAATACTATTTAAAAATATCTATCTATTCTAATTAGTAAAGCTATTATAATTAATATTAAATAGATAGTTAATAAGAAGATTAACTATATATTAAATTAGAATTTAATCTACTTATTAATTAGAATTCTATTTCTTAATTATTTCTTCTAATATATAATTTTAGTTTTCTAATATAATTCTCTTATTTTCTTAATCTCATTCCTTAAAGATATAATAAGTATTAATAAGAATTAAATATACTATTTTTAAGCTTCTAGATATTATAATTAATATACTAATAGCTATATATCTAAAAGTAGTATCTATTAATCTTTTAATAAAACTAGAAATTAGATTTATTATTATAACTTCTTCTATTTTAATATAAATACTTCTAATAATAATATCTCTACTTCTAATATAATAAAGTATTAAGATTACTCTATTATAATATACTAATAAAACCTTATCCTTATTCTATTTAAAATTAGTAAAATTAAGAAATATAGTTTCCTAATTAATAATATAAATAGGGAATTATTCTTTTAAAACTAATTCTATTTATATTAAATTCTTAGGGGTTACTTTATCTACCTTAACTACTATAAAAATTAGTTTAAAAAATATCAAACTGTTAAAATATATACTAGCTTCTTTTTTATATAATATATAAATTAATTTTAATATAACTAATAGTAATATCTCTCTAGTTAAATAGCTAGCTTTCTAATAGTCCTAATATAAATAGTTTAGCTATTAAAAAACTAGAAAAAATCTATTATATATATTATAGTTTAAATTAAATAGCTTAACTAATAAAATAAGAATTCTTATTATTTTAAATATTTTAATAGTTTACTTTAATATATCTAATATTATAAAAGAGATAATCTTATAATTCTTAATAACTATTATTAATTAGTTAATATTTTTATCTTTAATAAGTTAATATAATTAATTATATAAATAGAAATCTAAATAGGCTATAAATATTAATAGGTTTTTTATTCTTAAGATTCTCTCTTCTAGTAATATTTTAATAGATAGAATACTTAAGAACTCTATTCTAACTAAATCAAGAGTCTTATCTATACGTTTAAATACTTTTTATAATAACTTTAATAAAATAGTAATTAAGAAGTACTATATAGCTACTTTCTATAATATAACTAATACTCCTTTTAGAAATAATTAAACTAAACTTATTAATAGTTATATATTTATAGTATAGGGAACTAATATATATAATTCTATAATATTTAGCACTAGAATAAAACAATATATATAATTATTAAGGATGTAGTAGATATGATATATTATCTAGGTTCTACGCTAGTAGGGGAAGGGGTATGAGGTTTAGGTACAGTAGATTTCCCCAATTAGTAATGTCCCTCCTTCATAGGGCTGGCGTCAGCAATGTAACGCCATTGAAGACCTTATCTCATCAAAAGTCTTGGAATTACACTTCTCTTATATAACTACCCTAGTCATCTAAGCTTCGCCACATATTTGATATAAGTTATTTGCACAAACCTACCAGACCCAACATACCTACCATACTAACTTTGTTGAGAGCCAATCGCAGTATAAATGACCCATCTGGATCCCATATTTGCCCAGGAATTGTTAAAGTCTTACATGTCGCCAAAGCACTTTACTCATTCGCCGCCGCCTGGTGAGATGGATGCGAGCTATCTTCAGCTGAGGTCAGGTCTAAAGCTTTGCGTTCGGCCTGTATTACCCATCGGATAGACGCCAAGATGATGTGGTCTAAATTTCAGCTTACATTTTTTTGTATTGAGTACGTATTGCCTCTTCTCCTCTCAGTTTATTCGTTAAATATTATGCCATGATGCCATTGACACCGACTTTGGGTACAACAGTGTCAGCCAGTAATCCCTAGCCGCCATGTATGATATCCCTCGCCGACATCTGAAGCGATCAGCACTCTCAGAAACGCATCTTCGATTACTCTAGTCAGTTGAACTGCAATTTGAAAAGGTCGCAGAACGTCACCTGCGGCCATGGTTAATCACTGGGCACCCGGACTCGGCGGCAGCTCGCCCGAATCCCACTCCCGAGGCTCAGCGCCCGTGACAAACTCCAGCAAACCACCGGCACCCTTCTCTCCCAGCAGATCCTCATGGGTAACCCAGCTCTTGTCCCAGTCCTTCCCATTCACCTTCAGGCTCTGAACATAAGGCCCGTTCTTCAGACCCTGGGCTGTGATGCGCAGGCTCCCCGCGTCGCCCAGCTTGATGCTGATATCCTCAAAGCGAGGCGACAAGATGAGGTAGACGGGCTGCGTGACAACGGGGTACAGTCCGAGCATGTTCCACACAAGCCAGCTGCTCATGCTCCCCGCGTCGTCGTTGCCGGGGATGCCGCTCGCGCCCACGTGGTAGTAGTCGTCGACGACGGACTTGCTCCGCATGACGCTCTTCCACTGCCTGCGCCCAATGTAGTTGTACTAAGAGCATATTGTCAGAACACAGTAGTTTGGTGATGCAGAGCTGTGTGAAACCATACCAAAAATGGAGTGAGGAATGATGGCTCATTCCCAGGGTTGTAAATCATGTCACCGATGCCGTTGTTCCCCTGGTCCTGCTCGGCCAACCCGGAGATGAAGCTCGTGTCCAGGCGGCGCTCGAACGTCTCGCCGCCCCCCATGAGGGAAATCAGGGTGGCCATGTCGTGTGGCGCGCTGAAGCTGTACTCCCACGGCGTGCCTTCGTAGGAAATGGCCTGCCAGTTGCACTCGCCGCACTCGAGGGGACTGTAGCCCGCGAGAATCGAACCGTTGGTCTCGAGGGGCGCGAGGAAACCGGTGAAGTTGAGGACCGTGGCGTCCTTTACCCAGATCTTCTGCCACCCACTGCTCACTCCCGTTAGCACAACCCATCTCACCCCGAATCAACGAAAAAACCAAGCAGGGCGAACGTACGTCGACCGGTTCAGGTACGTAGCCGCCTCCTCGGGCGCCTCGCCCTTTGCAATCTGCGACACGGCAAAGTCGTTGAGCGAGTACTCGACGGTTTTGCTCACGCTGCGGCCGTAGTTGACCGACACGTAGCCGTACCGCTTCCAGTCGTCGAGCGCGCCCCGGCCCTCCTTTGTGCTGCCGGTGGGATCGTTGAAGTCGAAGTTGTTGTACGGCTGCCGCTCGGCGTTTGTGCGCACGGCCGCGTAGCCGTCGGCCCAGTCGACGAGGCCCCGGGCGTCGAGCTTCTTGACGTAGGCGTCGGCGAGCACGTTGTCCGAGTTGGAGCCGCCCTGGACGCGGCCGTTGTGGTTGTGGCTGCGGCCCTCGGGCAGGAAGCGCTCGTGGCGCCAGATGTCGATCATGGCGCGGACTGGGTTGTGTGTGTGTGTGAGTGAGATGAGTTACGCCGACTGGCGAGAGGAGAGGTATTGGAGGGGATGAGACTTACTCATGTCGACCTGGCGGTTGGGCAGGATCAGTGAAACGAGGGCGTGGGTGCAGCGGAAGGTATCCCAGAGCGTGTAAAAGTCGTCATAATAAGGCTCGGTCGAAGTCCAGTGGGGGTTCTCGCCGGTCCTGTCTGACGGCATCAGGTGCGAGTGGTACAGGCCGGTGTAGAACATCTCCAGCTGGGTCTGGTTGTCCGTCTTGACGTCGATCTTGGAGAGCACCTCGTCGTTCCACGCAGTCTTGGCCTCGGCCACGGTCTTGTTCAGGTCCCAGTGCGGAATCTCGTCCTTGATGAACTGGCACGCTTTCTCGGCCGAGATCCAAGACACGCCGACCTTGGAGGTCAGCGTGGACACGGTCGAGGGGAAGGAGAAGAGGCCGCCGATGCGGTTGGCGTACTGGTAGCCCTCGGTGCCGCCGCGGATGGACGTGCCGTTGTTGAAGAAGGGCTTGACGTCGGTGGTGTTGGGCCAGTACGGGTCGGTGTAGATGCCGGAGAACAGGGCCGACTCTTTGGGTGCTTTGTCGAACTGGCCGCAGAAGTAGACCTTGAAGTCGCCGCCTGGGAGCATCAGCTTTGTTGAACAACGGGTGGTGATAGTCAGTGTGGCTTACCGAGAGCCCAACCTTCTCTGTAGACCCCATATCCCGAGTACCACGATCCGTCTTCGCTGCGGTCAAGCTGACCGTTGCTGTACCACTGAGATTCTTTGCCACGCGTCGGCAGGTAGTGGCTCAAATCAACCAAGATGTGACGCTCCCCATCGCTGGGGAACTCGTACTTCATGATGCCAACGTGCATGCTGGCGCTGAGTTCCGCGGTGACGCCGTTCTTCAGCACCGTCTTGTAGTATCCCACCTCGGCGGCATCGTGCCCGACTCTCGGCTGCATGTAGGTTATGTTGTCCAGCAGATTCACTCCTTCGAGAGTCGTGAGAGGCATCTGCGGGATCAGGCCGTACGTGGGAGCACCGCCGGTACCGCTGACGTGGAGCATGGAGATGGCCGTCACGTTGCCTTCGACTGTGTAACCGGCATTTGCCTGGTATCTCGTATCCCACCGCGTCGTGTCGATGCCGACCTTGACGGCGCCAAAGGGCAACGTAGGCCCGGGGAAGACATTGCCGCCTTGGTACGATGAGCCCGGAGTAGGGCCCTCGGTGCCGAGAAACGGGTCGACGTGCGGAGTGTAGTCCTTTGCTTCAACGACTGCAGAGAGCCCGGCGACGGCGGCAGTGAGGCCGAGGGTGAACTCACGAAGCGCTCTCATCTTGTCGGACTTGGCTGAGGCGGAAGACGTCCGGAGGAAGCTCACGATGAGAGCTCATAATACTCCGTGGACGTTCTTAATATTGCACGATGCATACGGGCAGCATTGGCCCGAGTCTTCGGGTTCGGATTGCTCGATCTACAGAAGATACGACCTTGAAATTGTTTCTACCCACTTTCCCCGCATGTCACTGGGAACATGATGTAGAAATGCCGGCGAGCGATGCTCGAACTGGCTAGGAGGCCGATATCGTCGGATTGTTGAAATGTGCCTGATTCCCCTCACCTTGGCGGCCCCGCAGCGTCATGATTAGTGATGCGGAGTCTCCTGTTTCCACGGTCAGTCATGACGGTTCCTGGTATTTGTCGGCTAGAAGTGGGTTTCCTGGTTGTTTAACAAGCTGGGTGACCGTTGCGACGAATGACGAACACAGGTACTGTGTAGAGCTTGAGGTTTACTCTGGTAGCCGTCAAAGACGCGACTCAAACGTACTGGTAGGCGAATACAGTCAGGTCATGAGGTGGCATTCTAGGTTTATGGTAAAATTACAAGAGAGCAAAAACCGGAGCACCCCACGATGCCAACAGTCCTGCTCCTGGTCCGGCGGCGCCGGTGCCGGCTTCGGTGTCCACAACCCCCAGATCAGCGGCTTTCGCGGAGTTAAGCGACTGGCAGTTAGGGCAAGCAATGCTCAGGTATGTTTTGGGCTCTGGAGGGAGGCATACCGGACGTCTCTGAAGGGATCAATTGCCAGTGGGTCAAGATGAAGACGAAGAATGTATGTAACTCTGGAGCTAGTACAGTGGTGACCTCGATACCTTGCGTTTCAATTCTACGGCGGAAGGTCTGATGGTTTTTTTGGACGGAAAAGCCGGGTAGTGGACACAGGAAACATATCCGAACAAATGAACCCGTCTCCGCCGTTAGATCGGACATCGATGACGGACCACAGACCAAGGTCTCTCATCTCACTGGTGAGCATTCTGAATAGACTCTCCATGTTTCCATGAGACCACGAATAGTGAGTTGCTAGACAGAATTGCTCCGCGTTGGCATAATAAAGCTCATTGCCAGGAATGATCATATTTCTGGCGCTGGCCCACCGCATAAGGAGCTCCAGCAGCTCAGAACAGTGCAAACACGAATAGGACGAAACGGGAAAGGCGTTAGTAGACGCAAAAGATACGGCCAGTCTCTGGATAAGAGTTTACTTCCTTATGCCTAATTACAACACCCTAGCGCATGTCTGAGTCAACGCCAGGCTTCAACTCTGTGCTTTCAATTCCGAGAGAACTTTTTGCTGGAACTATGGTAGCGAATCACCGCAACGTTGCAAGCGCTGGACAGTTGCAATAGTCTGTTCACGACACTTTGGTGAAGAAGACGGTTTCAAACCCTGGCGGGGGTGGTTGAGCGAGTGCCGCGAGAATCATCAGAATCCCATCATCCATGTGCCGACGACCAGCTGAGTCCGAATTAACGACCAGTATCATCGACTTGTAATCTGAAGTTTGGCCGTCTCAACCCAGGCTGGATGGGGCTGTTGTCGAAATTTCAGCAAATTATGCGGCCCGGTCACATTGTCGGGGCGAGAACAGTCACATCACCACGAGAAGCAACATAGCAGACCGAGAGATGCAACTTAATTTCAAAGAGCTGCCTAAATACGCCATCATTATATCTCAAGCACTCTATATTCGCTATGTATGGGTAGATTATCTCTCTCAGCTGGACTTCTGTCTTCTTTGACCCAAATCTTTACTTAGCCTGTTGAGGTATTGTGCAAGACGATGTCCAAAAATGGCGTTTCGAAGCTGCGAGAATGCGTGACGTCTGCACAAGTGCCTTCATTACGATCGCAGCCACCTCGAGCCCGGACGATCGTTACGGCTCTCTTAACGGACGACCTTCCACCATCTATGGCAGCTTTATCGATACGGCAACTACATTGCACACAGCCGAGGAACCTTAGCAATCCAAGCAGTTCGTTGACAAAAGCGCAGAATCACACAGCGGCGAGCTTTTGGAAAGTCGCGGCTGGACACTTTAAGAAGACTTCAACTCCCGCTGGGTGATATCTTTTGGCACAGCCGAGGTGTCGTGGAACTCCTCCCAGCATCTCGCATGCGAGCATCGTCTACTCCAGCGGAGGACATCGCTACGAGCGGCTCTTCGGCTTTCCCATGACGCGTGAGCAATTGTACCGGGCCTGGGATGTGATATGCTCTCAGTATAGACAAAGGAAGCTGACCATGGCCGAGGACAAGATACCGGCGCTCTCGGGCTTGGAAAATGCGTTTCGGGAATCCGTGCCGCCCGATGACGTCTACCTCGCCGGTCTCTAGCGGGGCCATCTACCACAAGGACTGTTATGCACTCGTTACGTGCCTCCCATTGAAATTGGTTATGATTATATATTAATTCGAGTGTAATTATCAAGTATAACTGGTAGTCAGAACTCTATAAAGAGCAAACAGCTTAGACACTTCTATTAGTAGAGAGTAAAGCTTACTAAATGGAATTCCTATATTTTCTCTCTCTGTGAAGGAATTAGTAGTAACTACTCATCTCTGAATCTTATTACTCATTCTTAATATCTCATATTTCTTTACACATGCTAAGAAGCTGTTCTCTAATGCCAAGCCCTGTCTTTCTCACCAGACGCCGACACGGAGCTGGGCTGGTTTCGATGCCCCAATTACGTACGCTCCCTCATGAGAAGTAGACAGTTCTGGTACAAAAGGCCTACGATGGTGTGCGGCGCCGGTGTCAACCTGGGAGCCAAATCTCATGGGAGGGTGGAGGACAGGTTTATATTGTCGAATGGGCCAACGACAAGAGCCTCACTCCATCGACCGCGATTGAAGGATGACTTCTTCCTGTGTATACTCGTAGGAGCAGTGAAGAATCGCCTCGGTTCATCAAAACTGACTTGAACGGCATTTTTGTCTATCTTGACACCCCGTTCGAGCTTGGCGAGGCAACTTCAGAAGCAACAGACGACGAAGTTGTTTTGTGCGAGCCTTGTAAGCCTCGAGTTTCCAGCAAGCAGGTATGGGGAATCGTGAGAAGTCGTCTTGACAGTGGCCAGGGCTGTACGATTAGCCTTGGGGGGTCGAACAAGGCAGATAGGACTTATGAGAGGCTAGGCTCGGCGTTGTCTGGCGGTACTCCATCACCGAACGGCTTCGACTATCGAAGGCTTTGGAGGCACTGAACTGCAACTATTGGCAAGCGAAACGCTTTCGTTGTCCAACAAATGAGCCCAGCCCTTCGGCAGTGCCAACAGTTTGGCTGAGATCACGTAAAGGGATAATCCTCGCCAGTATCACACAAATGGGTTCATTAATCAAACAGCCCTCAATACCTAATCTCAAACTCGTCCGGGTCCTGCAACAGCGCAGCATCGCTCTGCTCAAACGGATGTTTCCTCTCAAGCTCCCCAATCAGCTCCTCGTGCCTCCTACTCCGCGGCGTCGCCTTGAACTCGAACTCTGTAGGGTAACTCAAAACGCCAGGTTTCGCCGTCACGTTGATGGCAATCTCCCGCCCGTCCCCATCCACAGCTTTACCGAGGTTGAACGTGGCCAGCGTCTGCGCCATGTTGAGATACAAGCTGTTATCCGCAAAGAAGCGCCCGGGGCACACTCTCCGCCCGAACCCGAACACCTCGGTCCCCGGATCGGGCTCGTTCCGCGGCGGCAGGAATCTGTCCGGGTCGAACTTCTCCGGGTCGGCGTACACGGCCGGGTCCTGCAGGAACCAGTAGACGGCCGGCATGACGATGGCGTCCTTTGGGATATCGTAGCCGCGGAACCGAAAGTCCTCCGTGGCCGTGTGCGGGAAGCCGAACGGGACGATGGGCCACCACCGCGTGGCCTCCTTGACCAGCGCGTCGACGTACGGCAGGTTCTCGCGGTCCCCGAACGTCGGCAGCCGGTCGGCGCCGACGACCCTGTCAATCTCCTCCTGGGCCCTGCGCTGCACCTCGGGGAACTGCGCCATGGCCAGGGTGAAGGCCGTGAGGGTGATGACGGCCGTGTCGGCGGCGGCTCCGTACAGGCTCGTCGCCGTCCACACGACGGCCGTCTCGTCCTCGCCGGTAAGCGTCCCGGCGTCGCCCTCCCCCAGCTGCTGCACGAGCCGCGAGACGTACGACGGCCGGTTGGCGAAGGCGGCCATCTGGCGCCGCACGAACTCGTAGGGGATGTAGGCCGACGCCTGGATGGACTTGCGCCACTTCTTGGCCGTCCTTTGGAACGATGCGCCGGGGAAGGTCTCGGGGAGGTACTGGAGGGCGGGGACGATGTCGACGGCCCAGGACATGGGGCTGGCCGCGAGGGAGAACTCGGTCATCATCTTCTCGATGAGCTCGACCAGCGCGTCGGGCTTGTGCGGTTCGATCGTGTAGCCGTAGGCCATCTGGAGGACGGTCGCCGCGGCGGTGCTGCGACGGCCATTGTCAGTTTCGACCGTGGAGAGGCGTCGAAGCGCGTTCGATTCAACTCACGTCTTGTAGTGACTCAACCATCTCCCGGGCTCCTTGAGCGCGCGGACAAGCTGCCGGTTGACCTCCTTCTCCTGGACCCCACGAAACTGGCCCGCAGACGCAACGGTGCCGAGTTCCTGGTGGAGGAACTTGCGATAGCGTCGGAACATTGGGTTGTACCCCTGGCAGAGCACGATGGACTCGTAGCCGCACAGCTTGTTGGCCATGACCATGGATGGCCGTCCGGAGGTCTTGCCGGCATGCTGATCCAGCAGTTCGTGAGCCAACTCCTTGTCGTGAACAATGACCAGCGTCATTCCCATGACCGTGACGGAACTGATGGGTCCGTAGAGGTCCTTGTGCTTGAGCCAGTGCAGGTGCTCGGGGGTGCCATCGGGAGGAAAGTCTTTGATGTTCCCAAGTAACGGCAGCGGTCTGGGTCCTGGTGGGAGATTCCGACTTTTCCTGCTCGAGAGGCGGTACACGACGAGCGAAAGCACGGCGAGCACGCCCCAGAGGATCCCAGAAGCCATCGCCATGGTTATCGACGGGCCGTCACTGTCTCGACAAGAGGCGGACCTAGACGACTCTCCGAGAAGAAAGCTCGGTGGTCTTGGACGGCAAAGAAAGGTATATGATCTCTACACCAGACGTCCGAGGTCAGACGAGGGTGGAGGCAACCGGTCGTCCGCAGCGACGATCCGACGTACAAGTGGCAAGACACTCTTGCGTCAGTTGTCAGACGTGCCCAGACGATGGCTGAACACCACCTTACTGACACGGGAAAGACAAAGTAGTGACACATGCAGCGGGGAGCCATACGGACGCCTTTCCGGGTCCCGGCTGCACAGCGTTGAAGAAAATCGTCAGCCCACATCTGGCAGTGTTGTTGGCTCCAACAGAACCAACAACACTCGCATGGAACCTGGTATCTACGGACACACGAGCATGCAACAGACTCAGGTACAGGGCGACCTATTGTCTTGGCTGTGCCACTCCTCCACAGTAACCCCTCGAGTTTGAACGACATGCTCGCGGTCTTCTTCGGTCAATCAGGCCGAGGGGATTTGAATTCGACATCTGCACCCTTGCGGGATGAGGTGCTTTTGAGCAGGATCCACGTCCTTGTCCGTTCTTCAGGTGGAGGTACGGAGTACTGCTGTTGGTCGCATCACACTCTGTTCGAGGCAGATTGCCATTGCAACCCTCCCCTCCCCCCGGGACTGGTCGTGAGGTTGTCTGACTCGAGCATAGCTGCAGTTTCTCTAGCTTTCGAGACGCACCTTTCGAAATGACAAGCAAACAGGCTGATTCCCAAGGGGTCGAGCCACGCAGACCCCTGGTCACCGGTGGCCCTGGAGGGTTATCGAGACCGGTGCTACCGTGGCCCGCATGGCGGGATCTCGGAGCCTGTCCCGCATTCGTCGGACCCCTGCTAGCGACCATGCGGGCCGGTCTTTTAGGCTGAGGCGGGCCGGGTTGTTGATGAGGTTATGCCAGGGTGGTCTGATGATGTTATGCGCGCGGGCTGGGAGTAGGACATCGATCGACTCGAATCTCTGGCTTGGGGTCGAGCCATCAGCTAGATATTTCTGTATAGTCATACGAAGAAAGGTAGTAAAGAGATGTGGATCACCAGAGCGAAGTGGTGGTTCACGATGCGTCCTTTGCAGAAAGACTGCAACCAGATGCGATGCAGCCGGCCACCCCTCCTCGGCCTCTCACGCAACGGCCTCGAGACGTCCGGCGGCCCATCCCGTTGTCCAAGAACAAGAGTCATGCAACCTGCACGCCCGCGCAGTGAAGAAGTTTGTAAAGGTTGCAGCGGGAACGCGCCACCAAATCCTGCTTGGTGTGCCTGGCTCCGCTTGCTGTCCCTCGGATGGGGGGGGGGGATGGTACTGTGAATGCTTTCTTTTTCGTCCTAGTTTGAGCGGGCGACGAAGGCTCGTGTCCGAGTCGAGTCCGACAGGTCCTTCAGTTTATGATGTTCGTCTGCCTCTGGCGGACTGAGACCGAACGTCGCGGTGATGATCTTGTTGGAAGTCTGCACGCTTGAGGAGCTGGCCAGCCTGAAGCCATCGCCACGACGACGACGAGTTGCCCACCATGTCCAACATGCCGACCGAGCAAGACATTGCGTGGATGACGGCACACATTGACGACACCCTTGTTGCCGACATCATCATCTGCTGCGCTGTTTGCGCCACTGCGTCCGTCATCGTCCTGGCTCTGCGCATCTGGTCGAGGATACAGGTCCGGCTGCGGCCCATCTTCAGCGACTGGCTGGTCGTGGGCTCCGTGGTACGTGTCGACGATGGTCTCTGTAGCCTCTCTCAAGTCACTCATCGTGCTACGTCAAGGTCTTTTACATTGCCTTCTGCGCCGTCTTCGCCCTGTCGACCAAGTACGGCGCCGGCAGACACGTCATCCTCATCACGGACCCGGCAGATCGGCGCATGCTGGCGATAGTACGTTCCAACCCTCTCTCTCTCTCTCGGAAACTCCCCCAGAGGCGAAACACGATCTTGACTGAATGTAGCTCAACATCTGCAACCCCATCCTCTACGGCGTCGCCACGGCCCTGGTCAAGTCGAGCATCCTCGCGCTCTACGCGGCCATCTTCCCGCAGCGCGGCTTCCACTACTGGGTCTACCTCGTGAGCGCGGTGAACCTGCTCAACGCCGTCGCCATCGTGCTCGTCAGCTGCCTACAGTGCCGCCCGCTCGAGGCGCTCTGGGACCTGTCGGTGACGGGCGTCTGCATCAACTTTAGCTACTTTAGCGTCTTCAACAGCAGCTTCAACTTCTTGCTGGACGTCGTCATCCTCCTGACGCCTCTGCCGCTCGTCCGCCAGCTCAACTCGTCCAGGCGGAAGAAGATCCTGCTGACCATCAACTTTGCCCTGGGCGGCAGGTGAGTCTTTTCGCGGGAGTATGCCGGAGTACCAATGAAATACTAAGAGAAATTTGATGATATAGCGCTTGTGTCATTGCAGCAATTCGGGTTCCCTACGCCAGAAAGGTCGGAGGGACCGTCAACCCGAGCTGTAGGTTGTCTGATCAACTCCTAAAAAAAAAGATCTTCTCAGACGCCCCAGACTAACACCAGCACAACAGGGGACATGATTCCAGGCGGCTTGCTCTGCGTCGTCGAAGTTGCAGTCGCCCTCTTGACGGCCTCCCTGCCCATCTACCGCCCGATCCTGGGCTTTCTCGGCATCAAGACGTTCACGACAGACAACAGTTCCCAGCCCAAGTACAGCAGGAACAGGTACGTGAGGAATACGGGCGATGATTACCTGGACAGCCAGGTCAGCACCCGCATCACCGGCGGCGGGGAGCGGTCGTCCCCGCGAGGCGGCATCAGCATCACCGACGACATCACCCTGACGACGCATACGTACAAAGACGGCGAGTGGGTGCGCGAGGCGGACGAGGACGATGATGCCGTCGGGCTCGTGCCGCCGAACAAGACGTCGGGGTACGCAACGACCGTCAGCAGCGTGCAGAGCGGGAGAGCGAGGTAGACGAGAGGTGACACTTGTGTCTCGGCTGTATGATGGCATGTACGTATGATGTGTCAGACAAAACACCCACATCTGTATCAATAGCAAGGGCTGGAAAAGCAGAGTCACAAAACCACCGTAATAGATAACTCATATGGCCAAAACTTCTTACTGCCCCCATCTACACACCCCTCCGCCTCATGGCAGCCTTGAAAATCTTTGCAAACTCCGCCATGTGCTCTCTGTTGAGCATCTTGGCGTGGATCCCGGGACACTCGTGGAACGCGGCGTCGCGTCTCGCAAAGTCGGCCCACCGCCCCAGCTTGTTCTCCCTCCAGTCCCGGCGGTCGCGGGCCGCGTACGTCGGCGGGTCCGCCACGAAGACGTCCAGGCACTCGACCGTCCCCGCGGGCTCGTACCGCTCCACGTTGACGCGGAAGTTCTCGGCAATGTCCGAGATGAGCCCCAGGCGCGCCTCGTCGACGGCCAGGGCCCGGGCGCGGTCGCCGTCGCCGATGGCGAGGACGTGGGACAGGGCGGCGCCGCGGTCGAGCGCGCGCAGGCGCGGGGCGGCGGACGCCATCGTCTCCTCGTCGATGAGCTCGAGGAAGAAGGCGACGTGGAGCAGCACGTCGACCCAGCCGAGGGCGCGGACGTAGTGGGCAATGTGCGGAGGGTAGTCGATGCTGGCGAGGAACCCGACGTCCTGGCCCTGCGCCTCGAGCGCCTTGCCCACCTCGTAGGCCAGCGTCGAGCCGAGAGAGTAGCCGGCGACGGCGTAGGGCCCCACGGGCTGGATCTCGCGAATGTGTCTGGCGTACGTCTCGGCCGTCTCGTCGATGGAGCTGAAGAGGCGCTCGTTGGGGTTGTAGCCTCGGCTTCGCAGGGCGTATACGGGCCGCGTCGGGAAGTGCGCGGCGAGGGCGATGAAGACGAGGATGTCGCCGCTGCCAGGGTGGATGCAGAACAAGGGCGTCCCGGATCCGTGTGGTTGCAACGGCACTATCGGCGTGTACACGGTGGGTTGCGAGAGCAGGCCGTCGATGGCTGACGAGATGGCCGCGACGGTCGGTCTGTCTTTGGTTAGGAGACGGGGGAACAGCAACAGATGCACATGTGCTGCGCCTTGCAGAGTGCATAATCGAGATGAAGGGATGCTACTCGGACATGGATGGGGATGTGGTCTCGACTTACTCCGTCAGCAGGGTCGACATGGGTATGTCCATCTCGGCGCTTAACGCCTTTTGGATCATGGACTTGAGCAGAATCAGGTGCATCGAGTCGACGCCGAGGTCAAATATCGACGCCTCGGCATCGATCTCCTCCTCTGGTGTCTTGAGCAGCTCGGCCAGGGTGCCCATCACGATCTTCTCCGTCTTGGTCTCGGCGCCGCGCCTCTCGTGCTGTCTGTATTCTTGGATGAGACGCAAATCTTCCTGCTCCATGGGGTCGAAGTCGCCTCTTTCAAGTGCAGAGCGCATCTTGGAACGTGAGATCTTCCCAAGCGAAGACTTTTCCAGCATGGATCGAGGTAGGGGGATGACCCGCGATGGCTTCTTTCCCGTCACCAACGACACGACCTTGTTGATGGCTTTGGCAGTCTCTGACCGAACGCGGTGGTCATCTTGGGAGAAGGCAGGCGAGTAGACGACGGCGATGCTCTCGGTAGGCGAGCCGGGTGCGCGGGTTGGGAAGCAGACAGTGAAGGACGGCACGAGCCCGGGGATGCGCTCGTCTTCGATGGCCGTCTCGAGCTCCGTCGCGCTCCACTTGACGCCGTTGACGATGATGGCATCTTTCGTACGACCAGCCAGGTGCAGCTTACCGTTCGCATCGATCCAAGCTAGGTCCCCCGTCATGAACCAGCCGTCCGACGTGAAGGATTCCTTGGTTGCATCTGCGTTGTTGTAGTATCCGTCAAAGACGACGGGACCATGAACTTGTAGACTGCCAATCTGGCCTCGAATCGCTGGGATGTCTGTCTTGTCAATGTCCATGACGCGCATCTGCATGCCTGGTATGCACGATCCCAAGCTCGCAAACTCGACAGATCTCTCCAGGTCGTAGGAAGGGCAGGACAGAGAGTAGATGGACCCGGCGCACGTCTCGGTCATCCCAAAACCCGGGCGGACGACTTCGGTTGCGCAGCCGAGACGACGCAGCTCGCGCGTGAGCTCCACGCACGTCGCCGTGGGGTTGGACTCGCCGCCGGAGATCAGGGCTTTGAGGCTTGAGAGGTCGGCCTGGAAGCTTGGCTGTGCGGCTACGCTGTCGCGGACCATGGCCAGGAAGAAGTTGGGAGCAAAAGTGTAGGCGACTTTGTGGACGTCGAGCAGGCGGACGAACTGGAGAGGGTCTCCAAGAAGAACAGACGCGGGGACATGGACTTGGTTGGCTCCGAGACTCACTAACAAAGCCATCATCTGTCAGTTATATGCTCGCCTCTCCCATGTTGAACTGAAATCCGGGTGCGATGGCATACTTGCGTGCAGGTGAATCTCCGTCAGGCTCGCGACGTGGTCGAGACCAACCCAGTTGAGGAAAACATCACCAGAGGCCGTGCCATGGTGCGCGCTTTTGCCTCTAATAGCACGTAGAACCTGTTCGTGTCGCAAGGGCACAGCCTTGACGTTGCCAGTGCTGCCCGAGGTCAGCATGAGCGCGGCCACACTGTCCGAGTCCCTGTTCTTGTCCCCAGTGGCATGGGCCGCATCGCCAGCATTGGGGGCTGAGAGGCTCTCGACGACTCTCAGGTCGAGCTCATCGAGTCCCAGGAACTCGGAAGAGAGTCTCTTGTTGGTGAGCACAACGGGACTTTTGAGCAGATGGTGCAGGTGGAGCAGGTGTTTCTTGCGTTGCGTTGCGTCGTTGACCAGGGGAAGAGACAATGCCGGGAGATATCCGGCCTGGGTGGCAGCCCAGAACCAGACGATGTTGTCTCTCTGAGTGTTGAAGTGAAGGAGGAGTATCTGATCAGGTGACCTAGACTCTATGCAAGCGCTGAGCAAGCGAGCCTTGCCGCTCGCTTCTGCAAGGAGATCCGCGTAGGACATGGAGGCTGGCGCGAGTTGTCCATTCTCTTCCGAGTAGAAGACGAGGGCTCCATTGCTCTTGGAGGCCCTTGATAGCAACTGGGATAGGTTTCCAACCAGCTCCAGAGGCTCGAGTTGAGCGACAGTCGTCTTGTTGATGACGTTCTTGGCAATGGTAGCATGTTCGGAGACGTGCTCTTGGTTGTCTTGCAGAAAAGGCGCCATGATGCTCACTTGGAGTTGTTAGTAGAGACAATGTTTCGCGATATCAAAAAGAAGGCAAAGCTGGCCGGCAATCAACTGTCTATATAGACATTTTCGACACGTTTCACAGCAGCGTCGTCTCCAGGGTCACTATATTAAAATCCTTCACTGCAGCAGTGCCCAATGCCTAATGCGTGGCGGCCAACCCCATGCAACATTGAACGCCAGTGGCCTGTCTTCAAGTCTCGTCAAGTGGATTAGCTCGGACTCAGCTCCCAACGGCCTCACGATCATGTCCACATTGGAATTTGGTGGGTTGCAAGACGCGCATGAATTGGCAATGCATCCTGATGGCAAACATCCAGGGTTCTTCATTCTGATGTCTGCGTCGAGCCAGGGCGAGCTGCGAGCGCCGCGCTCTTCTCGGCCGTTTTTCTGCGCAAAGTGTCAATCGGTCCAACGTAGTTCTCATCATTGGTCTTCCACGGGAGGATTTCGTGATGATCGATATGCAGTCTCATCCATGGGCGCATGTGGTTGGTCAACAGAATACAGGTAACGAGCCAGAGTCGTCAACGCGAGTTGCCAACGCGGTTCAACAGCTGCAACAGGTAGAACCGGAACAAGAGGCGAGCCAACAGCACAGATACTCGGACTAGCATTCTGTTGACGCAGTCCGCTCGCAGGCTTCTTCATAGGATTCGAAACTAGTTGTTGCTTACGCGCATGCGGGAGAGACAAACAACCTCCCCAGTTCTGTCGTGTGGTTGGTCCGGATACTCAGCCCCCCGCTGCCGAGATATCAAGATGACTTCCAACCAACGACCTTTTGCGATCTTGTGAACCGTTGGTGCCACCACGTCCGGCGGTGTGACGACGGGAGGACAAGGCCAAGCCAGCCACCCGCTGTTGATAGTTGCGGCGAGGTCTATTGTCGGCCAGTTGAGTCGGCTCGTCGAGTCTCTGCATGGTTCGATCTCTGAGGTGTTGTTGCGGCACAGTCACGTGAAGGTCTTGTCACATATCTCCGGTCATTCAATTGGCTGTTATTGCGAAGCTACGAAGCGCCGGTCGGTGTTTGCTATCCAGGGTTGTGTTGGTTAGGTCTCGCGTCGAACAGAATCATCACATCGTCATTGAGGCCAAGTCTCACATAACAGATCATGGACCACCTCGAAAGAAAGGCTTGAAGCGGGGCAAGCGACAACATGGAGCGAATACTACGCGCTGCTCTCATGTGTATCGAAGCAGGGCTAGCAGTATTGATATGGAACGTGCAAGATATTCATAGAGTCAACCGGCTGCTTCGTGACCCTTTCTCTGTCGTCCGAACGAATGATGGATTTGCGGCAATAGGGCCAAGTATCTGCACTCTGTACTTTGTGAAACAACGGTTACGATGGACAGAGACATCCGAGTGTTGTCGACCCCTGACGAGCCCATGACTCCCAAGTCATTCCGCTGCGCCATGTGCTGCCCAAGTGCCCATCATCCCCGAAAACAGCCGCCCGCTCAGTTGATCACGAACCTGGTAACGCCCGGAACATACTCCTCGGGCTGGACAAGGAACTGCATGCCCATGAAAGCGAACCTTCTTACATTTGGGAGTCTTCCCCTGAGCCAATGGTGAAAGTCCATGGCGTATATCGGTTCCTTGCTGCGGGCCATTCCGCGAACCTCCATCCTGCAACCCGACGCGCCCTGGGCAAAGGCGAAGTGCCCCTCGTTGACGGCATTGAACTTGTCGACAAACACCAAGAGCTCAAGGTCCGATTCTCTCAAAACGTCGAGGACAAACCGCGGAAAGCGCTCGTCCAAATGCATCTCCATCGTCGTGGGTATGAGGTACAATTCCCGCAGGTTCGGCATCCGCCGGGCCAAGAGTACGCCCGTCTGGTGGGGGGTCTCGATGAGAGGCGAACGCATCTGCAGCTCCAGCCGGCGTAGCTGCTTGAAGAAGCACAGTGTCACGTCCTTGGGGGCAGAGATATAGCCGGCTGCGTACAAGGGTTTGAAGTGCTCGTAATCGACAACGTCTTCGAAGGACAGGCTCATGTTGACAATGTTGTTGTCGAATACGGCCTTCTGGGCCTGTAGTCGGAAGTCTCTGAGAACGCCCGCGCACGATTGCAGATACAGATATTCTCTTGGCAGCGGTACCTCAGGTGCCGGCACGAGGACAGTATCGGTTGGTAGACAGCTTTCCTCGCTGAAGAGCATCCTAATTATAGCTTCTCGTACTTTGAAAGGCAACTCGTACACCTTTGCAGCCTTCTCGGAGGATGGGGGAGGCATAGCTTCCATGATGTTAGCGTTTTATTGCACCCGATGGACCGGATACCAACCTTGGGGTGGGGCGCGTTCGACGCCGGTGCCTTGTTTCCCTCGGGTCTACCAGATATAGATGCTGCCTGAAGCCATCAAGGACGAGATATTGCCCGCGAGCGCCCCAGCGGAGGTCGGCTGTAACAGATGTTGATGAGTCGGGCGGAGGTGGTGGCCTTTTGTTGGCTGTTGTGCAGACGTCTGTGGTTTATATCCACCTTCAACTTTCAGTCACCTACATTAGTCTCATCCTGCTTTTTCTCGATTGGAAAGGCGAGGAGGCATCAAGTCGGATCGAGTAGGTTCTAAGTCCCTTATTCTAAGGCCTGGCAGGTAACTAAGCAAACACCCTGTTATGGAAACTTGTAGATTGCTGCCTTGGGCCAGTTTCAATACCAGTATGGAGGCAATCCCATCTACTGCACTCAGAGTGATTGGGCAAAGAGACAGCCAACGATTTGGTAACAAAGAGTCGACAAGGCAAAAAAAGATTCAAGCTTCTTTCCAAGACCAGAGGTGTCAGTTGTAGGCATCATTCAATTGGCGCGAGAGTGGTAATGCTCAACACATGATGGTGTCTGAGATCGAAGAGTACCTCTTGAAATCCGTCAAAACATGTAACTTCCAGTACTTGGAGACCGAAACGGACCAAACCGTACCTTATCTTTGACACTTCATCAGTCGGCTTTACTGGGGATTTCGAACTTTTATTTCGCATCGTCAACGTCATTACGAATGGCTACAGCGCGCCTGCTGTTTGACGGGTTGACCTTGGCTCCGGTGACCTGTATGGCAAGTCACAGTCGTCTTATTCTGAGCCGGATCCCAAACTTGCAGTGCCTCTCCTGTATGGCATAACTGCAATGTGTTGTACCAGTCACTTGAATAGATGCTACCACGCAACGCCATTGCTCGGCGGAAAGAGGCAGTGCCGTGATCTAGGGATGGCCGAGTGTCACACCGAGATCTGCCTACTGAGAGACCGATCCTACCATGATCTAACAAGCCTGCTAGGTTACCACTTCAATCGAAACTGGTTGCAAAAGGTCATCTCAACGATGCGACGCCCAGTAACCCGAATGCGTATTGCAGCAAGACTGGAACGCGCTCCCGTTGGAGGTGCAGCACTGGTAAACGTTAGTTGCCATCGTCTCAGCTGCCGGATGGCAAAACTCACGATCCCATCTTGCATGAAGCTTCCTCCAGGGCAACACGACTGAGTATACCCAGAGTTGGAGCCGTCACTTCTCAGACATTGCCATATCAGGTCCGGCTGGTTGTTGCAGTTGGCCGCGGAGGCACCGCCGGCGTGGAGACCCTGTTCAGAGTCAGGACGAGTCGGTTTCGAAACAGGCCGTGACGTACCAAAAGGGCCGCCAGGAGGACTTGGACAGACCACATGGTCACGGCGAGAGCTTGCTCGCTGCGTGCGTACTCTAGCTGGCAACGTCCCGATACACAACGAGCTCGACGGCTTAGCTGGCAGACGCCCTGCTACCGAATTTATCCAGAGCGTAACTTCCTGATTGCGAAGCGCAGCGTAGCACGAAGGAGCGAAGTGATGATGTTAAGGGGAGGGGAATGCCAATGTACAAAGCTTTCTTTTTATATTTGAATCCTTATCCCCTATTATAGAGTACTCGAAAGCCTTTTCTAGGTTTATACTAACCTAAACATGGCCACTTCACACCTACCTTATCTACGTTTTACGTACGCTCTGGTAGTTTCGCTGGAGGGACCCTCCCCTACCCATAGCCTCCAGCGTCCATGGACTCGTATGTGATCAGTTGCAACTAGCAGTCTCGGGCAACTTCTCTACTTTGAAGTTGAACAGGCAATTCATTTACGCTTCTAAACACCAGACCTTCCATCATGAGAAGAATATGCCTCTTTGGGAGTTGAGCCAGATTGCTCTCTTCTAGTTCAATCGAATGTCCCATCAACCTTGGCAGGTGACTTTTTCTTCTCATTTAAATCGGCAGCAGAGTTTCCATGCGGGTTCGAATGCAGTTAGCAAGCTCTCAACATGACTCGACACAAGTCAAAGCTCGCAACCGTCTAGCAATAATCACATTCTCTCGAGCAGCGCGGGGAGACCCTGGATCCCTTCGGCTGCCGGCAGCAAAGCCACTGCGCATCGCATTACAGACGTTACGTCGTGGAACGCGAAAACGGCTTCCCAACCCTCGGACCCGAAAAGACGCACCGCTACCACCCGGCAGATGATGGCCCCCCCCCCGGACGTTGCGACACCCATACGCTCACTGCATGACTGACGCGGTGATGATGTGGTGTGAGCCTCTGGGAGTCTCGAGGGTGCGGGCCGGGTTTGCATGTGATTGACGGCCGCGTTCGCCTCGTCACTTGTCACAATCTCACCCGTCGCCCACTCTGATTTTCGTGGATTTTCGGTGTTCGTATTGTGTGTGTGTGTGTGTGTGTGCAGACTGCAGAACAGAAGCAGGCGGCGACCGCGTTCTCGTGCTGTCAAGCTCAGCCAACCGCGCATCGTACAAGTCATTGTTTGTGGGCTGGGGAAATTCCTAAAAATAGCGCAGGCCAAACTCACAGTACGGCGTACGTCGCATCGAGACGTAATAAAGACCCCCCCCCCCGAACTCGGGGTTTCGAGCCAGAACGGAGGAGAAACGGCGCCGTCGTGTTGCGAGCTACGAATGTGATCAAGCCTAGCATCGAAACCTGGAAAACGGACGCCGTGACTAGTGTACAAGTGGCTTAGCACTTATAAGTGTCCGTTTCGCGGACGAGTAGTCCAAGGGTCCGTCGGTCTGTATACAGCTTGGCATCCGAATAGTCAGGCTTGTAGCCGCCACCGCACCCCTGGGCGAAGTCCAACTCTAACGATTCAGGGGTGCGGCGACCGTCACTCGCGCTTGGCGCCGTTGGCCGACGAGCAGGCAGACAACGAGACAAATCTTTTGCTCCTCGTCCTCTTGGCCGCTGGTTCGTCTGAAGAGTGTCTTGCGGTCTTGGCGGGCGAATCCGGATGTCCCCCCCCCCCCCCCCCCCCCATCTCTGTGGGCAACCTGACATCTGACATACCTAAACATGGATGTGACGGTGTTGCCGATATGACCCCGACATCTGCTGACAAGGCATGGATGGGCTAGACAGACGGGCGTTGGACATGGACAATACTCCGTAGAGACGGGGGAGAAAAGGATGAGGCTGGATTTTGACGCATGACTGCCTGCGAACGGGTAGACGACAGCGATGACGTGGGGGATGGCAAGTCTTGATTAAATTGCAACCTGGGAGAGGAGGCTGTCAGTCGATCCCGAAGATTTGACGTACTCGTTCACCGTCTGATCCAGTTCCATTAACTCAAAAGTTCACGTCGCGGAGGGCACCGGACCGGGACTGGGGCGTGTCTTGTATTCTTCTCATGGAAACCCGCGCCCCCTCTCTCTTCTCCTCCTCTCCCCCCCCACTGAGCGGCAAAGCCGAAGTGCAGGGAACAGGCAACAAGGCGAAAGAAGCGGGAAACCTCCGGATTCCCAACGACGATCACCCTTCCGCTCTCGAACCTTGGCCGGCGGAGGTGCAGGATGGGGATGGGGACGGGGCAGAGAGGAACACAGCCTCGTGGCTCACGGCGCACAAGTGGC
Source organism: Colletotrichum spinosum (assembly GCA_004366825.1). Lineage (NCBI taxonomy): Eukaryota > Fungi > Ascomycota > Sordariomycetes > Glomerellales > Glomerellaceae > Colletotrichum > Colletotrichum spinosum. Next base: position 799,450 of record QAPG01010712.1, read on the forward strand.
TTGCTGTCACGCCGGTCGTACGGTGCAACGCAACACCAAAAGACGGCCGGAAAGCCCCTATCAGTGCATGTGAATCCCTCGAGGGGGGAACCCCGTGGCAGACGCACCCCATCGAAAAAGCCGGCCGAGAGGGACTGGAGGCAGCTAGACAAAGAGAAAGGAAGCATGAGGATGCAGAGGGAAGAAGGCGTAGCATGGCTCTGCGGCACCTTGACATCCATGAGGAACTCGATGGTAATTATGAGACGACACAACCAAGCAAGCCATGGAGCGTTCCATCAAGCCATCCGGATCGGCGTCTCGTCCGCCGTTATCTCCTCTTCTCACATACTTGTTTCGAGTGAGGGTTGCCAGAACCACCTTTCCCAAGGCGCAGACGGTCCTGTCAAGTGTGGCGGCCACGGATACCTGTGACGGACGACTCGAGAAGCGTCCCGCTTGGTGACACCTTGTCTCGGCCCTCCCAAACCCCCCAGCCTCGCGCGCGCCACGACGGACAGGCACCGCATACGCTCACCCTCTCACGCACCAGTACAAGGACGCCATTCACAGCAGACGCGAACACTAGAGGGATGGACACACACGCACACACAGTAGCGCGTCCGCTGGGTATGCGAAATCAGCTCCTGAAACCACCGGCTTGATTGCGCCAAGAATTCCCCATCTTGCTCTCCGATCAGCTCACAATTCACCGGAAAATCAATGGGAATGAGTTTTATGAATGTTTATGTATATTTCTGTTTCCGAACCAAGAAGAAAATATGTATGAATGCTGGTTTGATGGTGTTGACTCCTCCAGCTTCTCATCCCTTCCAGCAGGGACAGAGAGAACCGGGACGGAGGAACAAAAAATCAAGATTTCTCTGCGCCCTCCCCGTGGTGTTGCGTGAAATTCTATACTGGATCTATGTGCAGTTGTTTACAGGCCATTACATTATCGTGACAGTCATCTTGAATGTTTGTACGTTTGGGGGGACGGAACGCGCCATTGGGGGGGGGAGAGGAGGTTTTGGTGATGGAAAGCGATTGTGAAGTTGTTGGTGTTGCGCTTGCGTGCGTGTTGTAAATGCGTGATGGAATCAAAATGTTTCTTTCCCTCGTTCCCTCATTCCCTCATTCCCTCATTCGCCCTTCTTGCTCTCATCACCCCCTGCGTACGGCCCAATGTCCATTCGAAGCAAACCGCTGCCTACGCCCACATGTATGGTTTTTGTCCCCAAGAAAAAGAGTGGCAGCGTCGAGTATAGTGGCCAAGAAAAAGAGGAAGACGGTTGCCGGCTGATGATACGCTCCAACACACACACACACGCGCACACACACATGTCCTCAAAGGCGTGCCCCCAAAACATCTAGAAAAAAAAGGAGCAGACAAAGATGAGGATGGTGTAGGCGGTGGTGATGGTGAGCTCCGTCTCGAACCAGGCGGCCTGGCCGCCAAAGGCAATCTTCTTGCTCCGCTTGGTCGGGTGGGCGACAAACGTCTTGGGGTCGCGCTCGAGGAGCTGCTCGCGGTCGGGCATGTCCGGGGGGTCGATGGCGTAGGCGATGGGGGTCCAGAGCGAGGAGCAGATGAAGACAAAGGTCAGCGGCGGCCAGAAGGCGTGGGTGATGAGGCCGATGAGCAGGTCGCGCAGCTCGTCGTTTTGCCAAAAGGCGCGGTACGACGTCAGCACGACGCCGACGAGGGTCAGGTAGACAAAGGACAGGTGGAAGACGGCCATGTAGTTGACGAGGACGCCCCAGAGGCGGCGGAACATGTTCTTGCGGTTCTTGGCGTCGCGCTCGTTGAGGGCGGAGCCGAGCGAGCCCGTCGGCTTGAAGGCCTGCGTCTGGCCGCCGAGCCAGGTGGGCAGGATGAAGGACCGGACGATGCAGAGGGCAATGTAGGGCGACATCCAGAGCTGGTAGCGGGAGCCGCGCTGCCCCGTGTGGTAGCCGGCCGGGATGAAGAGGGCGAACTCGCAGAGGCGGTTGGAGATGGTGGCGGCGAAGCACGCGCGGATGAGCCAGCGCAGCTGCTCGTAGTTTGCGTAGGCGACGAGCGGCTTGCCCATGACGAGGATGATGGGGATGGCGAACATGGAGACGGTCAGGGCGATGGTGTACAGGCTGAGCGTGGCGTACAGGAAGCCCGAGAAGCGCTGGGCCGCCGTCATGTTCTTGACCTTGTCGCCCCAGAGGCAGAAGTTGAGCTTGAAGGACGTGTCGACGGTGCCGATGGCCCACCGCGTGCGCTGCTTGAGGTGGCCGCCGTAGTCCTCGGGCACCGTGCCGAACTGGAGGGGCTCGTGGATGTAGGCCGTCTTCCAGCCCTTGCCGAGCATCAGCGTCGACGTCGCCACGTCCTCGGCCAGGGAGCCCAGGGGGAAGTTGCCAATCTCGTCGAGGGCCTCGCGGCGCACGACGTAGCCGGATCCCGTGCACCAGGCCACGCCGAGGGCGTCCTTGACGGGCTCGATGACGTGGACGAAGAAATCCAGGCTCTGGGCCAGCGGGTCCGACGGCGGCGTGTTGTAGAAGAGCTGGGGCGGGCACGCGAGGGCGACCTTGGGGTCGATGAGCATGTGAGGCAGGATGGCACGGAGCCAGTCGCGTTCGGGGATCTGTACACGATGCGCGAGTCAGCGTGAGGGCTTGTCGTGGCGCGAGTGTTTACACATGGATACACCTTGGCTGAAGCCTGTCGTGAAGGACTCGAGATGTACCATGTCATGACATCTCACGCGAAGGGGAGGGTAGTGGGAGGGGCTTTACGTACCATGTCAGCGTCGAGAGCAGCCATGAACTGGCCAGCACCACCCGGCATGGTGTGGACAAAGTCGAGGGCGTAGTTGAGGTTACCGGCCTTGAAGTGATGCGGGACTCCGGGGTACTTTGGACGGGCGAGGTAGTGGACGTTGGGATAAGTCATGGCCAAGGCCGCGATGCCAGCCTCCAGGCCGGCCGACTTGCCGTCGTCGCACACGATGACGCGGAAGCGGTCCTTGGGGTAGTCGATGTCGCAGGCGGCGCGGACCGTGTCGAGGACCAGGTCGTCCTCCTCGCCGCAGCACGTCACGAGGGCGTCGACGGTGGGCACCTCGTCGTCGCCCATGAGCCTCAGCTTGGGGCGGTGGCGCTTCTTCATGGACCACATGGTCCAGATGTTGTGCATCAGCGACGGGATGGCGACGGCGATCTCGACGGCGATGAAGACCCACGCCTGCGCGTAGATTTCCTTTGCCATCTGCTGGGCCGAGATGACGCAGTAGATGCGCAGCGCCAGGTAGACGAGGTACATGGCCGTGGCGAAGAGGATGAGGAACGGCACCATCTTGAACACCTTGCGCTTCCAGCCCTTCCAGATCTCCGAGTCGTCGCGCTTGTGAAGCCGGGCGATCTGGTCGCTGCCCTCCACCCACTCCTTGGTCGGGACGGGCGAGGACTGGCCTGGTAAGAGAGCCGCCAGACTCTGGTGGCTCTGGTTCTGTTGACGGACACACGCGAGGTCAGCAATCGACACGCAACAACAACAACATCAACAACAACTACAACAACAACAACAAGCGAACAGTCGGGGTCATCAGGAAGCACGAGCTTCGAGACGTTGATATCCATACCATGGGGCTGTTTGGCGCCGAATCCGTGTTCCAAGGATGCCTCGGTGCAGGGAGATGGTCAAACGGCGTCTGCGATCCGCTCTTCAGCGACGGCGTGGCCGCGCGAGACTCGACGGGCGTGTCCATGCCCGAGATGGACGGCCCGATTGACGGTGCGCCCGACATGCCGATCGAATGGCGGTTCGCCCAGCCTGGAGGACCGTACTCGTCGCCGCCGAGGGCCTGGTTCTGCGAGGTGAAGTGCTGCTGTTGTTGCGGAGGAGGCGTCTGGAACTGCTGCTGCTGGTTCGGCTGAGGCGACGGCGCGTTGTTCGTGAGAGCGCGTCCGAAGGGAAAGTCTTCGCCCTGCTGCTGCTGCTGCTGCTGATCGTACTGGTAAGGGTTCCCGTACGGATTCTCAGAGTACTCCTGGTACTGGGCTTGGTACTGGTTCGGCTGAGCGTTCTGGTAGGGTGGTTGATATTGATGTTGGTGAGGGTGGTGATGGCCCTGGAGAACGTCGATTTCCACCATTTCTCCCTCCGGGTAGTCCTGGCCCTGCTGCTGCTGGCCCTGTCCCCTCATCATGATTGCCGTGTTGCCCAACCGACGGCTGGAATGAGCGAGCGTATAGTGTCTCGAAGGGCGGAAGTGTTTAAGCCAGTGTGAGTGTGGTCCGGCGTGAGATACGCGAGTGTGTGAGCCCGTCTGCGTGTAAGAGGCTGGAAACAGGTAAAACAGTAGCGATTGTGGTGGTATTCCCCGCGCCTTTCGTTTCCCTTCTCTCTCTCTCTCCCTCCCTTGGTCTCCGGTGACCGCCAAGTGCTCGGGAGTCGAGGTGAGGTTTGAGTGTGGTGGTGTTGTAGAAACGAATGTGGTGTACCGTCCCAAAAGGACAAGAAGAATTAAGAGGGAAGAAAGAAGATGGGTCCGCCAGGAAGAGAGAGCATCGGCCGACTAGTATGTCATCGAACACGAGCTCGAGCTAGTGCAGGGTACGATACGATACGATACGGTACACGGTGACGAGCAGGATAAGATACAAGGTGACGGAGGCTGTCGACTTGGCTTGCACGATGAACCCGAGAAGCCCTGATGTGGCCTGGACTGACAGGAAGAGGAGGAGATGTGCCCGTACCGTCTGGGGGAGGGAAGATGTACAAAAGAAGGACCAAGAAGCCGGCAGCGAGCTTGGAGATTTGTGACCGAGAGAGCGAGTCTGGGTCCCTGGTATAGGTAGGTCTGGGGAGAAGCGAGAGAAGGGGAGAGAGTGAGGGCTTGGATCCGTTCAAGCAAGACAAGACAATATCCAGGAGGCAGCAAGACGGAGACGCGAGACAGGCAGACGGACAGACAGACAGACAGACGGACAGACAGGAGAAGCTTCTGCAAGACTACGGACCCGCGGCGGACCTTGCTAGTACCAGGTAGCGTACGGATACAAGGTAATTAATGTACACCAGTAGCGTACAAGGTAATTAATGTACACCCACGAATACCTGGTATACCTGGTATATCCGTAGTAGAGGCCATGTATCCCCCCCATACTCGTACGGATGCCATCAGGGAAGTGGGAAAACGCCTCTGGACATGACTTGACGGGAACCCACTCGGACTCCGCTAAGCCTCACTGCCATGATTACGATCCGACGAGAGCCTGACGTGATTAAAATTGGGAGGTCAAGGTTGGGGCCAGGCGGCCGGAATCCACATCTACCAAATACACACAGGTAGGGAGGCATCGGCTTGTCCAGTCTGGGCGGCCGTCTGCCAATGGCTGATGTGCTCCGTACCCGGTACACATGCACGCATGCAATGTGTATGGACACAAGTGTAGACGGACAATGTAGGTAGAGGTTTTGTTTGACGGGTTCGCCCCGTACTACCCACTCCCATTCGACGCGCTTCTTCTTCTTCTCACGCTCGTTGAAAGGTGGCCTGCCCCTGGCTGTCTGTGCCACCTGACTGGGCTGGGTCGCCTTGACTGATCTGCCTGCAGCCTGTCGAGCTGTCGAGCTGTCGTGCTGCCTGTCTGGCTGTCTGGTGTCTGGCCGTCTGGCCGTCTGTGTCGGAGTTGGCACTTCTGCGGGCTGCTGCTGATGGCTGGCTCGTGGGGGGGTGGCGCAGAGAGACATGAGAGATCTAGATATCAGAGCCAGCTCTCCGAGAGACGAGACACAGAGAGAGGAGAGACGACTCGACTCGGAGCGTCACACAGTTGACTCGGAGTGTCCAACACTGATGCCATGGACAGAGCAGCACCAGCAGCAGCAGCCAAGCGCTTGCTCGATTGCTTGTTGCTGCTTTGCTGCTCGCCAATACCAACTTGCTTTCTCCTGCAGGACCTCGCAGTAGGTTGGCCGCCCTACTGCGTTGCGTCCAGTACTGTGTAGAGAGGTAGGGAGGGGGGCGTGTGCGTGTGCGTGACGAGATGGAGGGCGTGAATCTGTGGGATGTGCGCGCGGGCGCCGGGGAGAGCTTGTTTAGTCTGTCTTGCCCAGCAAGCAAGCCACCAAGCCATCAAGCCCATGGCAAGCCCCTAAGCCTGGTTGGTTCGGCCGCCGTTGGTTTGAAATGGGTTTTTTTGTGCTCTCATGCTCCTGACATTGTCTGTGTAATCCATAGTAATCCATAGTGATGGCCTACTACGATAGTACGGACTACACCAGTCGGTATCTACTGTGTAGTTTGCTTCCCTCTGCCTATGAGATTCACGGGTGCGTGATGCGTGAGCGTGTCTCTTGTCGAATTCGTCCTAAATTATTGCATGTTTCGGCAACGTGATGAACAACCCACCAGGGGTCACGCATCTCCACCTGGGGCGTCGAGTATCAGTAGGGCAGCAGAAAGTATAGTAAAGTAAAGTACGGATAAAGTGGCAGAATAGGAGGGCACAAAAAAAAAAAAAAGACGACGAGATACTCCGTGCCTTGCTGCGTCCGTTCTCTGGTAAACTCTGTCGGGTTGACTATCCATTACGATGGTTTGCGAGTGCAAGACGGACATGGCATGGCATGGATTGGATGGGATTGGCCCCCTTCGCGCCTGTTGACCCCTTTACTTGTCCAAGTATACGATTACTTGCCATGTAGTCCTCCGTATGGATACACCATCCGAAGCTGTGCCTGGTCTGGCCTGGCTGGCTTGGCTCTTGTTTTTTTGTTGCCCTTTGATTGTTTTCCTTTCTTTTTCTTTCCAATGAGGGGCAGAGTCTCGTCACCAATGAACAAGCCTTCCAAGGTCCATCCCAGCAACCCTTGTGCCTGTACCAGACCCGTCGATGGGCCGTCCGGGCCCTTATCCACTTCCAGGGCCGTTATCTTCAAATATCCCTGCTTTTTTTCTCGTGTTCTAGAAATGCGGGTATCCTCGCATTGCGCAGTTCAGCTCAGTTCACTTCAGTTCGGTCCAGCTGCATGGACCGGCAGTGGGTGATGGGCGACGGGATGGGATGCAGTCAGTCAGTCAGTGAATCAGTGAATCAGTGAATCAGTGAATCGGCCAGTTAATCGCAATTATCCGAGTCCTGGGCGCTCGTAGAGGCCGAGTGTGTGAGTGGGATGAGGATCCGGATTCGACTACTGCATACTACGATAGTATGTACCTGACGCTTGTATTGCTTCACTACTAGACTGATGACATAGTACTGTTGGGTACGCCGGCACATTGAGGCGCTAGTCCAGGGGCCGGTCCGATTTAGAAGCAACTTGCTGGAATCGACGATTTTCATTCATCTCGGATGGTTTGACCAGCCGCGGCATCGTCATCGTCCGGACGAGACGGACTGCTGGATGGCCATTGTTGCTTTACCATGCAGAGATTGGGACGGACGCGGCAGAGATTGGGAGATTGGGAGACAACGTGGGAATGGAGAAGGAAATCAAACCTAATGATGCTCCTGTTTCGTTTCCCCCCCTTCTTTCGCTCTCTCTCTCTCTCTCTCGTGTGATTTGCTTCCTCCGCGAGTCCGCTCAGTTGTTTTGGGATTCGGTCCAGAGGTGGGAGGAAGAGATTGGAGAATCCATCCGGACCAATCCATGTTGAATCAATCATGCAGTCAATGCCGACACACTGACAGGTGGTACCGCAGTAAGGATATCCGTACAAGGACATACATTCCCAGTTCCATGGGGCCTTCGGACGAACAGGCACACGCAGCAGAGATGGATAGAGTGACGGCAAATTGGGCAACGGGGGACAAGCCCGCCAAGATTATTGCTCTTTTTCCGTCTGCGGTTCTGAGCAAGAAAGGCCAGTAAATCACGGCCAACAGGCAGGAAAAAAAAATAAGACTTCTCCCCATCGCCGGGGTGGCGTGCTGCGCCGCTGTTGAGAATTAGGGGGGGGGGGGGGGGGGTTTTT
>QAPG01010712.1:807423-944414 GCA_004366825.1 Colletotrichum spinosum
GGGGGGGGGGGGGGGGAGGTATTATTCTTCCTCGGCCTTCCAGTCCTCTTCTGTACTTGACTGTCGCCCGGTTTCTGAGCCTTTGCTCGCTCGTCTTGCCCTATCCAGCCTTACGACAGGATTCCCGTATCGTCTCCGTATCCATCGTCTTCACGCCCACAGTCACTCTGCTGCTATTGATCGCATCGTCTCTTCTCTTCTGTCTCTATCCCGGCCCTTTACGGTCTCGTCTCGCCTCTCCTCTTGTCTCCAGACGACTGTGCCTATTCTTCTTTCTGCTTGGACCAACGGCGGCCCAGACGAGGAAACGAACGAACCGGATAATCCATCCACGCCCCCCCTCTCCCCCGAGTCAACCTCTTCCACACGCACTCCCCCTCCTCGTTCCACCCCTTTTCCCCCTGTCGCCGTCGTGCGGGTGCCGGCTGCTGCGCGAGTCGAGTCCAGAAGAGCTCGCGTCTTCCCTCACATACCTTGCCCTTTTTACTCCGTACCCTGCCTGCCCGTGAACCTGACCGGACCTTGGGAACCTGGCGGCCTTGGTTTGGCGAACCCTTTGAAAACCTATTCTCGGGTTTCCTGCCACTACACGGTAAACTCTGTCGTACCTCTTGCGTACCTTGTTCGGCTTCTTAGGTAACCTTTTCCTCCATACCCAAAGAAGAACGCGACGCCGTCGTCACTGTCACCGTCGCCGTCACCGTCGCCAAACGACCGAATCGAAACCACCAACCAACCAACCAACCAACCTCACTCTATCGTTTCTCCCCTCGTTTGCTTGCTTGCATGTGCGAATAGAGGCAGTCGATTCGCGTCGGAATCCCGCCCTGGCGTCGCCCACACTTTTTCTTGCCGCCGACAAACGTACAAACACAGCTGGAGTGGTATAGCTCGTAAAGACAAGACAGGCCAGAATCAACCACGCAACACGCTCGTTTAATTCCTCCACCTGTGTTTTCGTCGTCCCCTTTTTTTGTTTTATCAGCTCGCTCTCCCTCCCTCCCGCCATGGGCTTCCTCGGTTTCCGCTGGCTCGTCAACTTTGGCCTGCTGGCCCTCCCGATCGGCGTCACGCTCGGCATCCTGCTGGGCATCCAGGGCCACCGGACGGCGACGGGACAACCGCCGCTCTTCAACCCGGACCCGACGACGCCAAAGAAGAACAATGGCATCACGGCCATGGTGTCCTGCGACAAGGCCATGGGTCTTCACCCGGAGTCGACGGGCCAGGAGTACACATGTGAGTGGTTACCTGTGTTGCCGTTTTTCGAGTCTTTCGTCCTACAATTCGTCCCAACAAACATGACGATGTGTGTGTGTGTGTGTCTGCTTGGTTCGCTTCATGCGCATCACGTCCGCATGCAGTTTCGTCTGATGGGTTAAATCTCCGGGACACACGCACACACGTTCAGGTGGGATGCGACGACGTTCGCGTCAAGCTTTCCATGATCACCGCGGGCCGCTGCCATCTGAACCTTCAGATCTTGTTTATCCATCCGTTTGTGTGGGAGAAACAAGGGCATGCGTACATCCTCTGGCGATGGCTTCGCCGCGTGTCCCGCGGGCGTCGATCGCACGTCATGGTTGCCGTAGAGCAAGACGAAGCTCTGTTTGGAGTTCTGGAATCCAGATTCAGAGTGGGCGCGCGCGCACATGACGCTCAACACATCATCTTCAACTGCCGTCGTCATTAGAGGTCTATTGCTGACGATTCCCTCTAGTCAACCCGAACCAGTGGGGCTGGACAGAAGGCACAGATGGTCTGCTTTGCTTGAATGTGAGTTCTCCCAAGAAGCCAACACCAAGAAAACCCCCTCTCCATCCTCCAAGCTTCGCGGGTTCTCGTCTTGGCCTTCTCCGACATGGCGGGGTCAAGTCCGCCAAAGCTCGAGCGCCGACTCTGCGCCCACGATGTATCCCACGATGCGCCGGCAACATTCGCGCCCGTCACACCACACACACACACACACACACACACACACACACACACACACACACAGCAAGCTGACCGGCCCCGTGCCCACCCCGCAGGTCACGTCCTTCAACAACCAGACGTACGCCAACGACTTCACGGCGCCCGAGTTCTGGGTGACGTGGCGCTACCCCCGCGGGCCCGAGACGCAGCCGGTGCACGCGTTCCCCAACGTAAAGGTCGACGGCACCGTCCTCCCCATCGCCATCTCCGCCCTGTCGCAGATCGCCGTCGACGTCGAGTGGTCGTACTCGGTCGGCAACTACACCACCGACGGCGCGGCCGCTACCAAGACGGACGAGGCGGCCCTCACGGAAAACGACACAAACACAAACGTCGCCATCGACATGTTCCTCGACGACGACAAGGAGGCCGCCAAGGACAGCACAAAGGCCGAGTACGAAGTCATGGTGTGGCTCGCCACCTTTGGCGCCGCGACGCAGCCCATCGGATACGAGGCCGGCGCCGGCGTGCTCGCCACGCAGGCCATCAACGGGACGACCTTGTGAGTCTTTTCACATTTCTGATTGCTTCCCAGACGCACGACGTGGTGCTAACAAACCACCGCCCGCAGTTCCCTCTACGCCGGCCAGAACAGCCTCAAGCAGTACGTCCTGACCTGGGTCGCGTCCGCCACGACGGAAAAGTTCGTCGGCGACCTCGCGCCCCTCGTCGCCAAGCTCACCGACTCGACCATCACCAAGACGGGCGTCAAGTTCCCCAGCACCGCCACCTACCTCGGCTACATGGGTCTCGGGTCCGAGGCCCTGTCGGCCAAGAGCGTCGTCTCCTTCCGCGTGCCGACGCTGTCGATAGACATCAAGGCGACGTCGTAAGACGCGGCACGAACGGCAGCCGTCATGATGTAGGAAGCGAGGAGAAACAATCTCATGACGGCAAGAAAGGGAATGACCAGATTCACCTGGTAATGTGTGTACATTGGGCGACGCGGAACATTCAATGGTGCACCTACTCCTTCTACCATCCACTTGACAACACAAGACTACACAGCGAGCATTTGATATCTACCTTTTTGTGTTACACAAAGCTAGACTAATGATTTGGGAGGGGAAATCAATGGGGCATAATGAAATATTTGATCTTGTACATACGTATGTATACTGGTTTTCTCTCTTTTTTTTTATGTATAAGGGACACGGATTTGCACGTGTCGGACATTATTCGGGTTCAGTCGGTTGCATGCGGATGACGACGAGCTTCATACCTACGAGCCTCAACTGGCGCCAAAATACAAAAATAAAAACATCTGAAAATTGGCAAATCATGTGATGACGCATTTCTGACTGTACCGTATATTTGCGCACCGCAGGTTATTGCAGCTATCCGTATGTGCGTGTGGCATGGCATTCTCGCATTTCGCTTGGCGACATGCGTTCCCACAGGAAACCCATCCATCTTTGCTATCGTACCGAGTATGTAATACTGTATGTACATACGTAGTATACACATGCCAATGCGGAGTTCTATTCATCCAATGGCACTCTGGATTACGACATGGACAACGACGGGGACCCTCTGGGGCTCGTCTACCCGGAACACGCCGTGATTTGTCCAGGAACAAGAGCCACCCTCACGCCTCGAAGCGAAGCGAGGCACAAAAAAAGCAAGCAATAAGCGCCGAGACCTGTGTGGTATTTTGTGGGACGCGACAGACACGACACAAAAGTCCTCTGTACAGCCCCGACGATTTGCCTTGATCTACAAGTACAAGTACGGACCGCCGAGGGTTCAGAATGGGAGTTGTCTCCTTTGGTCCTGGGCATGAAACCAAGCCGACCGGATCCCCCGCGCTGGAAGAGGTCCAAGACAAGACCAACAGACAGAACCACCACAACCACCCACCCGGGGCTTCGCCGGGCGTCAATCAGAATCCTTCATGGGTGACTGGCATATACTTGTAAGTACGGATACACAGTAGGACATGGGTGTGTGCGAGACGCTTGGCCGGGGAGGGGAGGGCGAGAGGCGGAGTGGGCAAGGGAACCGGTTCGCCAACGGCTGGGCAGACGCAGGTACAGACGCACATCTGAACAGGGTGTCCTGGCGGACAATTAGCCTGGCGCCTCGGGATCTTTGGGAGAGAGGCCTGGACTGGCTGGACAGACAGACAGACTTGACGTGAAGAGACCCAGGACCAAGACAACAAACCCCCACACGCGGCGACGTCAGCAATGCCAACGCCTTGACACCCAGCCTCCCCCCCTCCTGATTCTCTCTCTCCCACTGAGCGCTGTGAGTGTGAACCGCTAATAGGGGTGTGTGTGTGGGCGGCTGCGCTGGTTTTCTCGGCATGAACGGCCATCCAAACTCGCGGCCGTTGAGGGCGCTTGTGAAGTCGGATCAAGGTCATTGCCTGTCGGACGCGGCCTGGTTTACGGGACCGCCGCGACGGAAACCTACGCACTCGGCACGCTTTTTCCAGTGCTCACGTGGTTCTGCCAGTATTATGGATGAATGGGTGGACCATATGGCTAAAAATGTCGGTAAACCCGCCGCTGGTCGCGGAGATGCCTCATCGTCACACATCCTACGTGCCCTTCTCCCGCGATCAGGGGAGAGAAGCTCCGGGCTCAAACACTCTCAAAGTCCTAGCAGACAGGCGGAGAAAGCCCCGGTATGGTTCAGTCGTTCACGGCGTCATGATGGTCTCAGCGCGTAACCAGACACTTGTCTCGGTCCATCGGACGAACAGCCCATGGACATTCCACCGCCCTGTGAATTCCCATGCGCCCCGTCTGTCCAACCCTGAACATGCCTTTCAACTCGCCCTTTGCTGTTTCTCCAATGTCCATCTGCAATTGTTTGCGCGTCCCGAGTGCGGCAGTGCAGGGACATGTCCAAACAAAAATAGCCCGCGCGCAAAACCTAGCCGCTCTTCGCGACATGTCCAATGAGAGACAACAGTCGATAGACTTGCCCAGCTCCGCCGCATTCCAACGGTGTCCGTCCTACTCGCTGTGGCCGCCTTCAACAACATCGTCCTCGAACTCGTAGTCTCCCAGCTCATAGCCCTCGGCCCCGTAATCCCCGTCGAGGATCGGCAGCAACGGGTCCGGCACGGATCTCCTGGGCCTCGTGCGTAGGCCGCGGAGGCACTCGAGGAACTTGGGCATGGTGATGAAGTACTTTGTTTTGTAACACTCGGCCAGCGGCATTCTGGCCACCTTGCGGAACAGCGGGAGCGGGAGCGGGAGCACGATGTCCCGGAACTCGGTGTCCGATTTCTGCTCGATTTGCGGGCTGGCGTCTTCGACGGCGGGGTCCGCCGCGGCGGCGGAGGAGACGTCGGGCGCGGTCGGCTTGGGTGCCGCGAAGGCGACGGCCGCGGCGGCGAGGAAGAGTGCAAGCTTCATCGTAACGGGGGGAGGGGCCTGAGCTGGCGAGTTAACAAGACGTCCACTTGGTCGGTTCGTTATCTTACTTCGTCAGGTATATTGTCCCGTAGCTTGACAAGTCGACGCAAGTCGTCGTCGATGAAAGGAAACCCAGTCAACTCTCCGGGTTGTGATGGTCTAATTGGTGGAAACGCAGCCAAGTCCTATCAGCCCTCGCGATGGCCGTCCACGGCTCTTATCTACATGTCGAAACGAAGTTGATCACGCGCAAACCTACACATAGCGAATCGAGTTTTCCTCGTGGCAAATCCAGACACGGAGGTCCCAAAGGTAGGTATCCAGAGACCAATGGAAAATGTCGCAATCAGCGTCCATGATAAGACTGTGCTGCATGAACTTTATGCGGGACTGGAGCTTCAGCAGCCCGGATGCCTCGTCGATTGTAACTATCTGGAGCTAAAGTCTTTTGCAACGCGTGTAGGTTTATGCAGCTGACGACAAGATGTAGACAGACACCTTGCGGTGGCCTCCTCTGTCCCGGGACCTAGCATCACTTCTGTACTGTGCAAGGCTGCCACGTACCCTTGTTAAACGTCGTGTGTATATGTATATATTTCCACAGCGTGGACACTTGGGAGCGGAAAGTCAAGCAATAAAGGCGCGTTGAATCTCAGCAGTGTCGCAAAGCTTTGAGTAACTGGCACTGAAGCATCGCGCTACATCCGCCGGCTCCCCGACATCCAAGATTTCATGAGTTGCGTCGTCGACATTAGGTTATTACTATCAGCCGTCCATGGTTCCCGCCATATCGCATCCTGTCATCTCTGAAATCCTCCGGTAGATCATATGTAAGATGGGTTGGGCTCGATCCGGATCCGTCTGCGGTTCCATCCGGTTATTTCTTTGCGTAACAATGCTGGGGTGTGGCTCCAATGGATCGGAATCAGGCTTACTCCTCCAGCCATAGGCTATGGGTTGATCGGAGTGGCGGTACAGATCTTTGGTTGGTTCGGAAAGTAAGCCTCCGAGGATGGGTGACTTCCTGGACAAGCATCAACAAGGTTGGGTGGCATCAGCCTAAAGTCATAGCCAAGAAAATGGTCGGAACAGCAGCGACATTCTCATTTAAATAACAGAAGTTGAGATTTGACTGTCCCGTCAGTGTCATGAGGCTCTGTTTGGATGGAGCAGGGTGTTGAGCCTCAAGAGTATATCTGAGATATTCCGGCTGGCACAAGTACACAATCACAATCATTCAGTGATGATTGTTGTATTGACACCCAGGAAGACGGGTATCCCGCAAGAATTGCCCGTGGCTACAGCTGTCAGTTTGGGGCATGATAGCAGTAGCATGTCCAAGGTCACGTGCAAAGTAGATATATCGAAATCATCAACATCCCATCGAAGGGAAAGAGCGAGCGTGGTTGGTTTGTGTTCTACCGTCCTCCCAAGGACATTCAATCAACATCAGCCCAGAAACTCTTTCCCACTTTCTGCTGTAGCCCTAATGCTCTCCCAGTGAACCTCTCCCTCCCACAGCATTCTCTTTGAAGGAATATATTCCTTCTCGTACCTTTCAGACAACTGGGAGCCCCATTAAGATTATCACTGAGTCCATTCCCATTAACTCCCCTTGGTAAGCAGCCCTTTCCTTGACACTTCTACCTCGAGGCATTTATGTCAACAGCCATCACTCACACCCTTAGCTTCATTTCTGATTCGATGCTTGTCACGTTGGTCCTCTGACCGTCTCCCATCGACTCACTGGGTACCTGCTACAGTCACGGTCCTGGATGGCTGGAGAGAGCTCAGAGTACACTTTCCTCAGAAACCTGCGCCTGGGCTTGGAGAAACCTGATAACAACAAGTCCCACAACCAGTAGTAGCCTTATTTGCCCCAGTGTTCCATTCCCTTTTTCTTTGCATGCCTGGAGAGGTGCGCGAGCTGATAAATCGTGACATCATTCCTAGTGGCCTAGCGTTCACACCTCCAGAGACTCATTACTAGCATGCTTTCCACTATACCCTCAGCTTCAAGCGACAGGGCAAGAATATCCCGGAGCTCGCCAAACACAACTGCGCGGAGGCGGCTAATTTGAGGCTATTTGCACCTGCATTTTACCAGGCATCTCCTTCGTCTGCCGCTTGCTTTGAGATGAGACTATCGACTTCTTCTGTAGGAGTAACTATAGTCTTTGGAGATGGCTGCTGTTGTAAGACTATAGCGAGTAGTCTGCTATAGATCTACTTGCAAAATGAAACTTATTTTTGCTGAAATGTGGGCTTCACACCAGATTGATAAGTATGCACTTTGACCCTCTCGATAAATGGGATGGCATGGCCAAGAATGGAGCAATACTGAGCAAGTTGACCAGCTTGGCTAAAATCATCATTCATTCGCCATGTGGTAGCTGGCCAGAGGAGTGGTTCTTTGGCAGTTGTTTGGATAGTATTACCCAGAATCCCAGCCTGAGATTGGTCCTGGTGGTCATAGGGTTTGATACATATGGTCATTGGGTTTGATATATTTGACAGAGAACTGGCTGGAGAGAAGCTGGAGTGCAATGTTCAGCTTGTTCTCTCATACAACCATCCGCCCATGGTGAGCAGCGTTCCTGTCAGAAAATCGGTATTTTCCAAGGCTTCTGTCATAATACGTCATTACACTACACGTCTGGTATGGGGAGTGACATTATGGGCAGACTAAGGGACTGAGAAAAGAAAAAGATACTGGAAGTGATACACAATATCAATGGTCACTTGCGCAACGGATATCATGGACAGCAGAGAGACAGAGACTAGAAATGGTAGAATATATAATAACCAATGGCAACTTTACACAAATATATAACGCAGTAGCGCCCTCATGAAAACTTTATCAAAAGGCATTATATCTCTGCGTCATGAATGGGCCATTTGCAAATCACGCTCCTGATCCACAGTGGTAGTGTATGTGTAGGCGCATACAGAGATGTCGTGACAACAGATATTCCATTTCTCACATTGGGATGTGCTTCTAGGATGCAGAACCTATCGTAAACAACACAGAGGAAGCCTTATCAATGGTTCAACTCTGGAAATTGACTTGCCTGCTTGCTTGCCGTTGGATTCCAGTGATGGATGGCAAGGCACTCAGTATGCCCCAATTCCCAATTAAGATCGCACACATCGTGACGATGGCGTTTCCAGGCCTTCCTGTGCCCAACCTACCTTACCATCCATATTAGGGCAATCAGAACCAGAAATACCACCAGAAAGGCTGGGACTAACACCTCTAGTATTGGCGTCTCTAGATACTGATATTTCGTTACAGAAGTCGAGGGCACTTACTATATGTCATGTCTCTATTCTTCCCAGCTTACTCTCAAGAGAAAATTTAAAGTTCAGTATGGGTGTGCCCCTCTTTTATAGCTGCTAGAATTACAGGTTCGATAGTTGGGGCCAGTATTTAGTCATGGAGAGCTGCTTGTGATTTGACAAACGACGACTGCCTCATGTACGATGATGTGGACCACTCTGCTCATAACGCTGCTGGATCACTGTCTAATCTTCCTTTCTCCCAAGCAATTTTACTTGCGCGCACTGAAGCGCCTATCCTCTCGCTAACGTTGTGCAACAACAGTGTTGGATGTCACTCCGTGCTTTTCAAGTCGGCATGTTGCTCTATTTGTCAAAACGCGCCCACATGTACAGAAGCAAATTGAAATTCCGATTGCTCAAGGTCTATGTTGGCAAATCTGGACGAGAAGCGCGCGTCGAGGCCCTCACTTCAGATTAGTCGCTCTATGAAGCATCCACAGCTTCAGCTTCCATTATCAGACGCGCAGCAAAGCGAAAGTTCTAGAGGAACCCGCCGCCAGGTCCCCTATACAGCAGAGATCTACATAATCTGCACATGCAACGCCATGGCATGATGGGTGCGGCAGACGGCACGACGTTCAAGGCAAACCCCAGACGAATTTCGGATGGATATCAGACCGAAATGGAGCGGAGCTGCGCATCATGCGGTGAGCAAGGCAAGCCAGCCAGCTTCGGGGCGACTGGACGGAATGTGGGCAGCTGGGTCCGTGCTGGTACTCGAAGAGCACGTATGATCTACGAGGGACGGGGAGATATCGTTGCTAAGAGCAATAATGGGGATTTTCTCCCGCACTTCGGACGATTCAAACGGGAGAGACGAGTCACGGCAGCTTCGAAGGTACGGCGTATGGTGGTGGCCAGGGAGGCTAGGGGCGATCTTCTTATGCGACTGTTGTAAGATAGGGTGGTTGGAGCTTTGAGACGACTCGGTGGGAGCAGACAGACGACTGTTGTCTTGTTGGCTGGGACAGATGGAGCTCCGACGGTGTCAGGAGGACGGCGTCAGGAGGATGATTCCGTCTGTCGATACGGGACACCCCGTTGTATGGCAGCACGATACATCGAAAGGCGATCGGAGTAGGATATTTTCGGTGGCCTGGAAGAGGACGTGACCGGTTTGACCTATTTCTATCTTCTGACAATCGACTCCTGCCAAGAGGGCACGCATATGTTGCAAAACAGGCCTAGGACCATATAAGAAGCGGTATTAGCAAATGATCTTTTCGGACAGCATGCTGGAATGGGAAAGGATTCGACGACAGAGAGCATCATGATAACTTGACGTCCTGGCAACGGATCTGTATAGCTGCACTTCGCCCGACGCGGCTTGGCGGACCTGTCAACCGCGCAAGTCGCGAGCTGTAAGAAGCCGACCAAACATGCATTCACCTGGGACCGACCGCCGCAAAAGTCCACACGACGTCTACCTCCTGCGTATGAGATGGACGGCACAGGTTGTCGGTCAAGCGGGCCGCGGACGATGTCGCCCAAAGAGGAAAATCTGTCGTTGGCGTCAATCGCTCACTCTGGGTCAATGAGACCGTGTGGGTTTTGGAGTCGTCTCAAGCACCCCTGATGAGGCTGTTTGATCGATGCGATCTGGTCGAGGCCACGCTGAGTGGCACGTCAGAGGGCTTGAACTGGGTCGCTTCAGGGGTGGCTCGGATGCCTGACGGACCATGGCCCTGTGGCGCGGGAACCGTCGGAATGCTCCCCTTGGTAGCTTTTGAATAAGGTGAGCTGGCAACGTATGCGAAGACGGAACTGGAGATGGAAATGAGCCAGGACACAGCAAGTTTTCCGCCGGTCGTTTTCGAGGGGGCAGAGCAGAGTGTGTGGTTGCGAGGCGAAGGTATTCCGAACCACGGGGGCTCCCTGGACGGGCTGGCTCAGCCTTTCGAGGTCTGGTAGGTTGCCGAAATGCACCAGGAGTCCAGGACAAGCAGACTTGACGGACTTAAGAGCAACTGTTAACGATGCTCAAGCCATCTGGCACAACGTTGTAGGGGAGTTGATCCGGATCGACGACAAGGGAAGAGGAAGGTGCAACTCTGCCTTAACTAAGGTGTCTAGGAAGGTGGACTGACTGCTGGCAGTGGTTGTGGAAGGAAGCACAGACGACTTAACAGGCGCCCGGGCATTACTTGCCTTGTGAATCGGCCAACGGAAGCACATCGTCGCGTCGATCAAAACAAATGTTTCTTCACTACGTATAGTTGACCGAGCATTTGACGGCCACAGAATCGATGGCTTCCGCGAGAATGCGTTACTGAAAAAAACAAAATAACCTTCTCAATTGACCAACAGCTGGGTCGCCTGGGGCAAATAGCGAGGGAAGGCACCATGGCGACGGAATCGGAGGTTTAGCGGCACTTTCCCGTGTTAAGCGCCAACTACCGCTGTGGCACCCACTGAACAAGCATCGCGATAAATTAATTAATTTACTTCAACACCACAACGCGGATGACACCACTGGGTTGGGCGCAGCTGTCGGCCTCCCAGCGCCGCCTTATCCCGCCAGTCAACTGAGCTTATTGACACGACTCCCAAGGTTATCTTTGCTTTGCCCCCTTTCGACGTGATCATCGGCTAACGTATCGTTGAAAGCATTGCGTGATCCTCCCGAAGGCATAATTCACTTCGAAGACATTCCATGACGATTGACCCCTCAGCTCATCGACGCATTCCCATGGCTTCTTCGGTCCTCGCCTCCTCCTGCTGGAGACGCGAAAGGTCTCCGGAAAGTCGCAGCAAAAGTCCGAACAAGCCCCCTTTGTCCCTGCTGCCTGACGACGACCAGGAACAAGTGCATGCGATTTTCGCCGCACATTGTGCCGCAGTTCCTCCTTCGTGCCATTTCAAGCGGGCTGCTCCAGCTTGCTTACTGCTTGTGGGTCAATCCACCGCGAGCTCGCCGCGAACTCGCGTTTGAAAGCGTACCAGGGCAGTTTTAGAGTCCTGGAGCTGGAGCTGGAGTCGACACTCTCAGAGGCAGAAAGAGAGAATAAGCAGTCCAGATGCTCAGCAGGGATTCGTTTCCTGCGCTCGGCCTGATGGGGTTGACAGGGGCTGTCGCCTGGCGCACTTGACGCTTCTCGAGTCCAGCCCCTTCGCCTCCAGTTTTTCGGCCGCGACCTCGGAGTCTTCTTGTTCCATGTCCTCGCTCATCTCGTCTCGCACCTCTTCCGTCATTCTACAGCCCATCCGGAGTCATTTGGACCCTGGTCGAGTTTGACCGTCCGTCGAACCAAGTGGTCGGCGCGACTTGACGCAGCACAGGCTGTGTCTGCAAGGCAGTCCCTTGCTTGAACGGCTGGATTCCCGAAGTGCAGATACTGAGCTCTGCAACCACCAGACGGCTATCGCCATCCGAACCTTCGAAGGGTCAGGTCCTGGTCCCTGGACGCATCCCTCACTCCAGGCGACATGAGACAATCCTCGCGCGTGAGGGCGAAGTTGGGACGAGCCGTTGTGCGCTTGCGACGACCTGAGCCGCGCCAGATGCTGGCCGTGACGCCCATCCCCAATGCTCGAGTATGATCGACGTGAGGGGCCTGCGATCTCTGGCCCATGGCTATACTGCCAGCACCATGCTCTTGTAGTCCCATGAGCTAGCAAAGAGCGCGGACAACTGCTCGTCGTCCAAGAAGTCTTGGGACGATGTGCGCATCGGGGAGAGGGAATGCCTGTCAAGGAGTGTCACTGTCGCAACCTCCTCGTCTCGCCTGGCCGCTTGCAAGCCCGTGTGTGCACAACGTCTCGCATCTTGAGAAACATCTTCGGTTGGCAGCTCTCGCCCGCCGCCTATATAACGATGCCTTCATCCCATCTGTCAGTCTGTTCTTCCCCTCTCCTTATCCAGCAAACCAACTACTTCACTCCTCCTCTTCAATCTTTCAGTTCTGTGAACTTTGTTTTCCGTTCCCTCAACACTCTTTCTTGTCTTGAACCAACTACAAACCGCTAGCCGGTCATTTTCTGTCACTTTTTAACTAAATCCTAAAATTATTCGACTCGTTCGATACGCCTGGTTTACCAACAACTTCCCGACCAACAATCTCGCCAAGATGTCGTTCTCCAGCAAGACCATCCTCGTCTCCGCCCTCCTGGCCTTCGTCGAAGCTCGCTTTGGCCAAGAGGGTGTTCCCGTCCAAGCCGTCTCTGGCCTCCAGAACGTCGGCAAGCCCGGTGAGGCCGCCACCCTCGCCGGTGGCATCCCGGGCGTCCTCCTCGCCGCCGCCGACCCCTGCGCCAAGCTCACCCTCGCCGACAAGATCGTCACCCAGCTCGGTGACAGCCAGGATGTTCTCGAAGGTGCCAAGAAGCTCGTCGCCGCTGAGCAGAACTTCAACCCCTTCGCCGCGAGCATACCCAAGATCTGCGGCGATGCCTCTCTCCCGGCCACTGCCGCCCTCAGGGGTATCGTGCCTCTGGTCGACCCGGCCGTCACCGGTTCCGACACGGAGAACGCCAACTCGGCCACTTCTCTGCAGAACCCCTTTGACGCCACGGGCCTGTCTGTCGCGGACGTCATGAAGGCCCAGGGCTTCTCCAACTTTACTGTTGGTGGACAGGCTGCTGGCGGTGCTGCTGGCGGTGCTGCTGGTGGAAACAACAACAACAATAACAACAACGGAAACAAGAATGGGAACAAGAATGGGAACCAGAACCAGAACCAGAATCAAAACCAGAATCAGAACAACAACAACAACAACGCCAACGCCAACACCAATGCAAACACTGGCAACACCAACACCAATGCAAACACTGGAAACACCAACACCGGCGCTGCTACCAACGGTACCGCGAACCCTGGCAACAACAACAATGGAAACAACAACAACAACGGCGGCGGTGGCGGCAACGCAAACACTGGCAACAACGGAGGCAATGCCAACACTGGCAACGCCGGCGGCGCGGCCGACTTTGGCAAGTGCACTCCCACGATGGACTTCCAGCTCGGCCGTGGCAACCGCAAGGCCACCGAGGGAACCTTCCTGCCCACCGACCCCGTCGTCGCCCAGGGCCAGCAGGATGCCCTCAACCCCAACATCATCACCAACCGCATCTGCGACCAGCTCACCAACGTCTGCCAGGCCAACGACGCCGCCAAGGCTCTCTGCAAGTCTGCCCAGGCCGAGATTGCTGCCTCCAACGACAGGACCGCCGCCGCTGCCACCAAGTTCAACAGCCTGCTGGGCTTCTAAGCGACGAGCACCAGGCTGTGCTTATGATGATGACATTGGCTTCCTAATGGAGTTCAGACGGAACGGGGTTTCCCTTTGGCTTTCTTTACTTGTCTCTATAATTCCCACGGTGTTGCGACCAAGGAGTATGATATGGGGTGTCTAGCGATTGAAAAAAAGGATCTCTGGAACTTGAGTCCTGTGGGCTGGGTTTTGGTATCTTTAGCTGGGTGTTTGAAGGAGGGTGTTTGAATACATTGGTTGCATGACGACTTCGTTTTCGCCATAGTCAGTGACATCAATAGTGACATGAACTGCAAGCTGGCGATTGCCGGCTTGCATCGACTCGGGGGGACGTCCGCTTCTGCCACCTGTTGGCGTTCTCAGGGGCTCCACTGCTCCAGAGTTTCAGTCCAGCTTCAGGCATCATTAGTTCTCGACCATGTTGGGCGGCGATGGTGTGAACAATGCAAACTGTAAGAGAAAAACAGAATGTTGAGACCTGACGTCAAATCTGGAAGAGGACAGAGTGGTCAAGGTGGTGGATGAGCTGGTCGGCGCGGTCGTCAATTCGGAAGGGGTCTTCTCGGTGTAGCTCTCGGTCAGCACCCTCGGTGAGATACACCGAGGTCACGATGCCGGTCGAGAACGAAGTCGGTGGACCCGAACCAAGCGAAATGAAGAAAAGCCCCGGATTTCCACCTCACAAGACGGCTCCCCCCCCTCTTAGCGCGAAGGTTCTGCTTTGTTTGGACGAATGACTCGTTAGTCGCGCTGTGGCTCCCACCATCCTGGACGGGCCTCTCACCGACAATCTGTGACCTGGAAGAACTTTGTGTGAAGAAAATAACACACATGATGCATGAAACCCAATCTCGTTCACTTGTGCATGTGCTCAGGACTCGCACGCGGTGTATTCGGTCTGGTGGTTAATGACGTCTTCTGGTTGCTTGGTGTTGGGAACTCGAGAACGAGAGCGGATCTCATTTTGAAGAGAGAGGAGCTCTTTTAAGGCTGGAAGACTCTTGGCTTCTTGAAGAGGAAGGTCTCGGTTCTTGGCGATTTCAGAATTGCCTTCGCTTCTGGAGTCGGACTAGGGGGGGGGAACCTTTTTCACCATGGCGATTTCAACTCGCGATGTTCACGACGACCATGATCTTCACGACTTTGACGAACCAACAGTCCAGCCCGCGGCAAAAAGCACGCTCAGCTCGCTCCTGCCGCCGCTCAACTTCATCACGCTGCACTACGCGTACTTCATCGGCACGTCCCTCCTCGCCTCGGCCGTCTTCTACGCCTCGTCGAACCCGCACGGCAGCATCAGCTATGTCGACTCGCTCTTCCTCGTCGTCTCCGCCATCACGGAAGCCGGCCTCAACACCGTCAACCTCAGCGCCATGACGGTCTGGCAGCAGGTCATGCTCTGGCTGCTCATCATCGTCGGGAGTTCCATCTGGGTCTCCATCTGGACCATCCTGGCACGGAAGCACGCTTTCGAGAAGCGCTTCAGGGAAATCGTCGAGGCGGAGAGAGCCAGAGGGGACCGCGATGGGTGTCTGCCCATCCACAGACCGGGCAAAGGGCGCGCGGGGGCTTCTGGCACCGAAATCTTGGTGCAGGGCGACGCGCGGGTTCGCGGGGCGGACCGCGTCGCGTTCGGCACGGGCAACATCACCCGCCGCTCGACGCCGTCCGTTTCCAGCGTGCAGAAGCCCGCGCGCCCGTGGCTGGGCATCCTGAGCGCTTCCAAGGAAGGCCGCAACGCGCAGTTCCACTCCCTCACGGCAGCGGAGCGGTCCCGTCTCGGCGGGCACGAGTACCGCGCCCTCCGCCTGTTATCGGTCGTCGTGCCTTTGTACTCTGTGCTCTGCCACCTTCTCGGGAGTCTGGCGCTCGGGGCGTGGATCGCGAATCACATGCCCGCCGTCGCGACGTCCAACGGCGCGAATCCGTGGTGGGCTGGGATCTTCTTCGCGGTTTCGGCGTTTAACAACTCGGGCATGTCGCTGCTCGACGCGAATGTTGTGCCGTTCCAGCAGGCCTACTTTGTGCTGCTCACGATGGGCTTCTTGATCTTGGCGGGGAACACGGCGTATCCGTTGTTCTTGAGGTTGATCTTCTGGACTGCGCTGAAGGTGCTGCGGTTTACCACCTCGGAAGGGACGCTGGCGGAGTTGAAGACTACTTTGGAGTTCATTCTGAGATACCCGAGGAGGGTGTACACGAACTTGTTCCCTTCGAGGCCGACGTGGTGGCTGTTCTTCATGGTGCTGTTGACCAACGGCATTGACTGGATGGCGTTTGAGGTGCTCAACATCGGCAACCCCGTCATCGAGGCGATCCCCGTGGGGGCGAGGGTGCTGGATGGTCTCTTCCAGGCGCTTGGTAAGATGAAAGTCCGAAACAAATCCAGAGAGATTCTCGCTAACAAAGACAGCTGTCCGATCCGGTGGCTTCTATGTCATCCCCATCTCCTCCGCCTACCCCGGTCTCCAGGTCCTGTATGTCATCATGATGTACATCTCAGTCTACCCCGTGGTCATCACCATGCGCCACTCCAACGTCTACGAAGAGCGATCCCTGGGCATCTACGCCGACGACGACTCCCGTCCCGCCTCCTATGAAGCCTCCGAGAAGAAAAAGCACCTGGCCAGTGGCGGCATCGTGGCCAACTTCGTTCGAGAGAACCTCAGCTTTGCTGGCGTTGGTGCTGCCAAGCCCGCCGGACCGGACGGCCAGGAGTCTCGCACCAGTTTCGTGAGCCAGCAGATCCGCGGTCAGCTGGCCCACGACCTATGGCTCCTCACGCTCGCCGTGCTCGTGATTGTCATCATCGAGACGTCCAACTTCCTGGCTGATCCGGTGCACTTCTCCGTCTTTAACGTCGTTTTCGAAGTGGTTTCCGCATATGGCTGCGTCGGTATTTCCGTCGGGTTGCCCAACGACGCCATGAGTTTCGCCGGCGGTTGGCACGCTGGGAGCAAGCTTGTTTTGTGCCTCGTCATGTTGAGAGGTCGACATCGAGGCCTGCCTGTTGCTTTGGACCGTGCCGTGAGGCTTCCTGGGCAGCGGTTGCTGGAGGAGGAGGAGGAAGAATGGAGGCTGCGAAGGGCGAGGAGTCGAGGCGTCGACGATGGAGGTATTTAAATGATGATGCCTGTTTTCGTAGCAGGCTCGAACGAAGCTTTCTTCATGATCCATCACCGTCGAGAAGGGACTCCCATCTCAAGTTCCTGTCTTGCTCTCCCAGATCTACAGTAGTATCGAATCCTGTAAAGTCGCTGAATATTTGTTGTACATCGCCACTGAAATCTCCGTCTTGAGGCCGGACACCGGCTGTACCGAGGGGAGAAAGAATGGCGAGGGTTTGTTCTGCAGAAACTCGACGCGATGGCTGCGCTGCTATCGTCGGCTGCGTAGTTGCCTGCTGATGACTTGAAAGCTTGAACCAAGGCGCAGGAGGCATGCTAGGCGGAAGACGCCTACCCATGCCAATCCCAC
The DNA here is from genome assembly GCA_004366825.1 of Colletotrichum spinosum. Lineage (NCBI taxonomy): Eukaryota > Fungi > Ascomycota > Sordariomycetes > Glomerellales > Glomerellaceae > Colletotrichum > Colletotrichum spinosum. The sequence continues at coordinate 824,798 of QAPG01010712.1, forward strand.
TGTCCGCCCCAGACTGAGAGGAGCCTGCGGGAGTCGGCGCTGATGGTGGCTTATCCGACTGAGATGTGCTACCAGAGTAGGAGTTCTGTGCCGGCGAGGCAGCGTTCAAGGACTGGTTGGCGAAGCATCTGTCGAGCAACAAGTCCATTGCTGCAGAGAGAACTGGCTGTGCGTAATGCTGAAGGTCTGAAGCCTGGTCAGGGGGGCCTGCCTTGGTATTCTGAAGTACCTCCAATAGCACAGCTTCTTGGTTCTCGTGGCAATACTCCCGCATGGAAGTCAAGAGCTTGTCGACTTCAGTGTCGAGGTATGGTGACATAGGCCTCGCTTGAGTGGGAAAGATCACGTTCCACACGTCAAACCACTGCTCGGTTTCGGTGGCATCCTTCCTAGACTTCTTCGAAAGTAGGTACCGCTGCCGATGGGAAATCCCTTCCAAAAGAGAAGACGGCATGCAGGAGAGAGAAGCTCCACCAGCTAAAGAGTGTTCGTTGAGCTCCGTTTCTGTTCCAAAGACGTCTTTACAACGGTCGCAATAGAACTTTGGACAGTGTTTTCGGTAAATGTGCTGCTTAACGTCTCGTATACGCTTCAGCCTCAATTTGAGACAGGCTTGATGCCTCGAAGGTTCGCGCTTGGAAAATGGACAGGCGAGGTGCTTTTCTGCCTCTGCTCGGGATCTCTTCTTTGGAGGACGAAAAGAACCCTCGTCGTCGGAATCACCTTGTCTTTTGCGGGTATTCCCCTTTGTCCTCGAGTCATACAGCCCGGTTGATGTCTCTGCTAATTTCGAGCTAGTGGCTGAACTGGGAAGTAGCATAAACTCAGCCGCAGTAGATGATGGTGTGCCGTTTCCATGCGTCTTTATAAATCCTTCGCAAAGTCTAAAAGCTGTGCGGATGACAATCGGCAATCGCAAGGTGCCACCATCTGAGATGCTTGTGTCTTCGCAGTCGTCTGACATTGAGAACACGTCGGAATCGAGCGATGTTCCTGAGGGGCTTGATTCTGTTGATGTTGCCATTGTCATCGAAGCCTCGTTATCCCAGTTGACTTTTTGAAGTCTCTCCCGTGCTTTGAAGGCTTGGGAGTCTGAGTTCTCGTTATCGTGATGCGGCAACGCCATTTCGGTTGCGGATGCTACTCGCAGTAACATCAAGAGGCAATTCATCAAGGGAGTGGGATTGCTTACCTTTTTCATCAGGTTTGACACACTCTTGAAAGACGTGGCGACCCTCCCTTATTCTCGCCAAAACAACATGAGCTTCACCACCCGAGAATGGCATAGAACAGAGGCACCGTTCGTCCGTATAGTTCTCTAATGTGTGCCAGGCATAGATACTGTCGCGGTGCCCCGTCAGAATGAACTCGGTGTCCAGAAGACGTAATAAAACCAAATTCTGATCGGCGAGGAAAGACGAATGCTGTCCGAAAACCGACAACAAGTTGCTGGACATCTCGATTCCCTGAAATGGATTCCGCAAAATGGGGTACCCCCCTATGACAGCTCTCACTGCCATGTGGCGTAGAAACAGTGAGGAACTTGGTTCCGGCAAAGTCAGTAGAACATCTACGTGGAGACACAAAAGCTCTCCAGGCCTAGAGGTGATTGAGATGTTGGGCTCGCGATGAGTCACAGGCTGGTACTCGTTGACATGGGGGACGAGCACGGCCCGTAACCAGACGAGCTGCTCAGCCAACTCGATGATACTGAGCGCGTTGCCATGTACGCTAACCATGAGAGATCTATTTTGTATGCATGCCTTTAATCAAGTCTGGTCTGGTAAGGTTGCCGCTGCGTGATATAAGTGTATGGGCACTAAACGAGACATGAAGAATAGAGGGCTTACAAGAATATCTGCCTGTATCATCGACTTCATGTATCAAGCTGTACATGTATTTCCAGCTTGAAGGCCACATTTGCTCGAGATACTCTCCTATAGACGTAATCTGAGCTCCATTTGCAGTGCGTGTTACCACAACCGGGGCGAGAACAAGTATGTCTAGCGGGATGTGTTATTGAATTGAATACATTTTAAGCTGGTCGAGATACTCCCAAGGAACCTGGAAAGCCACTTGATGGATACTGGCTGCTTTGGTCCGGGTGATAGAGCCAATCGGAAGGTTGCCAAGGATGATTCGCTTGATGTGTCTTCGTACATCTTGAGTATCGTTGTCGTCTCCTTGAGGCATTAAAGAAGCCTCTACCTGTAGAGATTGCGCGAACCAGTTACACGAAAGGCTTCTATCAACGAACTTGACTACTTCGGCTTCTTTGATATCCAGGATATCGTCATCCCGGTCATCGTCACCGTCGTCCAGGTCCCGCACGTTGACGAAACGTTCATCTGGATGTTGATGTTCAGCGGCTTCCATGTTGTTTGCCATCCACGAACTCAAAAGCTCCGCCTTGTTCAGTTTATATTCTTGGGTAGAGGTAGCGCTGAGTGAGTCGTCAAGGGCCGGCTTTTGTCCTCGACAAACTTCGTCCTCGATGTACCTTGACGGCTCCTTGTTTCAAGCATTAGCTTCTGAATGCCACGACGGAGAAAACATGAGCGTATAGTTCACCTGCGGTTTCGACGAAGAAAATATGCGAAGTAGTTGACGTCTGGCGTTGAAGCTTCACAACTGAGCCTATCTGCCAAAGCCACAATGAGAGAAGGCACCAAGTGCCAAATTGACTTGTAACCACCAGCTTCGATGTGGAGTGGCAGCCTGGAAGAGAAGATGTGATAGAACAAGCCGAAAGACTTCAGCTTACGTTTCTCGGAAATGGAGCTGACACTATATATCGTCATTCGGTCATTTACTTGCTCTCTGTACTCCGGACCAGTTGCTTGACTCTGTTCGAACTGCAGGCCATAATCGGAAATAGCTTTGGGATTTTTGGCTATTGATTCGTACCCCGAGTCAAGATTCGTGCTTTCTGCAATCCCAGTTTCCGAAATTTTGCATGGAGAGTCATTTTCGTCAGCTTCAATTCCTGACAAAGCTGTTGGTGATAGAAAACTTGGATCAGTGTAGAGCATTGTTTCTGGTAGTGTGACCTGTGGAATCTCCAGGTCTGGTTTACAGATAAGCCCATGGCTAAGCTCGATAGAGTAAAGATTCGTGCTTGCTGCAATCTCAGTTTCCGAAATTTCGTATTGAAAGTAATTTTCGTAAGCTTCAATCCCTGGCAAAGCTGTAAGCGATAAAAAGCTTGGATCGGTGTACAACGTTGCTTCTGGTAGTGTGACGGGTGAAATTGCGCCAGAGGTTAGGTCTGATTCATGGATAAGCTCGGTAGCGTAATACGGAATTATCTCTGAGGCCTGATGTGAATCATCTGATGCCCCCGGACTATCCAGGCCGTCCAACAAACAGGATTTGTGCAGTGATACATTCATGGCGAGGATGATCCGTTTGTAAAGGGGCAGAAGGGATGATCAAGACTTCGCTGAAGCTCCAATTCTGAAGACTTTGAAAACAGTGGGCAATCGTGGTTTGGTGTTTCCGAGCTTCGTGGGGATGAAGATGGAAGCGCAGGACATGCCCGACCTAGACAAATTTTCCTAGCTGCCGAGCATTGCCCCAGGCTGACACACGTGAGAGCACAACGTGCTGTCGCATTTCATTCGCGGAGAAATCTCGTGACGCGAGCCACTCATGATCAGAAGCACCAGGTGCTGTGCTCCCATTCCACCTGGCGAATTCAAGCAATCCCTCGCGCGGTCGCATAAAGCAGGAGGTGTTGTGGTGAACTATGAAGGGATACCGATAATACCTAGACATTGTTGTGAAAGCGCATTGTGCTTCGCCTCCAACCTCGAGTCCCTGTGTGCTTTGCGTTTGACGACCCAGTTGCTGAAAAAGACTGGACAAGATGCGCATTTCTCACGGTATATAAAGAGTATACAGAGTATACAGCTATGTAATATCTAAGACCATTGAGTTTATACTCGAGCGTCTTGCCATCTAAAAGTTGCCTCGATGAACCATAAGCGACCATGCCCTCCAGATCAAATATCTCCGGAACTACGAAGGACTGGTAGGTCGACTCATACACTGTCACACTATCGGTTCGCTAAATACAAAAAGGGCAAATAGCGAAGACAAATCTTACCCTCTCGGCAGATACGTCTCTAGCGACTTGACTCTGACGGAAAGACTCCCGTCTGACGTTGCCAAAGGATACCACGCTTCAGCGACTTCCAATAAGAAATCGGCCAAGAAAGACACCAAGAATTTCCTCAAGAAAGGGTCTGAAGAGTTTGGGAAGTCTGGAGGCGCAAGGAAATGAAGTCCAGGACGTTGATGCGGCTCCGTGGTGCACTTCGAAAGGATTTCGAGAGAGGCCGTGATTAGGTGGAGCTGGCGCTCGATATTCGATACTTCATGTGCGGAAGAAATTCGTCCATCGACCGTGGTCTTGCAGTGGTAATCGATTGTTATTGAGTAGGCGTTCCGGAAAGATGTGCGTTGAGACATCTTGTGTGCTAGTCGAGGTCACACCTACCAGGAAGGTCAATGGACTACCGACCACCAATTGACGCAATCGCAAACCCGTTGACCACGTGCAAGTCCAGAAACACATTTACCAACCCGGCAACCCAATAAAGCCCGAAATAAGGGTCCCCGGGGCATCAGGTCCTTGGTTCGTCTGATTCGGCCAAGGTTTGTGGGGTAGATCGGATCGATGATGGCTCGATGACCAGTCCAAGCTCCCCCTTCCCAGGGGTAAGAGCTTCATCGACGCTGCGTCAAAGCCTCATGGTTGTGAACATCACCTCAGAATGATGTCAATTCCCGTAAAACGGACCCTTGGGAACAAACACTCCTCACCGCGATATCTCACTCGAAAGCCGGGGCTGGTCATGGCGCGATCTCAATTTTCTGGAGCTGATAAACCCGCCGCGTCAACTCAGTCACGACAAACCATGTCGGACAACATTGAACATGCACAGCACAGTCAACCGTCTTCCTCTTTGACAGAAAGCTGAAACCCAACCGCCGTTTTCGATACATCACAAAACAAAAAATTTCTTTACGCTCCCGCCGTTGCTTTTTCCATATTCCGCTTGTACCACTTCTCGCTACCCTTACTTGAAAGCATCATCGACAAACGCCTCGCGTGCCAGTGATGTCATCATACCCGCGTCACCTCCGTCTCCGTCTACCTTGCATCCTCCCTAAAACCCCCATCGCGACACACTCCAGCCGTCTGCCGTTCAGAATCAGTGCCAGTTCAAGACCCTTGACTACGAAAGCAAACTCACACGTGCACATCTGCTCGCCTGCCTGCCATCATCAACACACCACAAATCCTACACGAAACTTCACCCAGCAAACACAGGTCAAGATGCCGTCTCAGACTACCGCAACCGAGCAGACGACAACCAACTCGTACGACGAGGAGTGGAAGACGCAGTCCCCCTACGAACGGCCCGAGAAGGCGAGACCCGAAGGCAAGGAGTTTGAAAAGGTGCTCAAGGGCGCGTGTCACTGTGGACAGGTCACGTATTGGTTGCGCAAGGACAAGCCTCTCGCGAGCAAGTTCTGTCACTGCAGAGATTGCCAGATCATGCATGGTGAGTCCCCATTGTCATTCTCGGGAGTTGGCGGATGCTGACGAAGTTCACGCAGGCGCCCCCTTCCAGTGGGCAGCCATCTTTCACAAGGAAGACATTGCCTTTGAAAAGGGCGTCGACGGCCTGGCCTTTTACAATTCGAGCGAGACGAAGAACTCCCACGACTTGCCGTGCAAGGTCAGCTGCGGGTACTGCGGCAGCCGGATTATGGACGAGGGGCGGAACATGGTGCTGTTGTTCCCCGGACTGCTAAAGTTTGAGGAGGGCCAGAAGAGGAAGAACTTTGACATCCAGTATGTTGTCCGAGTAACCTGAGTCAAGGATGATAACTGACGAATTTAGGATGCACATTTTCTATGAGCAGAGGGTGGTTGACCTGCCTGATGGAAAGCCGAAGTGGAGTCGACTGGACGAGAAGAGTGAGCAGATGGATGAGGATATCATGACAGTTAAGCATAAATAGTAACTATAGCCATTGACGAATAGCGTCTTGTGCAATATACTGTATAATTCTCCAAGTATATGTCGTGTATCGCGATATTCAACTCCAGCGCCATGTCATGCTAAACTCGCTAATCCAGAATCTCAGAATCTACCCTCTAATACGCCCAAAACACCAATACCCTCCTCTCACCAGTTGAAGCTCTCTTGGAAGTACTCAATCCTCGAATACCCCCGGCCGAGCATCTCCACAACCGACCGTCTCGCGTCGTCCGCCATGACATTCGGCCCGCACGCCACGACAGCAAGCCGGCTTCGCTCTGCCGTCGTCGCGGCGCCCTGCACCTCCTCCCTGACATCAGGCCGTCCGTGGAGCAACCGCGCCTGCTCGGGCCAGTCTTCCGGCCGCTCCGCGTTCGAGGCGAGACTGTGCTGCGTCACGTAGACGTCCACCGACAGCTTGCCGCTCTCGAAGGCGTCTTCAAAGTCCTGGCGGAGAACGTCGGCGGCGAAAGTCAGTTCGCGAACGGCCCAGACGATCTTGACCGATCGAGCGCGGGATCCGGCGCGGGTGAGATGCGCGAGATGGGCTAGGGGTACGACGATACCGCTGCCGCCGACGATGAAGAGGAGGTCGTCGAACTGGGAGAAGGGCTGCGTATGCCCGTAAGGTCCCTCGACAAAGACGCGGAGGCGGGCGGGGCGGGGCCAGGGTGCTGCGGCGGCATCGCGAAGACGGCCGGTGAAGCTGTCGTAGGGCCGGATGAGAAACGTCATGGAAGGAGAGCCGCTGCGGGGTTGCAGCTCGGCCTCGGAAATGGGTTCGTGGGATTCGTCGCCGGCGACCAGGAGGGGCGTCTGTTCGCTGGAGAACTTGCGGGTGTGGTGCTGGTTGGTGGTGGTGCAGGCCATGGTGAAGGGGTGGCTTTCCCAGCAGCGCTTATCGGATAGGACGTGGAGGTAGTAGTACGTTCCGGGCTTAGGTTCGTAGAAGCTGGTTGAGTAGGGGACGCTGAGGCGGATGATGTTGGAGTTGGCGTCGTAGGTTGCATAGGCGAAGGTGTTCCAGAACTTGAGGTTGAAGGAGAGGGTTCGACACATGCGGAGGACACGGTCTGCTATCCAGATGTAAAGAGGAACCCAGAAAAGCATGTCAAATTGGCCGTTGAAGATGGAAACGTGGCCGAGCATGGTGATGAGGGTGAGGATGGAGAGTAGGATGTGGAGGATGAGGAAGAGCTCGTAGTGTTTGCGGCGCATCCAGAAGACGGAGGCAATAAGGAGGAAGCACATGCCCGCGGTTGCCTGTCATCGTCAGCCAAGACCTCCGACGATGGGATGGAGACACTCACAAACCAGCCAGCCCACCAGAACATCCTGGTCCACCACCAGAGGAAGTAAGTCCAGCCACCATCTGGGAATGTCAGAATGAGCGACCGACATACAGCACACGACGCTTACCTTCGAAGACGAGATAGACATAGCCAACTGAGTGGATCACGGCCTGAAGAGTGGCAACGCGGGCAACCCAGCGGTGGAAGTTGTTATACGTGCCAAAGTCCCATCCGGTCGCCCACATGAGAAGGTTGTTTCTCATGCCAAACAGCCAGATGATGGGGAAGTTGGCAAAGGAGATGATGCCAGTACGGTCGGACACATAGCGCCAGACCTGCTTGTAGACCAGAGGCCAGCTGGACGAATGAGCACCGCAACTTTCACGGACGGGGACGTCGACTTACTAGTAAGAGCCAGGCAGGACGTAGTATCCCTGCACGCAGTACCACACATTCACGGCAATGAAGGCAAAGATGGTGAGACTTTGGATGCGCGGCGGGATGGTGCACCAGCCGAGATTCTGGGAGCATCGGTACCCAAAGGTGGCCGGGATGGTGATGTACTGCTTGAGCCAGTGGGCGGACCAGTGCAAGACGTTCGGCCTCTTCTCCGGATCCGATTCTTGACGTTGGAGGTCGGCGATGGCCGCGACGAGGCGTGCTGCCATGCCGATGGCGATCACGATGGCCCAGAATACGATGACGTAGAAACTGCCACGGTCAGCGACGTCGCAAAAGTGACCGACGGTGAGCATACCCATATTTGTAGTGATGTGCGTATGTATACTCGACCGAGTCCTGCACTCTGTCAGTTCGTGTAACCCAGGGCCGGACTTTCGTCTGTCGTACCAAGGTGTCGAACCACAGCTGCCAGAACGTCTCCTCTGGCAACACAACCTCGTTCAAGATGGTCTTGTCGGTAGCATCCGACTCGTTCAACCTCCTCAGATCGGCAATCTGCTGTTTCGTGTACCCTTCCACAATCTCAAAAGGCGGCAGCGACGTGTTCATGTACTTTTCGCACGTCTGGTTGAGGTTCCGCAGCCCCAGATCGCGCAGCTTCGCGTTGCAGTGAATATCGGTACACAGGTACATGGACTTGATGTGCAACGTGCTCTCGCACGCAGCGATGAGCTTGGACTTGCCCGGCGCGGTGTCGTTGAAATGCGGTTGACGGAGTGCGTTCTGGCATGCGTCGAAGCAGATGCTGCCGGAGCCGAGAGCGGCCGATGCGGAGGTGACGAGGTACGTCGCAGCGACGAAGAGCGCCGGCGAGGCCGACGACGACCACGGAGCGCGCATCACGGGCGGTAGATTTGCATCTGTGATGGGTGCGGGAGTGTCCGAGACTGGATGTCGTTGAGGTTTTGTCTAGAGCGACGAGGGCTGCCTCGGATCACCGGGGCTGCTTGGTGAGGAGGGAAATGCGTGAATTGCAGATCAGCTGGTGGGTAGCTGAGACGGGCGGGCTGGAGACGACATGTGGGAATGAAAAAGGATTGGGGGATAATGAATTTTGGGATCTTATCAGATCATCTGATTAAGCTCCACTGGCTTAGGTTATCGCGATAATCCACCGGCATCGGCTCTATTTGTACCAAGTACCAATAGGGCATACGGAGTCCTTTAGGCCGTAAAAGTACCTTGTTCCAGGGAAGATAGTGAAGTCGTGATCCAGGCGGTGCTCTTCCTCGAGGGGCGGACGCTTCCCCTTAGCGCTGAGTTGGCAGTGTGACTTTCAGTCGACCCCTGTCCTCCCACTTCAATGTCCACCTGATATCACTAACGCTGCGTGTGTCTCGGTCATTGATGCTCAAATCCCACCGACCTTCTCATGCCAAGACGCTGTGTCGTCCTGGTGAATAGCCTCACGTGAAGCCGTGAATGAAAACTTGCTCAAAGAGACTGGTTATTGTCAGTGTCAGTAAACTCCGACAGTCACAGGATGCGGGACGAACCGATAGACTTTCGGTCCGAACCAAGCCTACAAAGTGCTCAATATTCAAATCTGAACATCACAACTCATTCTCCTCTTGGGGCTTGCTAGCTTAGGGCTTCTCTCCCACCCTCTAGATACCCCAATAAATAACGAATTCTTAACGACAGAAGCCATCACACTGAAGCATCGTCCATCATCCCGGGAATAGACCCAAGCCGGGGGGTCCACCAGGGCGTCCACGTTGGCGAGCTGCAGGGAAGTTCCCTCCGCTTCCAGTGACACATCAGCGCCCGGACGCCTGGGCCGCACCAGCGCAAGGTTCACCTCATCTCATCTAACATCTCATACTACTCGAATTCATCTCATCACTATTTCAGGGCTTTTCGATCACAAACGTCCTTGGATACAACGAGAACCGATTTGAAGTCTTGGTTTCACCCTGAAAAATATCTAATCACAGCGCCAGTCGCCCATGAGAACCCGGCTATCTTTGCACTGCCCATGAGCGTCAGTAACGTACATTCAGGCGCATCTATACTGTCATCTCACTTCGATCTTGCTGGTAGATGTCAGGGCCTCCGCGATTCTCGAGTTTCATGGTAATTGGCTGCTGCAGCCGCCATTGAAAGTACGGCAAGGAAAGGCCAATGTCCAATCGCAATGCTCACGCCGTCAACTCTGCCTACTTGGCGAGTGCAAAATGCATGTCAGCTGATACACATGCAGCTCGTCTTTCCATATTCCATTTGACACGCTGCTGACCCAGCTTCAGAGATGTGCTGAATTCTGCCGCGCTCATTTCGTCGCCAGAAAACATGGCCGCCTCGACCGAAACTACGTCCGCGTCGACAGCGGACGAGGGACTGCCCTTTTTGACCAGAAAACATGAGTACGCAACCTGGAACATGAAGATGAAGAGAATTCTGCGCAACAGAGGCTGGGGTGATATCCTCGACGACGAGAAGGTTACGCACCCCTACGATGCCGGAGCTCGGTGCCTGATTTTACAGTGCCTCCATCTGGTACGGGCGAAAGCAGTGGAGTCGGTCAAGCCCGCCGGTGCTCTTTGGGAACAAGTGCGTTACAATATAGAGTGCAGGGTATGTTGCAACTTGGCATTCGGCCGTCGTTTTGAAGTAAGCGCTGCCGAAGTGGCCTTTTCCATGGGCGTGTGCGGCGACTGTCGTCTGGTGGTAGAAGCTGTCGAGTTCGTTGCTGGAAGGGCATTGGAAGGTCATGCAAGGACTTTGCTAGTCGACACTCACGAAGATGTAGTGACCATTCTCGTCAGAGATGGCAATTTTCCAGTCACTGGTTTCTCCTTCTATGCGCACGTCGGTGAGTCGCGGGCTACGTATCAGTTGGCCTTGTGGCCATGCCATCACCCTCCTGCCATGCCGTCTGCGGTATCTGGTAGCTGACTGACACAATAGAATCTTCATCCAACGTCCCATCGAATCTACGTGCTTATGTGGATCGTTGCAAGAACATCTCTTTTTGCCGTTCTCGTCCCGGACTCTTCGACTTTACCAAAGCGCGTCTTCGACTGGAAAGATGCGGAAAGGAACACGTTTGCTTGCAAAAGACACCCGGATTTGCTCCTCATCGTCTGCTTCGGCTGCATAGCAACCAAGAGCACGCTATCTTGATCAAAGCTTGCGATGCTCAGTGGCCTTATGTGGCGCTGAGCTACTGTTGGGGTCCCGAGCCCAACCCGACGAAAATGACACACAGCAATCGCGAATCCATGCTGAGATGTATCGAGCTCTCAACATTACCGCGGGTAAGAAAGCATTGTAGTTGCGTTAGATCCATTCTCATGCCATCGTTGCAGACAATACAAGACGCCGCGACGGTTTGCGCATCGATGGATGTCGAGTATCTGTGGGTTGACCCTCTCTGCATCATCCAAGGGGATCCGCAAGACTGGCTGCGAGAGTCTGGAAGAATGTGCGACATTTATACAAACGCCACGTTTGTCATCGCAGCACACTCTCCAGCGAGCTGCCACGACGGCTTCCTGTACAATTCTTACGGTACGCGGTGGTCTTTTCGCACTAACCACGAGGATACTCAGGAAGACATACGCGTCAATATCCACGACGACCTCTTTCCGGCATACAGAGAAGAAAAGTCCAAGAGGCAAATAGAGCACAGTCTGAGGGGCTCTGGATCGTTGCCACTTTCGAAACGGGCGTGGACATATCAGGAAATCTTCCTCGCATCCCGGGTTCTCCATGTCTATGAAACTTGGTGTGAATGGGAATGTATCGAGTTTGTCGAACGTAGAGACGAACCAACGAGAAACGATAAGATCCAGAGCTGGTTGATTCTGATTGAGGAATACAGCCGCCGCCAGCTTTCATCACCAGGGGATAGGCTTGCTGCCCTGTCCGGCATCGCCCAGCATTGGCTCAAAGTCGAAAGGAGAAGTGCCCTGGACTACGTCGCAGGGCTCCGGCGACACCGTCTGACCGAAGACTTGCTTTGGCATATTGCGGATGCGACAGCACCGTTATTGCGACATGCCGAATACATTGCCCCGACCTGGTCGTGGGCGTCAATTCCGGCTAGTGCTGCGTACTACGCGCTTTCCGATGGAGTTCGAGCTTATCCAAAGATGAGAGTTCTCCGGGCGGAGTGCGAGCGTTCGGAGCTTGACCTAACAGGTCCTGTGACTGCGGGATTTCTCATCGTCCGCGGTCATCTGACCGAGGGTGAGCTGACCTTTCACCACGACAGACAAACAGGCAGGTCATACTGCAAACTTCTATTTCGAGGTGTCGAAATAGGTGTTTCTCTGGATGAACCGGTTGCAGGAGACGAGAGATAACGCAGTTGCTTCTGTCTACTGGCAGAAAGCCGCTTCAGTTGGTTGGATTCAGCTCGTCAGAGCGAATATTGCGTTCTTGTTCTGGAACAATTGACTGCTCGCATCGTCCAAAATCATCGTACTTTCAAGAGAATCGGAATTGGATACGGTGATCAACGTCGTGGCAAGCTCATAATCGAACATTTGCGCGACAAGTGGACGGGCACAGATGTCATCACGATAGTGTAGGTGGAAGCATTCTGGTCAATGAGGATGCACGAGACGCGTCGATTGTATCCCCTACTATATGAGCGGTCAAAGCTGTTGCGAGATTGAGAATTCAGGTACAACTACCCTGTCTGTGGGCTTCCACGGACTACTTGGTCCGCCTTCGGCTGGCAGACAAGTGACATTATGCCTTTCAACCTTCCTGAGCAGGCCCTGCCTCACCACCCGTCAACAGCTTCGCCTGCTCGCTCCGCCCCGAAACCCTCCCATCCTTCCACTGCGTCCCATACGTCCTCTGCGTCTCGAAGCTCGACATTTCATAGCTCCTTGCCGGCCTCACCGGTCTCGCCGGCTCCGCCGCCGGCATCCCATCCACCGCGAACGGGCCCGAGATATTCATGTTCCTAACCGCAGGCCGCTCCGCCTCCAATCTCTTCTTCTTCTTCCTCATGATCCACCAGAAGATCGCGGTGCCACCCGCCAAAAGCCCGAGAAAGGCGAGGGCGCCGGCGATACTTGCTGCTATGGCGCCGGTGGAGGGGCCGCTGCCGGAAGAGCCGGTGTCGGAGGTTGAGGTGGGAGGTGGCTGGGCAACGGAACTGCCACCCGGTACGGCTGAAGTGGAAGGGGAAGGGAGAGGGGCGGTGGTGGATGCCGAGATGGTTCGTTCGGGGAACTCGATGAATGTTGTGCTGCCCGGGGATTCGCGGCAGTCGTAGAGGGTGTATGTCTTGGAATCGGCGACGGTGAGGTATGTGAAGCACTCACTCCGAGACCCGAGACTGACACTGTAGACATGTTAGTTATTGAACCATATAGTCAAGATGCGTTCTACCATTGAAGCTGACCAGCGAGACGCTGGGTCTGCGGTTTTTCAGGTGTTCTAGGGGAGGGTATGCACTTCGTGTACACGACGTCGGAGCAGCCCATAAAGGAGCCGACGGTGGTGCACTTTGGTCGTCTGGCGGGACACGCCCATGGTTCAGGCGGTGCGGGAGTCCTGGGGAGATGTCAGTGTGTTGCCGCAAAGAGCAGATCGTGAGAGTTGATATACTTAATGGAAGCAACGCGTGATTGAAAGTAGCCGCAGGTTTCGGGGCCCCAGAAAAGGGGGAGCGTCATGAAAGTAGAGACGCCAGGCGGTATGCCAGGAGTGGACGTGACGTGAGAGCTGACCGGCTTCGTCGCCATGTTGAAGAAGACGATTTTATGTTGTTGATAAAGTTGTTGGAGGGCAAATTTGAAGTCCAAGGGTTCTTAGAAGATGTTTTATGTTCATAGACTGTCAATCGTCGAGTAACTGCATGTGAATGACTGCCGGTAGATAATCATGGGCGATTCACTACATCCATGACAATCCTGGACAGATGAAAGAGGAGGAAAGTGAACTAGATGCTTCAGCTGAGCATACCATCAACACAATACAACGACAATCCAGCGACTTCAATCAGCCGCATGCCCTTTTCCAAGCCCCGAACCCAAGGGTATACCAAAGCCACCGAGAAACCTAGACGAAAAGCCAATACAAGCCCGAACTGACCCTAACATCTCCCATCACCTCCAGACCAAGGCTCAGTTGTGTGGCATCGCCATACCCTCCTTCTGCGGCTGATACCCCTGGACAATGGGCCCCGTCGAAAGACGCGTCTTGACCTCGTTGTCCTGCTGGATGAGGGCGCAGCAAGGGCACCAGTAGCTCACGCAGCAGTCGGACATGCCGGACCCCTTGATGTTGAAGCGCTCGCGGATCTCGCCGCGCTTCATCATGGCGTAGATGCAGCCGCAGCCGGTGAAGAAGGAGATGCCGCAGTAGAGCAGACAGTCGGTGTTGATGGCCTCGTACGTCTGCATCGTGGGGTCGCGCATGCGCTCCGACGTCTTGCCGAGAACTGGAGGTATGTGTTAGCTGGCTTTGGGACGTGACACGTCTGAGAGGGGAGGGTAAAGGAACGTACGCAGGCATGGCAGACACCACGCGAGGAGGCAGCTGTCAATGGGGCTGCAGTTGCAAAGGTTGGACTGCCATTCTTGGTTGGCGACATTGCCGCCTTGGGTGTACTCCTGCTGGATGGGCTGCTGCTGCTGCTGGCCGGCGTATTGTTGCTGGGGCTGTTCTGTGTATTGCTGCTGGGGCTGCTGCTGCTGCTGGCCGGCGTATTGTTGCTGGGGCTGTTCTGTGTATTGCTGCTGGGGCTGCTGTGCGTATTCCATTGTGGCGGTTGTGTGCGGCAGGCGTATGGTGACGTTTGGGATAGGTGATGAAGTCTAGGTATGATGTTGGAGATGCTTCGACGACGTTGGAGGTTTTGAAGCCGTCGGCTGCAATACGATGGCCAGTGAAGAGATCAGAATATCAACGGGTGAGCACCAGGGAGGAAGCGGACTGTCAGACCAACGGTGGAAGGACCAGAAGGGCACAGAGCTTTAATAACAGGAAGCATCTATTCACATTCTCACCAAGACCCGGAAGAGGCTAGGTTCAGGCCATAAGACAGGCAGAAGAGTCGTCCTTGCCGAGCAATTCCCCCCCCCCCCCCTGCTGGACAAAAGCTGGACTGAATCGAGGGTGCGAACGAAAGCTTCATCAACTTTACCTTGACTCCGGGCCACGCTAGGCCGTTAGACGTACGCCAGATGGCGTTCAAAGACATTACCTGGGATGGACATGTCTCGCCCATCGAGATAAGGAACGAACCCTTCCCCCCCGTCCTGTGCAATTTCGCAGCCTGCCTCTGCGAGTCTGTGAGCCTCAGGGTCCACGTTGACACCATGCCGCGAAGGATCGGAGAGCCTCGTTAGACTTGGAAGCAAGAGTCTGCCTGCCCTGGTGAGCCCCTGTGGCTTGAGCGTCGACGATACGACCAAGGCGACAGGCAGCAGCCGGAGCATGGGTTGGAGGATAAGCTAAGCCGCGATGGCGTCCTAGGGCTGAGGATGGACTGCATCTTCGCGGGGCAGGCTGGGCTGCGTGAGTGATGCAGGGGTGGATGCGGGTGAGTCTCATGTGCCAAATTAGCAGTCTGTCATGTTGGTATGCTCTGAAGGTGAGTCTCTTCGCAGAAGATGGTCATTGGAATTGGATTGGTGCCGAATGCCGGTCGAATTGGCTGGCAGCATGGGATTGACGATACGCAAGAACCCTTGGAAGCATTCCTCGGCTGTGGATGAGCGACGGTCACTGCCATAACTGCTGTAGCTTCAGTCGACGGATGTGATGATCAAAAGACGGTGCGACTGTGATCGTCGCCGCTGGGCGAAGTCGAGCAAGCGAACGGCCGACAACCGTCTGATGCCGTTTTAGTGAATTTAGGCTCTCTCGTTCCCTTACAGCGGTCGAATGCCCCGCTGCAGGCAGCACAAAAGTCCCGAATGCACTTGGCCTGGTTGGGCATACTCCCCCAGGCTGCTGGCGGACGCCCGCAGTTCAGCCTCAACAATCGTGAGATGTTCATCTCATGTTGGTTTAAAGTGGGTACATTGCCAAGTCTTGCGGCATTCAGCCTTGAAGTGAGGTTGATGGAGTAGATTCATTTGGTGAAATGCTCCATTCGTGGTTTCTCATAAGGTGAAGTCGCCTTTCCCTTTCTCAGCATCCGCCTTGGTCTTCTTTGCGGTCCTTTTTGGCACAGGTGCCTCGGACACAACGCGGACCCTCTTGCTCATGATGAGGTAATCCGGCACAAACACCCTGCCACTTCTCAGCTTCCTCTCAGCCGGTGATATCGCATCTTTTTTGAATCCCAGGGCTTCATAAAATTTGCGCGCTCTCTCGTTGGCAAGGAAGCACGTCAACATGACCTTCTCAATGAGAGGGATGCTCTGCGCCACCTTGACCTGATATCCCATCAATTTCTGGCCGATGCCCGTGCTGTGCCACCGTCAGCAACCTCCCCAGAATCTCTCGCCTGACGTCGGGCCGCCCAGAGCCTCAGAACCGAGTAGTGCAACGCAATCAGTGAACGAGAAACCGCTCACTTACCCTCTCAACCCCTCCAGCAGGTGAATCTCATAACAGTAAACCACTGGCTGACCCTCTTCGAACGTGGGCATCATGCTCGTGAACCCACACACCTTCTCCTCGTCGTCTTTGACGAGAATGTAGCGCAGTTCAGGGCTCCTCATTTCTTTGATCTTTTCCGCCGGTTTCCACCCGTCCTCCGAGCCGCGATAGTCGGCGCCGCTGGTATACTCAACCATGTCGAAGCACGCCTGTATCTCATCCGTCGACAGCACCGATGGGGACTTGAGTGCGACGCTGTACGTCTTCTCTGAAGTTGGATGCGTCCATGACGTCCAGTCTTCGCTGCGGTGCAAAATCATGAGTCTCCGTACGGCGCCGCCATCGTGGATGTGACGGACCTTGGTTGGAGGTGGTCCCTGATGAACTCCTCGTCCGACTTGCGATTCGCAGCTTCAATGGGATTTGTGGGTGCCCGACGTCGTTTACCAGGTGCCATATTAACCACGCTGGCGAAGAGGGACAACACAGTTGATTTGATGGAAAATCCAAGTAGATGCTATTCCCAAGCCATTAACCGCCGACTCTTCTAGAAGGTGTTGCGACCTTCAGCGTCTCGCATCCAGCCGACCAGGTACCTGCAACCACTGAAGTCCACTAACCCAGTAGCGGGCCCTTTGCCCCTCTAAAGCCGAAGTTTCCCCGTCCTGACCTTATCCACTCAAAAAGTTTCCACATCTACCACCGTCTGCCCACTTTGGGTGAAGCTCTCGTCGCTTCGCGCTCACTTACACGAACTTTCACTCAGATGTAGCCTTTCCCCCCAACTGAGGTTCTAATGCCCCCTTCTACTCACCTGTGGTCCGCCGTCCGCAGCTACTCCAATGGCCCGGTAAAATCGCGCCTGGGGAAGACGTTGAGTCTGGACCACGTATGAATCTCACGTGTTTCTGTATGCAAGTAATCCGTGTGATACTGACGATGCGCTCAGTTTCTCCAACGCTCCCGCGTCCTGTCTCTCTACCGCGAAATCATCCGCGGCACACGACGCATAGTAGACCCGACCACCCGCGCCGAATCTCGCCGCTACGCTCGCGACGAGTTCGAGCGTCACCGGGACGTGACCGACATTGTAAGGTTACCACATCCCCTCCGTGTCTGCACAACTGACCTGAACAAAGGGCCACATCCGCTACCTCATCTCAACAGGAAAAGCAGAGTGGCAGGGTATGGAACGCTACGTAGACGGAATGTAGAGATGTTTCTTGTATCGTGAAACTGTATCTGTATAATACACGGGCCCTTTCATATGGCCCAGTCTAATGCCCTGGCGTAAAGGGGGGTAATTTTTGCTCTCTAGACCCATCTGCTTCGCGACAGACATCCTCTCTGCTCTGGAAGCGAATTATCGATTGTCCGCGTCTTGTAGTGTACACTCATCCCACACCAACTCAAAGTCGTCCGCCTCTCAAGACTGGCGCTGCTTGTGTCTGGGGTTCGCCTTGCAGATGACGTAGAGGTAGCCGTTGTGTCGCTTTCCAGCCTTGCGGCGGACAATCTGGCGGGTGTTCGTCAGCAAATATTCTCTTCAACCCGGTTTTTGTTCTTCGATATCGACCCCCAAGACCTCTCCATGCCATCCTCCGAGCACCTGACCAGAATCCTCTACCTTCCCCACATCCCTCCTAGACCCAATCTCGACACACAAGGACAAAAAAGGCTCACCTTGCAGTGCTCGCACCGCTTCTTCACGGAACTGTGCACCTTCATCCCCCTGACCTGCTGCAGCGCCGCGCTCACGACGCCCGTCTTGCCGCCGAACCGCGCCACCAGCGACTCCGTCTTCTGCATCGGCTGCCTCGTCATGACGACGCTCGACATGGCGCGCGCGGCCGTCTTGCCGACGTTGTGTGCGCTGCAGCACCGCGGGCGGATCGTCGCGCGGGCGGTGGTGAGGGAAAGGGCCCTGAAGGAGGCGGCGAGGGAAGCCATTGTTGCGTTCGGGGCGGTGCGGTGGTCGAGTCGGACAGGTCGTAGTTTGCACGAGTGCGCCTCGAGTTGTGACAGTCGTTCGAGAGGGATTTGAAAGGGGCTGGCGGCGTTGCAGTCTTCGCGATCCTGGCGATCAATGACAGACCTGGATGGCTTCCCATGACTGGGAGCATTTTCGCGGTCCTTGATCGTCACGTGCTGGAAAGGTCCGTGCACGTATCGTTATCGTCACATTTCGAACCCCAGCGATATCGGACGTCCATCCTTCCGCCCTGCCTGGGCAGGTATAAGAGCGACTTGGACGGTAGCTACTTCATAGGAAACCTGAAAACCAGCATCCGTTCTTGGGTAAGACATCATGGTCTCTGCGTAAGCTATCTAATGGTCATGGGCCACTGATCCCGGACAGTGAACTGAGCCAGACCCGCTTGCTTATACCTGTTGTCCGTCATCCCCAACGTATGAGGGCAGAGGCACCAATACTCAGGCCTGGGGAGGTATGCTGTGGGCGATTCCCAGTATGTTTGATACTGCCGAGCAATTCTGTTCATGATTCTTCTTAGAAACTTTTGTCAACCATGTCTACGTTTTGGACCTTTCCGACAGAAACTCCAGACGCCAAACCAAATCACACCCATTTCTAGGTCTATAAACAGTCTAAAGCCCAAATTCCAACGTCAATGCAAGTCGTTTAGCTCCGGAGGAAAGTCTTGAAGACGCTAGACTGGCTGCAGTCCTCCCAGGGATATCCAATCTCGGTCAGGAACTGCTCCAGCTCCTCGACCTCCTCGTCAGGGCACAGGATGCCGGCCAGGATCTTGGCCACATCACCGCCATTGTTTCTGTAGTTGAAAAGACTAATGTTGAACTTTGGCCTCAAAGTCTTTAGGAACTTCTCCAGGGCACCTGGGCGCTCTGGGAACTGGAACATGTAGAGGCGCTCGTTGGGGACGTTGGAGCGACCGCCGACGAGATACCTGATGTGGCTCTTGGCGAGCTCGTCGCCCGAAAGGTCGGTGACGGCCATGTCGCTGGAGCGGAGGCGTTCCATGAGGGTCTGTAGCTCTTGCGTCCTCTGCGTCGCCGGCGCGGTGAGGGAGATACCGATGAGCACGTTGGCGAGTTCGTCCGTGGCGTAGCGGTAGGAAAACTCGGTGACGGAATGGGGCATGATGGTATTGATGAGGTTGGCGAAGGCGCCTGGTCTCTCGGGGATGCTGACTGCCAGGAGCGCCTCCTTGCCCTCGCCCAGGGTCGCGCGCTCGGCAACAAAACGCAGACGGTCAAAGTTCATGTTTGCGCCGGAGGTGACGGCTATCATGTTGCGCTTGCGATCGCTGGGGTTCTGCGCGACGTACTTCTTGAGACCGGCAAGGGAGAGAGCTCCGGCCGGCTCGAGACCGGCGCGGGTGTCGTCGTACATGTCCTTGATGGCGGCGCACACCTCGTCGGTGGTGACCTGAATGACCTCGTCGACGACGTCCTTGCACAGGCGGAATGTCTCCTCGCCCACCGTTTTGACCGCTGCGCCGTCGGCAAAGAGACCCACGGTGTCGAGAACGATGCGCTCGCCCTTGGCCAGCGACTGCACCAGGGCGTTGGCGTCGTACGTCTCGACACCGATGATCTTGACGTGGGGCGCCATGCGCTTGACGTAAACGCCGATGCCGGAGATGAGACCGCCGCCTCCGACGCAGCAGAATATAGCGTCCAGCTTGGACATGTTCATCTGGCCAAACAACTCCATGCCAATGGTTCCCTGTCCGGCAATGACGTACGGATCGTCAAAGGGAGGGATGTTGATGAGCCCGTCCTGGGCGGCGCGGCGGCCGCACTCCTCCTTGGCGGCATCGAAATCGGCACCGTGCAGCACGACGTGACCGCCGAGACGGGCGACGTTCAGGTGCTTGATGCTGGGGGTGGCCTCGGGCATGATGATGGTGGCGGGGATCTTGAGCTTGCGGGCAGAGTATGCGACGCCCTGGGCGTGGTTGCCGGCGGAGCAGCAGACGACGCCCTTCCAGCTGACGGCGGGGTCGAGGTGGGCCATCTTGTTGTAGGCGCCGCGCAGCTTGAAGCTGAAGACGGGCTGCTGGTCCTCGCGCTTGAGGAAGACGTTGCACTCGAGGCGGTTGCTGAGGTTCACGGCGTGCTGCAACGGGGTAAGCTTGCAGGCTTCGTAGACGCGGGAGGTCGCGGCCGCGATGAGGCGGAGGTACTGTTTCGTCACGTATTAGTGGCGTCTGCCATTGGGTCTGCCATTGTCGCCGCTCACGTCGGGATAGCCATCAGGAAGGAGGAAATCCTCGGGAACAACCGTCTTGAGGCGGTTTCGTCGCTCTTCCGGAGGCGTGGACGGGTTGGCGCTGTATTCGGTCAAGGACATGCCGCTGGGCTGAGGGGTGCGAGGTCTCGGAGAATGGTCGCCGTTGACACCGTTAAGGGTGCCATTGGTCACGACAGCGACGACGGGAGGTTCTGTCGATTCAGACATGGTGTCGTTCGGAATAAGGAGAGAGCAGGTTGGAGGGAGTCGAAAGGAAAATAGGAAATGTCGGGCAGGGCTGAAGTACTCCTCGACGAAGAGTCACTCCGACGAGACAAGCCTGAATTAAACTGGAAATTTATTTAATGGTGGGGCAGAAATCGGAGCTCAGTTCGGTTTCGCGGGGTACAATCGGATGGTTCTTGCGGTGTGCTGCGCCATTAACGTGCTGGGGGTTGGCTGTAGGGGCCTGCTGTGCTGCAGGGGAGCTGCTGGATACAGGGCGTAGGGCGACATCGCTGCTGCGACATGAACCTGTAAACTTCCCAGCCTCTTTTGCGATGAGGGGTTATATGAGCGTTGTTTAATCTATCAACATAACTTTTCATATAGAACCATCCAATATATAATGCAGACGGAGTACGTAGCGAGCCAGTAGATGCCTATGGCGGTGTAGCTCAAGCCATATCATCGTAAACTCGATGTTGAGAGTGTCTGATAGCGAGCTGGAGTGAGTTCCACGGTGACTTCAGCGCTCAAGGGTCGTCCCCCCACAGACACTGGGACCCCGCGCGGTCTGAAGTTCAGATCGTTCCTCTGCGCCAGATAAGCGGATAAGATAGGATAAGATAAGAACCTACCTACTGTGTAAGCCCGGCTCGATCGGGATTTGCCGCAGTTCTTGCGGGCAAGGGTCGAGCTCCGGCGCCAGTCCCCCGAAAACCAAAGGTCCGAAAGTCCATTTCATCATCGAAATCGGCCGACCACTGCGACTCACCTCTACTACCACATTGTCGACATTACGAGGTCCTCCAACCACCACCCAATTCGATCAATCACGAACACAATTGCAGACCCAAGGACAGTCACAATGCCCGGCGACGACAGACTTCCCGTCCTCGAACGGCAGATGCCTTCGTCTTTTGACGAGAACAGGTGGGTGCACGCGAGCTGCAGTAGCAGCCGATTCGACGCCAGAGTCGACAGCTAACGACATCTCAGCGAATTCTACGATGAGCGCGTTCTTCACAAGGCGTTTCGCAAGCTCAGGGAAGAGCCTCTGATTCCCCTCGGCTGCGGTCTCACAGTTTACGCCTTTGTCGCCGCCTGGCGCGCCACCCGTCGCGGCGATCCCATGCAAGCCAACAAGATGTTCCGCGCCCGTGTCGCCGCCCAGGGCTTTACCATTGTCGCCATGGTCGCCGGCAGCCTGTACTACAACAAGGACCGCGAGCGCAGCGCCGAACTGCGCAAGATAAAGGAAGCCAAGGAGGCCGAGGAGAAGAGGCAGCGCTGGATCCGCGAGCTGGAGGCCCGCGATGCCGAGGAGAAGGCATTGAAGGCGCTGATGCAAGAAAGGAGGGCGAGGGCTGAGGCGAGGAGTGCCGGTGTCACTGTTGACGGAGAGGAGAAGAAGAATGGCGGCGGCGTTCTCGGCGCTATTGGATTGTCGGGATGGGGCAAGCCTGCGGAGGAGTCGACCCCGGAGTCATCGGCCGATGTGGGCAATGAGAAGAAGGAGAACCCCAAGAGCTCGCTGGGTGTCATCGGCGAGCTGTACGGACGGAAGCCATCTGACGGTGAGCCCAAGAACTAGGGTTACACCTCAATGGTTAGCATGGTTTGATTGGGCTGTATAGTATTGGCATGGCATTGACACAGGGACGGACGAGATCGTCTCATTGAAGACTCCGCTCCGTCGTACATTAAAAGGGAAGCAACTGGTGGCGCATCTGGTTCAATATATCATTCGATTTCTGCTATCATCAACGATATTGGCCAAACGTAAGGCGGAGAAGGTGCGGCGCAGCCGCCTGACCAATGCCAATCAACAATTTGACTAATTGTCACATTTTTGCAGCGTATCACGTCAAACGTTATGAATTATTACCATACTATCATTCAATATCACCAGACGTCCAGCAGCGACCAGTGGGCTGAGGATCTAATGCCAACAGCCAGGATTAGAGCCATGGCGTGTTCGGCAGATCGTCACATGCTGAGGGGCAGGGAGCTTGGACCAGTAACAGTGACACTCACTGAGGTGTGACGAGGTGCCCCGCAACGTCACCGAAGGGCACCCCCAAGGCCTGATTTTCAGCTCGTCACCCGCAAGGCATGACACGCTGGGCAACCCAGGGGGGTCCTGATCTGACACCGGCTCAGCCCTGACGTGCCTGAACTATGCGCTAAACTTCTCGGTCTCTAGGGATGCCTGGGTAAGGTACTCCGGTCTGCACTCCGTAGAAGTAGCCATTATGCAATCGCTGACTGTCTGGCTTGGCTGCTAATGCACCCCATGCCCAAGGTGGACTTCAGCTACGTCTGCCATCGCCATCAACCTCGCCCTCCTTTCTGCTTGTCCAAAGCATGGCCATGGCTTTCACTGATTGCTCCACGGCCTACTGTGATACCCAGAGACTCTACACCGACAACTCCCGAACAACCACCGCGAATCCATCATGGGTCAAGTTCTGTCCGACGAGAGCCCGCGCCATCTGTCGCACGAAGAGCTCACCCACGAACTGGTACGCTACGCACTTGCCCTCAGCCAACATCTCCATCGACTTCTTTTACTAACAGTCACAGGCCGTTCGCTTTGCCGAAAAGTGCCTTACCTCTCTCGAAGTTCACCATCTGAAAGATGTCTTCAAGAACCTGGCCGATACCCAAGGCGACATTCGCTACCTGAAGGAGGACACAATTGCCCGCTTCTTAGAGATACCCGACATACTCCATGTCTCGCCCGTTATATTCCAGATGGTTTCGTACATTGGCGCCTTTCCCTTTCTTCAAGGTGCGCCGGCCGTGCTCGGCCTCGAGCAACTGATCATGGTGGTCGTCATAATGACAGCGAGGTTCAAGCGGGTGCTGGCCAGAG
The DNA here is from genome assembly GCA_004366825.1 of Colletotrichum spinosum. Classification (NCBI taxonomy): domain Eukaryota; kingdom Fungi; phylum Ascomycota; class Sordariomycetes; order Glomerellales; family Glomerellaceae; genus Colletotrichum; species Colletotrichum spinosum. The sequence goes on from QAPG01010712.1 coordinate 848,441, forward strand.
GCCCCGCCGACCGCGCGAAGCTGCTGTTCAAGAGTCTTGCCGTGTATGACCGCAAGGCCTCCAATGCTGCTATCGAAGTCGAAAAGGAGGAAGCCGGTGCGGCCAAGAATGCCGATGCCAAGCCAACACGTGCCACCGGATTCGCAGTGGACGAACCTGCGGACGAGGACGAGGATGAAGACGACGACCTCGAGATTGCCGCGTTCGAACTGCTTGACATACACGACGCAGTCCGCCAAGGAGATGCGCCCAAGGTGCAGGACGCCGTGATACCCGCCGATAACTTTCGCAAGCTGTTGATGCTGCTCATCCTCATTGCTCCCATGAGTGCCCAAGAGAGACTGTCCATGTACTCGACGCGCGTCGTAGGCGACGAGCTGGAGAGCCTACGGTCCACTGCCGAAAACATACTCGCCGCGTTCCTCAACGTCGAAAAGGCCCCTGGAATCAAGTTTAGCCACTTCAACCGCGTGATGCCCGTTTGCTTTCCGTACCTGTTCACTGGCTTCAACCCCCTATTTGAGCACTTTCTGTTCTCCAAGGAACTCGACTTGGCCAAGCATAAGGGCGGCGACCCGGTGGCGGAGAAACACCCAGAGGAGGTTGTTCAGCCGCTCCTCCAGGACTCTTCCGACATCCTCAATCTGAATGTTCTGTCCCAGCTGTCCTTTTTCCTCCCCGGGTCTGACCTCTTCCGCCGTCTCAGACTGCTCTATTCTGGCAACGAAGCGGGCTTCTCCATGGGAAGCTTTGAGACCAAGGTGTTCAACTGGAGAGCCCCGACCATACTTCTCGTCCGCGGCAGCCGCATCAGCGACGAACCTCAGGGTGGTCAGGAAGCAGCCTTTGCGTCGTCCATCCCACCCCGACGCTTTCCCAACGGCAGTAAAGGAGACCGACTCACCTTTGGGGTTTACCTCAGCCAAGCTTGGAAGCACACTTCCAAAGAGTGCTTCGGCGAGTCGGACACCGTGCTATTCCAGCTGGAACCTGTCCATGACGTGTTCCCGGCTTCGAAGTACAACTCGGATTACATTTCCTTCACTAAACCACCAACCAACCGGCCGATGCTCGGAGTGGGGTGTCCACATCCCCGGGCATCACAGACTCACCGACGAAATTCGATCATGTCTCTCGGGTCCGTTTCACTACTGCTCGACGACTCCTTCGAATACGGCGTCTTCACGCACGACTGGACCGCCGGCGGCGGTGCTTTCCACACGAGCCAGTCCCGCAAGTTTGACTTCCAGGACAGGTTCGAGATTGAAAGCCTCGAGGTCTGGGGCTGCGGCGGTGATGAGGAGGCCAAGTCGCAGGCTGAGCGCTGGGCTTGGGAAGCTAGAGAGGCGGAGGCGCGCCGGAAGATCAACCTCGGAACGGGAGACATTGCCGCAGATCGGGCATTGCTGGAGATGGCCGGCCTGGTTGGGCATGGACAGAGTGGCGGTTCCATGGGATAAGGAGCGCGGGTCGGCTCATACGCCGGGCCCAATGATACCATATAGGGGCTGTTGCTTGGGACGGTGGCGTTAAAAGGCGTTTTTTGACTTCTTCATGATGGTCGCGTAGTGTCAGGATACTAATAGAGTCATCAACTTACAAGTAAGTCACTCTACTCTCACTGATTGGAAATGGGAGACAGCCAGAAGATACCCGATGCAAAACACGCGATCGCTCGGCAAGTAAGACGCAGGAGCAAAGTCAGATTATCGCAACTATCGCAACTACTTTTCTAGGCATTAAATCGCACCATTTTCAGTCACAAGCCCTATTATTGTTCCAGTCCACAACCCAGCCGCGGTACGAATCAACATCACAAATTCTACCCTTTTCCACCTGTGTCGCCACATCTGCAAGCATCCCAGCCTGGAATATTCCGTACCTGTTGTTACCGAGAGTAGCCTATGCGTTGTTGAGCTCGTAGGCGATGATGACCTCGTTGAAGGCGCTGGAAATGCCCTGGAGAGGCTGGAGGTCGTAGCGCAGGAATTCGACGACGCGGGGCGTCTGGAACTTGCGCTGGAGACCCTCGGAGGCGCCCTGCTGCCGTCAGCTGCGTTTTCTTCTTCAAACGCCGCGATACTTTACCAAGCCACAGTCAAGGCTAGGAGTCAGCTGTACGAGGTGGTACTTACGAGAACGGAGCGGCGCAAGTTCTCCAAAACGTTGACGATGCGGTGGTTCGCGTACGTCTGGAACCGGCTGACGTTGGCCTTGCCCTGGATGAGGCGGAGCAGCGACTTGATGCCGAAGCGGCGGATCCAGGGGACGAAGACGGCGGGGGGCTGGGGCGCGATCAGACCGGGCCCGGAGACCTGGCGCTCTTCGAGGTTGGAGGTTTCGCTGGCGGGACGGACGACGATGGGGACGCCAGGGGGAAGGGTGGTGAGTTGGCGTTCGTAGCCGGAGAACTGCGTCGGATTAGTCGTTGCCCTGGAGAATGATGGAAAGGGGTAGAGGAAGACGATGTTACCTCGTAGTAGCAGCGGGCAATCTGCCACTCCTCCTCCTCGGTGAAGACGGAGACGTATTGGAGGGACCGCTCGACGCGCCAAAAGACCCATTCGATCTCACGAAGACCATCGAGGACGTACTATTTCCCCATTGTCAGTCACCTGTCAAACCGCACAGCAACTCGTTCCGACGCCACGACTCACAATGTAAGGGCCCTGGTTCTGGATCAACCACGGCACGTTCTCATACTCCCACTGCTGCACAGGCCGTCTCAGATCGCGGGCCTTCCACGCCGCGCCGCGGAAGTACGTGCAGACCGCGTCGGCCGTGATGCCGTGGTGGAAGTCGTTGCCCCTGCCGCCGCCGCCGCCGCCAAAGGTCGGCCACCACGAGGGCTTGCCCTCCTGGCGCTTGGCAGTCTGGCCGGCCGTGGCCTCGGCGGCGATTTCGGCAATGACCTGGTTCCAGGCCTCCTCGCCGGAAAGAACGGCGGCGGCGGTGGAGGTGGACTCGAGAGAAGTGGCGCCCTCGTCGGAGTTGAGGAAGTCGAGGGGGTCCTCGCCGACGACGGGGAGCGGGACGGAGTTCGTGTAGGGCTCGGTTTCGATGTCGACGGCGGGCGCGTCGTCGTCGCGGGGGAGGATGGCCGCGAGGGCGGCGCTGGCGAAGAGCGCGTTGAGGAGGGCTGTGGACTTCATGGTGGAACGAGTGTGGGTTTGAGTGAGGGTTGATGGTGATGGAGGACGAGAAGGTAAGATGCCATGATGGAGATGGTGTTATATACGGAGTAGTCGATGCTACCGCCGGGCAGATGGTCTGTTGCTGCTGGTAATCCCACCAGCAACTTGGATGGATAGTTTTGTTGGCGATGTGGTGCGAGATGGCGTCCTCAACGACATGAAGGCCTTCTCGTAACCCCCTCTCTTTGACGGAAACGTGGTTTTGCATGCACCATGGCATTCCCGAAGTCTGCAGGGCACCTGTTGTTTCCGGCAATTGGCGTCACCCAGGCAAGCATGATGCACCACGCTATTCAAGATTGCACATTGGAAAGTCAGATGTTCCATCGAGAGTATTGAAGGCGAGTTCCCCCTCCCCATGGCAGCCGGAGGGGGAGCTGAGCTTCTTGGACCTACTTCGATGTCTGTTCATCCCGATCAGCCACGGTGAACTATAGGAACTCTATAACGAGGGGACTGCCGCTCCCAGCCTACACGGTGTGGATTCCTGCAAGCCGCTTTTTAGTACAGAAGGAGGAGACACTTCGTATTTTCCATGTCGACTCAGCCCCCCACGACATGATCTTCTGTCATCACGAAGCCCGAGGCTTCACGCCATGGATGGGAAAGCTGCGGACTGGGGGATGGGGAAGTAGAGAGCCTTTTCTCCGCCTATTACTTTGCCCATACCGTCGAGGCCCTCGCAGCGATTTGCAAGCAAGAGTGCCGCCTACCCGGCCTCCCCCAAGGTAGTTCATGGTTCAAACGCTGCTGAGATTGATGAAATGTCGGCGAGAACTAACACAGCGTGCCCTTGGGGTTGCTCTCACGCGAATCGACGCTTTCAACTTTATTGCTTCTCCTATCCAGCTTCACTCTCAATCCTACGTCCCCTGGTGCCGACTACTATTATGAACAGACTTAACTCCAAAAAAGACTGTTTGTCGCGTTAACTGGGCACCGAGGTGACCAAAGCCGTGGCGGTGGTTGACTTAGTAAGGTAATCCACTTATTCGGACCAATTAGATTAGAGGGATAATTCCACGGATTTATCCTTATCCATATGGCGCGCGCGGCGCGCGCCGTAACCTAGACAAGACATCACGAATAGAGCAACCAGTTACGACCCATTTTACGCAATCGATCGATTACGCCGTTTACCAGTTGTAGACCAATACTGTTGGCTTCTCCTTTACTGCTGCTAACCGGGCGGCAATCGATTTCATCTCTTCTGTGCATGCTGTCGTCAAGAGCTTGGAGGTGACTTGCAAGCAGCAAGACAAACCATCTCATTGATAAGGGGGTTGGGGTGTCATGGTTGAGAGAAAGGATAGGACACTGCTGATCGCAGGCCAGGGATACCAGATCAAGACTAGTGTTATAAGTTCTCTTTTGCCATCTTGAACCTGTCGTGGCTTTTGTGGTGAGTGACGAAGGCTGGTTTAGACCTCGCCCTACAGCGTCAGAAGACTCAACACCTCTTTCGAAAGCCAAGCCGAGGAGAGCTTCCACTAATACTTGCATTCGAAACCTGCCAGTGGTTCGCGATCCCGAGCTCCTACAAATCACCAGCCCCCCTGATTTTGCCATTGAACCACACTGATACAACACCGGCCGTGCCTGCACGTTTCTATTGATGATGGCATGTATCATGCTAGCAGCAATGTGATATTCGAGTCCAGCAGACTAAACAACCATCGTAGGGTTAAGAAGGAAGCAGGTGAGCGCCTGGGGCAAAAGAGCAAGCTGTCCTATAAATGTGACCTGACAATGGCGACACCCTAGTGACCTAACAGTAGATACAGTATAATCTACACAAAGTTGTATTAATAATAGTAGGTGGAGTATATATCTCACTCTGGATAACTATTTTTCCTCAAAGTTAAAAGTTACTAATTTGAAAAAGTATAATATAATTCCTCTTTCTAACCTTCTTTCCAATTTTCAATCTATTTGAAAAGGCCCTCGGGAACGCCTTCCAGCAGCTCCATTCACTAACCAATACTTCCAGGGACATATGCCTAAAGGCGAGTGGGCTGTCGACGTGACTGATGCATTAGAAATAGGGCGGCGCAGCTCCCACTGTGGCCTACTACCCTTGGCGCCATGCCCCAGAGTTTCGACGGCTCTCGTGTACCAGCCCCGAACCATTTTCTCATCGTCAGAGAAGTTTCAAATAACAATTAATGCTCAGACCCCCCGAATTGGGGGGGGAAGAAAGGGATGGCTTGGCGGTAGAACTTGAGTGACACAGTACAGGCCCATGGGACCTTGCATTCGTACAATGCTTACCAAGTTTGTAGGCATCTCACAGTACCATCGCTGCGGATCGCCCCGCTGTTTTTGACACGATCGTGTGCAAAGGACATGGAGTCCAAATTATTAGTTGAATATACTTTCAAGTGGCTAAGTCAAAACACGATCTTGGTGAGTAGGATATCTATTAATAGCATATGAATATCTCAGTCTGTCTATAAAACCATGATAATTTGTTGGTTCTGCCATCTTTTGGGTTGCGTTCATCTTCCTGTTCAGAAATCATGAAACTTTCACTCTTCTTCCTCGCCACTCTTGCTCTGGGAGCCAACGCCGCCAACTACCTTTGCTGGTGAGCTAGTTCATAGTCTTTTGCTGCTAGCTCTTCCTGACTTTTTAAGGTGCACTGATGGCGGCTACTATAGCGAGTACTACACGAAATTGAGCTGCTGGCGGAAGTACAAAAAGTACCTCAAGTATAGCAAGGCAAACTCGCGTGATGAGTGCTGGAGAAAGCCGGGCGATACATTGACCGATTGGACAGAGGTGAGCAATGCTCTTTTGAAACTATGAGCTAGAAACTCATAGGTGCATGCAGAAATGTAAGAGTACAGGTGCAAGTGGAGGGTCTTGCGACGAATACCCAGACAACAAGTAGGCTTTTTGTGCTGCACGATGCGATTTACACAATAGGGGAGGCAGCCTGGCAAGGACGAAGTTGCCGAGAAGGTGGATTACAAACCATGGGAACTTGTTAATGTCTAGAAATAGCTTCGGTGGCAGAGACACGATTCAAATCAGAAAACTGGCTTACTTCGCGATATGTCTTGTTAGGAGGGACTGTATAATCAGTCTTTAATGTGCGGGATTCGGGCTTGCCCCAATTCCTTACGACTTCAGAAGTCTCCATTGGAAACGCGACATACGCTCATCTGGCGTTCCATATCGTGTCAACCTTCAGGGATAGTACATTCTCTTGTGAGACCACAATCACCTCGACTCTCGAAACTTACTTATGCACACACGACTACATCATGACAATCTCTTTTGATAATCAAGCCTAATGAGGGCCGGCTAACTCGTGCCGGTGATGACTGGCAGAGACCTGGTACCGTATGTTTCGAACATGTCAATTATTATTGAGTCATCATTACTTATTCCTCACGCCTGTTGACCAGAAGACTTAATTCAGTGGCCAGAATTACTAGCCCGGGCTTAAATTGACAAGTAATTAGCTCAGCGTCTTGATGGCATCTGCTGTGAATGTGAACCGCCACGTCCGCCGTGGCAGTGGAGGCATGCTGATGTTAGTAGTCCGAGAAAGTGAAGGCTTATGATTGGTGTTGTCATTGACCTCGGCGGTGCTGACAACCACTCTTTGGTCGTATACACCCAAAGTACTGAAGATAGAAAATGAAACTAGCTACACAGAACCATGTAAAGACTCAGAGATAAGGTCAGGTTACCCAGGGCACTTCACTGTGCTCAGATCGTTTGAATGTAGGGGTGCAGGGGGGCGGCGGGAGGTATATTACCATGAGCTCGCAAGTCAGCGTCAGCTTTGGTAGTCTTAGGCATTGATAGCTATATCTATCAAAACCTCTTCGTGTTTGGCCCATTACTGTATGTACATCGTGGATGATTGTCACTAACTCATGTTAGTCCGAGCTACTTATTCACGAATATGGATGTTATAGATAGTTCACGTAGCTTTGATTGAACCCTCCCTCCCCTCCTGGGTAGGTAGTCGAGAATAATACGGAGCATCCTTTCATCATCCATATTGTGGCGTGGTTGGATGACCAAGGGGAGTTGCTACTATCCCAAACGTCAGCGTCTGTTCGGTCATCGAGGAGTACGTGCAAGATACCCTCCTTCCCCCAGAAAAACGCCTTGATTGAAGGTGAGTATCCGTCATATTCCACTGGAACATTAGTCCCATACTCCAGCAGCATACGTATAACGCCATGTTTCTCAATTTGGATTGCGTGGCTCAGTGATTCCGAAAGTAACGTACCCATGTAACGTACCCATGGATGCGACGCCAGATCCCTTATCAAGCAGCATCTTGCGATGGCCTCATATCCATTCGCGCACCCCTGCCCTAGCGCGGCCAAGCCGTCTGAGTCTTTGGCCCAAAGATACGCTCCCCAACTCAACAGCATTTTCAACACATCTAGAGAGCCATTACTAGACGCAGTAATCAAAGGTGTCCGGATTGGCACGAGTCCGTTGGTAACGCCGTCGACGTCGTTGCCCAGGCAAACGAGGGCTTCCGTTGCCTTCTGCAGCCCAAAACATGCGGCGAAATGAAGGCCAGTCCTTTGTAATCGAGGTTTCTTTCTTGGTCCATTCCCCGAAAGGACCTAGAACATATGGGATGCAACTCCAACGCACAGAACCCGACTTGTCCCTGACGAAATCGAGGACGACTGCCGTTATCCTTGGAGCTTCAAGCTCTCGATGCCCCCAATGGTTCACCAGATAGTTGAAAAACAACCAATGAAGCGACCAAGGTCATCATTTGAAGCCCTGATCTCCTCTGTTAAGCAGGGCTTGATAGAATTCTCAGCTTCTGGAATATGTCTCGAGGTATACAGCAGGATTATTTTGGCTGCCGCTTGGACGTATCGAAGTCGAGACATCAGAGAGCGACGGTAGTCGTTGCCAGACTGGCATTCGTTCAAGGCGTCGATGACAAACAAAAAAAGCTCTGTAGTGAGATGTAGCAACGATCAGCAGGGAGTCCTGCGGCTCAGAAGAAGACAGCCTCTCCGCTATTGTCGGTGTCAATCCCGGAGACTCTATATAAGAGCTAAAAAGTTCAAGATATTTGTTTAAGGAGGCTTCCGAGCAAATCATTAGGTATTTATTATTCAAGTGGCCTGATGTAGTTATTGTAAACATACACAAGGGCTGTCCTGTGATTTTGGAAAATTATAGACAAATAGTCTATTACGACAGAAGCGAGCACAGTCTTTGCGGAACCCAGAATTCCAGGCCAGAACAGAGTCACCACTTGAATTAATTGCCACTTGTGAAATAACTCAGAGTCGAAGAACCATTGACAGAAGCGTGACTGATGCCGGGATAGTATATCGCTTTACTAAGGCTTATGGTAGTACGGTATCAACCTGTCGAGTATCTTGAGGTCTCCGTTCTTCATAGAGGGCTGTTCAAGGCGTTCCATACTCACGCTAGTCTCAGCAACAACATCAGAAACTAATCAGTAGATGGTTTTGTTAGAAGGCGGAATAGAGATGGTTTGTTGTCACGCCCTCACGTACGTCTCTGAACTTTAGGATCATGATCATCATTCGAGCTCACTTCATCGCCATTAACATGGTCGTAATCCATTAAACCCCATATAACGAAGCATGATACCTCGCAAGCATTTAGGTATCAACCTAGGCCACTTCTGCTTTAGATCGTCTAGATACTCAGGGATCTTGGAATTGGAACCGACCATCTCACAAGTTCGCCAAAGCCGTGAGTACTGAGTAGCAGAGTAAGGCGGTTATTGAGAGCACCTGTTCGTTTGAATTCGCCGTCTACTTTGGCTTTCCCAATATCCCACTGGAATGCCCCGGATGCGGTTCCGAAGGGGTACTGAACACGACGTCTCCCAGCCTGACTTTGAATGGAATGCCTCCTCCAATCCCAGCCATGAGACCGAGTCTGAGGAAGGAGACAGAGGGAACCAATCTCGAAGCCACGTTCGCCGCCTAAACCCTCCCAATCTATCCCTTGGTAGACAAGATTACGATATTCTGCATGTCAATCGATCCGAAAATATAGGTGTTGGTGTCGGATACTGTTTGCATATCGGGAATGTTCGGATGGCGTGGATCGAGCATCGCGACTGCCACCGTCTGTTCTTTTGGAAGAGCGCATACCCAGCCCAAGGTATACGCGCCATGGGGAAGCATAGCTGGCTTTTCACCCTTTTCATGACTTCCATCTTACTGCCGGAGTGACGCTGGTGTTCGACATCCCACTCAAAGCACGGATGGAAGCCAAAGGGAGTAATACGATAGCACGAGTAATGGAAAAGACACAGACAAGGCTACTCTACTGATTACAGGACCCTTTCGCACGTCTAAGTCGTCTGCGAAGGATTTGACCCCATCTTATAAAATACTCTAGTATCAGCCCTCAGAAACTCGGTGTGGGGGAACGGAAGAGAAAGGACATCAGAGAGAGGGTGAGAGAGGTGAGAAAGAAAGAATCAAATGGCTTGCGGGGAAGAAGCGGGCTTGCTGTCAAAGTCCCGTGATATGCATGTCAGACCGCAGCGGAGAACCGATCGTTAAAGCTACAGACCTGCCGAGTACGTTTTCTAGGCCTCGCTGGCGGAAGACAACCTAGCATAGTCATCTTTTCGAGCGCCTTCGCGTTGGTTGGTATCACTCTCGGCTCCGCCTTCTGAGTCTTGCATTTTCGTCGTCGAGATATAACATTGGCGCCAACATGTTGGTACTTATAATCCCACAAGAGCTGAACATACAAAGATTGGCAATCATACCACACACCTGTATGACATGATACTACGCAATTCACTCATGTTCCTCCTTATCTCTAAGTGACCGCCAAGTATTCTTGATGTTTCCTGCCTCTTAAAAATACATGCGTTAACACAACATGACCTTCGAAGCAGAAATAACCAGAAAGTACTACGGCAGAATATGCCGTCATGAAAAGTATTCTTGAACTCGGCCAGTCAGCTCCTAAACAAGCCTGTAGTACATCGTCATCTTGAGATGTCGTTGCGGGAATAACATGAGTAGAGCCACCAATCCTTCCTCCACTTGACACCAGTAAACGAAGCAAAGGAGAATACGCCGGCAATCCGATCCGGTTGCCTTTTCCGAACCTCCGAACCTTTCCAAGAAATGAACAACAAAAATGAAATCAACCATGGTCAAGAATGCAATAGCGGCCCAATGCAACTCACCCACACAAACGCGCCTCTGACCAGCTACTCCTCGCCTATATGGTATCTAGATAATACAGGGAACAGCTACGCCCATCAATGCTTTCACTTCCGTTTAGACCCGCTCAGTGTATTGACTCCGAGTCTTTCGCAGCCAATAGCTCGATCATCTTGTCGTAATCTATATCCTTATCCAGGGGATCGCGACCTACCGCTTCGCAGGCCTCCTGGAAAGTCTCGTCGGAAGCCGTCGGTCTCTTGTCGACGGGCTTCTCGTTCTTCTTCCATTCTTCAAACAGCTTCTTGTTAAATTTCTGCGTGAATTTCGAAACCAAGGGTCCCCACATGACCGGCTGTGGCTTCAAGGCCGGCGGGTCAAGCGCCGTCGAATCTGTTCGACCAGCAAGGCCCGGTGTGCCGGTGGCTTCTTTGCCGTTCTGGTCCTTGTCGGCCTCGCGCTCGCCACGCGGAAGGCGCATTGCCAGAATAACGTACTCGGCCCGCGTCATGTTGTCCATGACGTCTTCCATATACCGCCTGACTTCGTCTTGAGGTGCAACCACCCTTGAGAGATACTCGAGAAAGCGTGCTGACTGGGCATACAGTCGGATAGTAACCGGTTGGTAGTAGTCTAGCTTGGCATCGCCACCGTACTCAAGTTGACTGCCTCGACGGACGATCAGAAACGAGGCAATGACCTGCTGTCCCCCAGGAAGATACTCGAGGATGCTGTACTTGGGGAACAAGTAACGATCACCATTTCCGCCGGTGAAATCAAGGCAGACGCCTGAGATGTCGGGTCTCGAGGGGGGAGGGGGCCCCTTTGAACGTAAAGCCTGCTGAGGGGGTGGCTGCGACTGGGATACCTGAGCCGGTGCAGGAGCCGGTTTGGGTGACGGAGCGGCTGCCGTCACCGGGGGTTTCGGAGGGTGGCCATTAGGCACGCCGTTCGCAGGAACCTGCGGCGTAGGGGTTTGAGATTGCGATTCTTGTCTCCCCTTAATCTGCTTGTGAAATTTATCGAGCGCTGCCTTGAGGTCGGTGGCGTCCGTGAAGCCCGGCTGATTGTCGGCAATCCTTCTGATCATGGCTCGCACCTTGGCATCATCCAAAGCGGACCTCACGAGAGCAACAACCAGAGGATCACTGCCAGGAGGTGGGATAAGCTCATTCGCTTTTTGTCGCGGGTTGGTAGCTAGGACAATGTCGAGTATGGTGCGAACTTCATCGGCGAAGTACTTGACTGTCCGTCCGTCCACGAGCAGCCTGTCAGCCGAAGGTCCCTGCTGGCCGCCTTTTCTCTTATATTCTGCTGTGATCTGGTCGATGATCCTCTGAAAGTTAGTAAGTTCGTCGGGTTTCGCTTCACCAGCTGCGACACGCTTCATTAGATCTCGGAGGTGCGGATCTTCCGAGGCCCTCTCTGCCAATGTCATAATGATTGGGTCGGTACCCTGCGGTTTGGGGGCTGCAGGCTTGGGAGCTCCCGAGGTTGGAGTCGGGGTAGAGCTCGACGGACGCGAATTCGGTGCAGATTGTGCTGGCCCGGCTGGGCCAGGGGGATGCGAGGCCGGTCCGCCAATAGGAGCTGATCCAGGCGCAGGCGCAGGCCCAGCTGGCGGTGCTGAGACAATCGGCCTCACAGGACCCGGGGGTGGCGTCGCTACGGCCGGCTGGGCAGAGTCCAGTGGCCGTGGTGAAGGGGCAGCCTTGTGTGGCTCATTCGCTGCTGATGAGGACGGTCTTGACTGCGGCTGTTGGGGCGAAGGCGAAGGCGGCGCAGGCGTCGTGGCGGGCGGTGTCGGCTTCACCTCGGAATTGGGCTGTGGAGGATTTGCAGAAGGCGTGGGCGGAGGTGGCATGACGCCGTTTGGAGGGCCGTATTGCAGAATTGGCCGAAAGGTGGCCTGAGTGGTCGGTACAGGCGGCTTGGGGTCCTTGATGGCCCAAAGGGTAGCCTCAAAGACGTGCGGCTCAATGGTGATGGTGACCTGGCCAATTTTGCTCATGGTGTCCTTGGCAGGGTTTTTCGGGTCTTCGGTCGCGCCTTTCCTCCGGAGAGGCTTCGTCCAGTATTTCTCAAACATACCCTCCGCCATCCACCGATGTCGTGAGCGGTTGAGAGACTCGGCGAGAACACCACTACAAGAATCAAGGTTAGTAAGGAAACCAAGCACTGAAGCGGAGGAGGGGACTAGACGTTACCTCTCTTGCAGCGACTGGAACTCCTTCGGAGGCAGGTCTTCGGGTTGAGGGTCCTCGACGGTCGGTAGCGGCTTGCCAGGCTGAAGGGACTTTGGCAGCTGTGATAGTGGTGGCGGCGGAGGCGGTTCGTCGGCGGGGGTCTGGGTCGGGGTCACAGAGCGGTGTTCGGGAGGGGTGACGGTACGCTTCTTCGCGATGTGCTCGCTACGCGCAGCAGCCCTAGCGGGCAACTTCCTCTTTCTTTCCATGGCCTCGCAGACGACTCTGAAGTCTCCCAGCGCAGCGTAGATCAGAGTATCACAGGTGAGGAGGCGAACGTGTCGAGATTGTCATGATAAGACGGTAGGACACAGCTCTGGACTGCGCGCGCGTTCTGGAATCGTCGTCGCCGTCGATTGGTGCGTGAAAAGTATCTGAACGCGGTGAAGCCGAGAGGAGGGCGAGTCAAGTCGGCAAGGTGATGTTGCTGTCCGATGCTGTCGTCAGGGTGTGTTTGGTTCAGAGGCTCAGAGTTTGGTTACGGTCGGAAGAGGGAAGTTGGACATTCTGGCACGGGCTCGCATGAATTGAATTGGAGTAGGCTGGACAGGATGCTTTGGAAGCTTTGTATGTAGTGCAGTACTTGGAGTACCAATATTAAATGAGGTAAGGTACCGACGAAGGTAAAAAAGGCACCGAAGTCATCAGAGGTACTGGTCAGTTTGAAATTACCATGTACTTTTTCTGTTTGACCAGCACCTGTGTCGCACAACGGGTTGAGTGAGTACATAAGCCCAAGTACCTGAGGCTCCCGCGTGGTCTTCCTCCCGCCGCTTTGCGCTCCACAGCGTCCGCCCGTCTGTTGCTCACGCGCCTTGAGTGAGCCACGCGAAAAGTATGCCTCCCTACGCAGCAGGACTTCTAAGCACTTGAAGCCATGTACTCCATACCTCAGTGGGTATGGAGCATAGCAATCTGATTGGCGTGAAAGTAGGCGGAAAAGCTGGGCATTCGCCGCGCCCTGACTGGTCCAGATGCTTAGCCAAGTCCCGCAGACCACTTGAATCGCGCCAAAATCCGCGACTTTCGCGTGGGAAGTACCCGTTCTGAGGTACGTATCCAGACTAACGTAGAGCGACTTGTATCCGTACGGCGTACAGGCACGGAGTCCCTGCTCCCGCGGATTGCTCCTCCTCATATTACCCAGGGCAGACGAAACGAGGACCGATGTTGACATTGCTGCCATTTCTTATGACTCCTCTGCCGACTAGACACCACGTGATGCCACATCTTCTGTTCTTCCAAGTAGTACTCAATGTCAGGTATGACAGACGGGCGCAGTGTCCGACAACTGGCAGGCAACCGTCGGCTGACCGGGTGTAGCCAGACGCTGACTGGTGTTAGCGAGGGAAACGTAAAAAAAGAACCGAAGTGCGGGTGGGTTGAAGTTAGGGAAATGAGTTGGTGTGTGGCTGTGAAGCTTGGGAGACAAGGAGGGACGCGACACGCCCACGAGCAACAGTAACTGGGTGACTTCCCTCTCCCTCGGCCTTCGGTTTTCCCCTCAGCATCTGTCGTCGTTAAATTGCTCCCACTATACTGACGAATCCCTGGCTCGTCTCCATTGAACAATGCACATATTTCTTCGGAGCCGAGGCCCGACGGACGAGAAGATCCCACTGGCTGAATGATCTCATGCGAATAGTTTAATTGACTTTGGCATCATGCGTGGTCAGTCGCTCTTGACTGATACAGAGCATCGTTGCTCTGTAGTCGGAGTGCGGCTGATGCCAAAAATGGGGGAGTCGCCGCATTTTGAGGACCCGACTGATCTAGCACCGAGTACATCAAACTGCTCTGGAGTCGCACACTAAGCCCAGGTACACTCTGATAATCACCTCCATCACACCATCCCTGCCACCTCGCAGGCAATTCCAACTTCAATCAAGGAACCAGCCGCAAAAGGCTTCGTCAACGGTAACTACGATTTCGCCTCTCGGCATGTATACATAAATCGGAACCATCGCAATCGTATTCCAACGCACTCTGCCTTCTTTTGTGCTCCCACAATTGCTTCTTCTTCCACGCCATGGCAGTGCCGCTGTCCCCGATCCTGCGGACTGCCGCCTGGGCTGTCGTCGCACCTCTGGGCCTCTACTTTACCTTTCTCGCACTTGGTGCCACGCCTTTCTTCCAGAGACAGTGAGACTGCCAAGTTTTGGATTATTGTAAAGTGCTGTAACTAACCGGACCTGCAGCTTCCTCTATGCTCATAAAATCAACACTCTCTGGTGGCGCGACGTCAACGAACCAGAGCGATGGGGCTTTGCAAGTCAGTCCACGTACCTCCACCACCCACGGCGTGACTAGACCCGCTGACACTCAGTCATGCAGAGGGCCAAGTAACTCCTTTCTCTCTCAATACTCCTGATGGAGTGAGTTTGTATGCTTGGCATATCATGCCTCTGCCAGAGTATCTCAGGCAGGAAGAGAGGTTCTCGGTTCAGCCGTCGGGATTTTCCCACGACTTCACCCAAACCGAGTCTTTCAAGGCTTTAAAGGATGATCCAGAAGCCCGAGTCGTTCTCTACTGTGAGAATATCCCGTTCCATTGGCTCTGCAGCTGGCTGACCTCTCTCATCTAGTTCATGGCGTAAGCGTCCCTTTAGTAGCCAAGTCACGTGCCACTACTAATTCAACGACAGAACGCCGGAGACGTTGCCCAAAACCACCGACCAGGCAGCTACCACGTCATCACCGACACCTCCTCTTACCATGTTTTGACCATTGACTACCGCGGCTTCGGCCACTCCACCGGCGTGCCATCCGAGGAGGGTCTCATCCAGGACGCTGCCACTCTCATAGACTGGGTCATCAACGTCGCCGGCGTCCCCTCTGACCGCATCGTCCTTCTCGGTCAGAGCCTGGGAACGGCCGTGACCAGCGGTGTTGCCGAGCTCTACGCGTCCCAAGGCATCGAATTCGGCGGCATCATCCTCGTCGCCGGCTTTAGCAACCTGCCCAAGATGCTCAGCGGCTATCGAATCGGCGGGTTCTTCCCTGTTCTCGGTCCTCTCAAGGTCTGGCCTGGATTCTTGGAGTACATGGAGGGTTTCATCTACGACAAGTGGCCTTCCGTCGACAGGCTAGAGAGTCTGGTGAAGCTGACCAAGAGGAGGTTACGACTGACGCTGATTTCTGCCACCGACGACGCAGACATCCCCTGCACCGAGAGCAACAAGCTGTTCCGAGCAGCTGCCAACGCCACGGTTGAGGGCGGGCTGAACGATCACTCCTTCGAGTCTTGGAAAGAGGTTCGTACCATTCATAAGGGCAAGAACGCCTTCGTCACGACGTGGCATGCGGCGCCCAACATCATCATTCGCCAGGAGATGTTTCCCTATGGAGGTCAGTCTTCTACAAACTTGTTGGGATTTCTTAACTGACGTGACTAGGTCACAACGACATCATGGGATACGCCCCCGTTATCCTTGCTGTCATGCGATCTTTCGATTTTGGCGGCACCGCGTACGATGGCGTCAGGGGACGCCAGTGAGGAGGGTCACCTGACGAGTACTGGAGAGTTACCAGCAGTGGCCACGGCACGGATTCGAGCCTTACGTAGAGATCGACGGAGGCAGCGGCAGCGGCAGCGGCAGCGGGAACGGCAGCGGCAGCGGGAACGGCAGCGGTAACGGCAGCGGTAACGGCAGCGGTAACGGCAACGACGTATGAGAAGGTATAGAGCCTAGAAGGGCCTAGGGAGAGGCTTCTAACTCTAGAAACAGTACTACTCTTCCTATCGTAGGGGAGGTCTAACGCGGGTACTGGGGGTCTGATTTAAGTGTGGGACAGCGGAGGGCTAGTAGGAGGGCCATGAGGTATGCTATAGGGATAGGGGGCTTCAGGAATTAGGAATAGCTTTATAAAGCTACAAGCTCATAAGGAGATGGTCCATAAGAGGGGGGAATATATCAGGGCACGCCAGTGGCCCCCTAGTAGGGCCCTGCTTAGTTATCCGTAAGAGGAGTATTTAAGCTCGAGAAGGCTGGGCTCCCTGGTAAAGGGGTCAGATTTGAACGTATAAACAACGATAGACCTACGGTTGACCCCCATAAAGATCCATCGCTTGGTTACCGTACGCTCCTGACAGATGGAACTTCATCTGACACCGACACAAGTGGACGCACGCTGTGAATTTGACCTTTTTTCGTGTGGGTTTCGCTCCTTTAGCTTTCATGAGCGCCAGCCTCGGAGTGCGAGAGATATCAGGGTCGGGGCTCGCATGGACATGCGTGGGGACGTTGTCAAGATCATTCACCAATAGTGAGCGTCATGTGTTTTGCAAAATTCCACTGATGCCTTTCTCCGTTGTGTAAAAGTCGCATGGGGCATCTACACTAGGTACCTCCGATGTGTCAAGTTGGGTTGGCCCTCAAGGTATACGAGGCACTTTAAAAGGCCTGCACGCAATTCCCAGAAACTGAAAAGGACACTTGCAGATCTTCTTATCCAAGCCAAACGACTTTGTCTTCAATTTACACAATAGACCTTCACCTCCAACACACACAACAGACCTACAGCTCTCACAAACACAACCACAATGGCGTCATTCAACGACCTCCCAGTCGAAATGTTGGAGCACATCGTCGATTATCTTGCTCCGTTATCCGCGTACACTGCCGAAGACGTCATGCGCCTTTCGTCGTGCAAGGACGAGATTGAGACCATTCTGGTGTCCCAAAGGAGAGACCTGGCCAACCTCGCATTAACTTGCAAAGGCACGTACATAGCCTTCAAATGGGTTCTCGACGGATTCGCCATCGTCACCGGCATCAATGTCTACAGCCAGCTCTCCAGGCTGCGCACGATGGTACGAAGAAACGGGGACCAAGCCAAGCTGATAAGGCACCTCTTCTGCAATCTCAAACTCACCGGCCCTTCTGCTCGAGGTGAATCCTTTCACGAGAGAATGATGACGAGGTACTCGAATGTCCGCCGTTTACACTCCAACAGAGACGAATCAATTCCAGATTGGTGTCCCCGAATGGTTCCCTCCAGCGTGATAATAGAGAGCGACCGCCTAGGACACATGGTTGGCCAGATACTCTCCCAGCTCCCCAACATCAAGCACCTCTCAGTCCAGCTGTGCACAAACACCCATGCGCGGCATATCCCGCTCAACACCAAAGGCAATTTTTGCCTAGAGACAGTCGCCGTGAGGGAAGAACCCCTCCCCAAACCCTACAAGGTCGCGATCACGTCTGTCCAGCGTCAAAGGCGCGCCTCCACACCCACCACAGCCTTGCCAAACCTGCAGCTCGCTGGCTTTACACCGTCAAGCTTTTACTGGAACGGGGCCCCCTATTTCACTGTCACCCCTCAGAGCGCCGCGAACATCACGCGCATCGTCCTGGATGACTTCCAATGGATCGGCAACTCCTTCCTGGCGCTGATTGACAGCTGCTCACAACTCGAAACGTTCATTTGCGTCGGCAAGCCCCTTTCAGGCAACGCACGTGGCCCCGGAACAGGCGGCGGCGGCGACGATGAGCTGGTATTCGAAGAGTACGAGCACCAAATCTTTGCCCAGACCCTCGCCCGCCACGCCAGCTCGCTGAAAACCCTATGTCTCGTATTCTGCGGGCCGTGGGGCAAGTGCGTTCCCCTGTTCAACCTGGGAAACTTTGCCGTCTTGGAGAACCTGTGCATCGACGCAAAGGGCATCTGGAACGGCAGCACGGAATACTGGAACATTGTCAAGCGTCGGGACCCGGGATACGTCAAGTTTCACCATACCTTTGGGGAGATTCCCACGACGCTCGACATCATCTCCAACGGCGAGATGGAACTGAGCGAGCCGCCGCCCTCCGAGCAGCTCGGGTTCAACTCCCTGCCTCGGTCGCTGCGCAGGGTGCACTTCGCCGGTCTCACCAGCTGTGTGACGGTTGCCATTGCGTATTGGCTGCAGAAGAGGGTTGTGACGGGCGAATATCCAAAGCTGGAGGAATTGTTCTTTGCGGATCCCCGGCGGGAGCCCCAGCTTGCGGAGAAGATCAGGGGTCGGGGGATTAAGCTCGAGATGGGGGTCAAGATGGATGTGACGCAATGGTAGGGTCGTCGTCATGTTTGGTGTTGGCACGGGGGGGAAGGCATGCAGGGTCCTATGAGGCCTGGCTTGTGATGGGAAATGAATACCATCAGGATAGTCTGATGTTTATTTTGAGAATAGATCATGCACCATCAAGATGCCGACCCTGGAGGTTGGGTTCACGATATATAGGTAGTTACCGAGAATGACACTCGTCAGTCTGCACTACGCTTTGCTCTGACATTACCCTGGCGGCTGACCTGGGGCTGTAAACTACCTTGATAGTTTTTGTTGGCCCACGACAGCCGACCCTGAACAGGTGCTCCAACGATTGACCACATCTTTGATGAGTTGGACACGGTAAGACAACCTTTTTAGCATAACTTGCCGAGATGCGGCTGGTGAGAATCATCTCTGGCAGGTCGGAAAAGAATTGATACCCTTCAGAGTAGCACTTCAGAGTAGATAGACGCGTCACATTCTTTGCTTTCATTGGGAAATATCTCAAAAGCGGCTATATACTCCACACAGCAGTTGCTGAATCCAACATGATCGGTACCTTGAGGTATCTCAATGAGTAAGTAACTTGTGTACCTTGCGAGATACGACTTCGCAGGGCTGTTTTTGCGGCAGCAGACCGGTGATTCCCTGTGTTTGTGCCATGCGAGACCTCGTAGCACGCCACCTAGCCCGCGACAAAGATGGCACACATGACACTGCCAAGAAGATTGATGCTACCAGCTATAACAATGACAGCGACAGCGACAGCGACGGCGAAGACGACGACGACGACGACAGCGAAGTCTGCTCCCATCCGTTGAGCAACACAACCCTACCAGATCATCGGCAATTTGCATGTCCTGACAAGCTTCGGTCCGTGCTGGTCGTTTTCGAGCGCTGCAATCCCTGAATTGTTGAGTCCGATCTGCTCTAACTGATTTTGTCCGAGACTGTGCTGTTCCACCAGCCAAGATAAGTCGCTCATAAAGGATGAAGGACACCCACTCAGATGAAGCTTCTTGAGAGACTTGGGAAGACGTCTGATAACTGAGTTGGCCCACTGCTCGTCTCCGTTGCTGTTCGGAGCAATGTTGATGACAGCGTCTTGGAAAGCGCCGACGTCGAGCCACAGATTCTCGAGACAGATGAACCTCTGGAAAGAGACGATTTGACAGGGCATGCGGAATCGCGACTTGCTCAAAGCAAAGTCAAGGCAAATAGTCCGAAGCGTGCTGGCTCGGCAAAGCAGGGCACGTACGACTTGTGACGGACAGGCATGGTCGTCCGGCGAATCCGTGGTCGGCCAGATGAAGGTGAACTTGGCCAAGTTGCGGCATTGTTTGATGACCTCTCCGACGAGTTCGAACTTGTTTGGGCCTGTCTTTTGCAGCACCAGAGACGTGATGTTGTCTGGAGGTGGATTGGCGTAAAGACCTTGCATCACCCACTCCGAAAACGTCGGGGCACTGGCCAGAAGCCAGCTGCCGAACTCATCGGGTAGCATATAGTGACCCTGGTTACTTCCGTGAGGGCACTTGGTGGCCACCGATTGCAAGACTGAAAGCTTGACGTTACTCCATCGCCAAACGCGTGCTGTCGTCATGAAGTCTTCGCAGCGAGGGAGTGACAGAATGAGTTGTCCGACCTTGCGCGTTTTAAGCAACAGCAATGCCGCCAAAAAGGAGCAGAATGCATAACCGTGAGACTTCAAAAAGAACGCAAGGCTCTCCAGCATAATCTGACCGTGCATCACCGGCTTCCAAATGTCGATACCGACAGAGGTGGCAATGGGATCTATGCAACGAATATCTTCGTCCGAGGCGCCTTGCCAAGAGGCTGAGCCGACGTGCAGATGAAGGCGTCGTACGGAGTCAGCGATCGAAGAGTTGGCAGAATGAAGAAGTCGCAAGAAGGACAATAAGTTCTGAGCCGAAGGTCCACATGTGCAACTGATGCTTACTGTTCGAAAGCTTTCGATGTAAAGGATGGCATGATAGCGCTTGGCTGTTCGTGAAAAGTTCAGGGCACTCGTGCGCGGCTTGTTCAATTTCCTTGAGATCTGCCGTTCGCTTGAAGATCGGTAAAGCAGTGACTTGAACTCCCCAGGGTGTCCCATGAGAAATGAACAAATGTGCAGGACACATTCAGGAGACAGATCGAATAATTGGGCCATGTCGGCGATGCTGGTGGCAGTCGTAGTGAAGACACAACAGCGACAAGCGACGGAGAAGGACCACGGAGAAGGACCACGGAGAAGGAGAGCCGACTGGATGGGTGTTTCTGTCCAAGACGGCACGGCGGTAAAGGATGAAAAGAAGGCGGCGATTTTGGTCGAAAAGCGCCTTCTGTTGCCAGTTGGAAATTAGTCTGTCTGCACCATAGGAAGGAACGAATAAGGGAGGCAGAAGCGACGGTTGCCTTGCTTACTGATCTGTCAGTCTGCGGTGCCTTCCTTTGTAGCAAAATAGGGTGGAGTTGTTAAACATAAGCTAAACGACGAGATGCGCTGTTCCTCTTGCCTCCCGTCACCGTTGTTGTTTCTTTTGCCAATGCTCGAACGCATCGATTCCTTGCTTTGCCGCTTCTGGCTTGTCATGGAAGAGGTTCAACTTCTTCAACCGTCCGATACCCCTCGTCTAGAGAACTTGCGCCTCAAAATCCCAGCCTTCCGACGGAGATCATGCTCGAAATCTGCTTCCACCGAAGGAGGCCGTAAGGGAAGACGGGTTGCAGGTACCATACACAGGCATCTACCTAGGACACCTCTTACCTGCGGTATGATTAAAGGACCTGAATTCCTCAGAGTTTCTGAAGATGCTTAGATTATTTTGCCGGAGCTCTGATGCGGTCGAGCCAACAAAGGGAAGCAATCCAGTCCAGCCGATCCATTAACTGCGCAGTCGCAACCTTGATCATTGGAAGGCTCTTGTTTGACAAAGCACACGACTGGAAAGTCTTACGGGAAGCTTGTCACCAGTGCCGGACCCAAGCTCCTTCCCATCTGATGCTGTCTTTGTCGGTTGATCACATACTTAAAGGTTAGTCTATCACTCTCGCCAACTTGACTGCCCTCCCAGACCACCTCCAGTAAACACCCACCGCCCGTTCCCAATTCAACACGCCCACGAGACCAAGATCTGGATATTTACAACTACAATGAAGCTCACCGACCTTCCCGAGGAGATGATAATTCTGATCGCAGCCGCCCTGCAACCCCACGATCCAGTCAAGCGTCGCATCTATGAGGCGAGAGAAGGGGGCAGAATCACAGAGCTTTTGGCCGGCCAGCGGATTCCCCTCGTCAGACTCGCAAGCACCTGTAAGAAACTACGGGATATACTTATCTCCGAAGTATACCGTTTCGTCAGTATCGACCACGGGTACGACGATATTCGCAAGTTTTTCGACTTCGTTCGCCTCGTTATTCAAGAGCCTTGGGTCAGGGGTCTCGTCAAGGGACTTTACCTCAATCTTTATTCAATGGCCGAATACATGAGACAACCATGGCCTTACCTATGGCAGTTAAGAGAACTTCATAGACTTACGAGCGTCTCCATCCGGAAATCCGTCATGGAACGGATGGATGAATGTTCAAACAGCTTTGAGCTCAACCACTTGGTAGACCAGTTCGAAAAATTCGAAGACGCTTACGACGAGTGTTTGGCTTACACGATCGCGACGCTGTTGTCTCTTTTTCCATGTGTGATAGAGGTCACTCTGTCTACCGACGAAGGAATCTTACGCCATATCCCTTACTATGTAAGGAGGCTTCGAATGGCCCATCCGCACTTCTCGACCGACGACAGCGACGAGAACAAGAGATCCGACCACGTGAGCGAAGAAAACCCTGAAAGCTCTCGCACAAACGGTGAAGAGTATGAGTGGGAACACTTGGACGACTTCTACCGGGTCGTCGACGTTTTTCCACAGCTGAAATCGTTCGCAATCCGGCATCATTCCAGAACCGACAGAATTCACAGCATAGTACACGATCATATTGGCAACGACGAGATTGCCAGACTAGTCCGCACAGCCTCCTGCGCGAACGAACTCTACATGCAGGGATTCGCGATCGATTGCAAGCCGGATATTGACCTCAAGTGGAGCTGCGACCACGTTACCACTCTGATACTAAGGGAGGTCTGGTTCAAGGAGAAGTTAGTGCTCGATTTCCTCAAGTCCTTCCCGAACCTTACCAAGGTGGTGTTCATTGAGGTGCAGGAACGGGGCCACAGACCTTCGCTCGCGAAGCTGGCGCCCCGACAGCTCCTTGAGGCTTTGAAGCAGAATGCCGCGTCAATCGAAAGTCTATGTCTCACCTGCAACAACAACTCTGGCCTACCATGCAGTCCGGCCGAAGCCTTCGACACTTTTAATGAGTTTGTCAAGCTCAAAGAGCTCTGGATAGAGACATGGGCCTTCGAAACAGCACTCGACAAGGAGCCGCCGCCCGGTATGGACAAAAACACCGTTATAAGCTCGCTGCCTCCCTCGCTGGAGCGTCTTCATCTGAGAGGTTCTGTGGCCAATATTGAGGGCAGCCTGAGCTGGCTTGCCGAGAAATGCAAGCCTGATATGCTGCCGCAGCTGAAGGAGATTGCCTTTGAGGCACCAGACGTCAACACTAAGAGCATCCAACAGGTCTTTACCGTTGGTGGTGTCGAAAAAGTTTCCAGCAACGTCGACAGGGAGCCCATCATGTGGTAATCTATTACGATCACCCGAGGTGAGTGATGCCGGAGTATGGAGACATGGATTGCTGGATGCTTGGTAAGACTGCACAGGCAGTGACCGGAGATCGACTTGCGGTGATGATCGTCAAGGTACGGCAGCTGTGGTAGCGAGAGAAGGCTCGAGTGGCATCTGGGCCGTATTCGGGCACGAAATGGCTAGGCAGTCTATACATCCATTGGTGTTTTAAACCAGCAATGAGATATGATATTCACTGATTAATCTTTCACCGATGAGGAAGTGACGGAGGTATACACATTAGCAGCGTGATATTTTGCGTTCGCATGCGTCCCTGCACGTGAACGCTTGCCGTCGAGAAACCCCGCAGGCTGGATTTTCATAGCAATCACAACAGAATTATAGACTGTATGATTCGTATAGAAATCTACCTAGTAGGAGTTATGCAAGGCAGAATACGCAGTCACTGCAGACACCTAAGTAGGTGATTTAAGATAGCAGTCCGAGCAACCTACCTAGGGTGCAGACAGAAGCACCATCAGGATGAGGATGAGGTGAGGTTACATATGAGGTAAGCAAATCCGGGAAGCTCCTGACAGCGTGGCCCCGACCCGGCCAAGCGCCTGTACTTACGTGGTGCTCTCCTGGATTAGTAGGTATCTTTAGTCTAGTGTTACATTGCCTTCACCTAGGTACCTACCTAAGGTAGGTCAGGTAAGGTAAGGTATGGTAAGTGTACTGCACTTGAGGCATCAAGGGCACCTACCTAGGCAGGTAAGGTACCGTGCTGTACTGGGCTGACCCTCACCGACAGACCCCGGCAGGTGACCCCGCCATGGTGTAGCAGCGGTCGTGGTGCAGCCAGGCTCGTGAAACTGTCCTCAGCTGACGCCAAAACTTCTTCCCCGCCATTCCACCTCTCCAAGCTTGCCCAAGAGCTCCAAAGCTCCGAATCGCACGACAGCTACAATCGTACAGCGCTACACCCCAGTTGATCGCTGCCACCAGACGACGAAATCGCGAACTAAACGACCGAACGAACAGACCAGACCAAATCAGAATGCCTGCCGAGGAGTCCAAGCCCCTCGACCCTGCGGTCAAGCAGGCAGAGGACGCCGTCGCCGAAGCCGGGGACAGAAGCAAGGGCAAGGCCCTCGAGGTCGAATCCGAAGACGAGGACGACGATGCGCCCGAGGAGGCCAACGACGCCGCGGGCGAAGCTTCCGGTGCTGCGAAAAAGAAGAAGAAGAAGTCCAAGAGGAAGAAGGTCAAGGAAGCTCTGACGGGCAAGCCCAGCGACCCAGAGGCCGATCTCAAGAAGGCCATCGGTGGCCTGACCCCCCAGCAGCTCACTGAGCTGTTGAGTCTGAACCCGGCACTCGCGAACGAGCTCGGCGGAACGTCTGGCGATAAGTCGGCCGAGGAGACTGCCGCTGCGCTCCAGAAGCTGAACCTGCAGGACATCATGACGGGTCTGGCCTCGGCTGGAAAGAACGCAAAGGACATGGCTAGTTACACGTTTTGGGCCACCCAACCGGTACCTAAGTTCGGCGACCAAGAACAAAAGGTCGAAGATGGTCCTATCCGCATCCAGAAGCTCGAGGAGGTTCCCAAGGAGCCTGCGCCATTGCTGACCGGTTTCGAATGGGTTACAATGAACCTGGAGGACGAGGGCGAGATGAAGGAGGTTTACGAGCTGCTTAACGGACACTACGTGGAGGACGATGAGGCCATGTTCCGCTTCAATTACTCGCCGTCCATGTTGCAATGGTGAGTTACACCCAGAAGAGGCTAGGAGGCCATCGCTGACGAACTACAGGGCTCTGATGGCCCCTGGCTGGCGCAAGGAGTGGCACGTCGGTATCCGCGCATCGCAGTCGCGCAAGCTGGTCGCCTTCATCTCCGCCATCCCTGTCAACCTTCGCGTGCGCAAGAACGTCGTCACCTGCTCCGAGGTCAACTTCATGGTCGTCCACAAGAAGCTTCGCGGCAAGCGCCTCGCCCCCGTGCTCATCAAGGAGATTACCCGTCGCAGCAACCTGCGCGAGATCTGGCAAGGTCTGTACACTGGCGGTGTCGTGCTGCCCAAGCCCGTCAGCACCTGCCGCTACTTCCATCGCGCCCTCAACTGGCAAAAGCTGTACGAGGTCGGCTTCAGCCCGCTGCCTGCCAACAGCAAGCCGCAATACCAGATCCGCAAGTACCAGCTGCCCGACAACACGTCGACGAAAGGTCTTCGCGAGCTCCAGGAGAAGGATATTGGGCAGGCGCTGCAGCTGCTGACCAAGTACCTCGCCCGCTTCGACATGGCGCCCGAGTTTAGCGAGGAAGAATTCAAGCACTGGTTCCTCCACGACAAGAACGCGCCAGGCGAGCAGGTCATCTGGACCTACGTCGTTGAGGTATGTCTCGTTGTCCTAGGGATGCGGACTATGACTGACTGACATGTGACAGACCAGCGGCAAGATCACCGACTTCTTCTCCTTCTACTGCCTCGAGTCTACGGTTATCAACAGCAGCAAGCACCAGGTCATCCGCGCCGCTTACCTGTGGTACTACGCCTCCGACGTTGGCCTGGCCACGCCACTTGACAAGCCCGCCCTCAAGACGCGCCTCAACTCCCTCATTGGCGACGCGCTGATCCTGGGTAAGAAGGGCAGGTTCGACGTGTTCAACGGCCTGTCGCTGCTGGACAACGGTCTGTTCCTCGAACAGCAAAAATTCGGCCCCGGCGACGGCCAGCTGCATTATTACCTCTTCAACTACCGCGCGGCGCCCATCGCCGGCGGCGTCGACAGGAGAAACAAGCTTGACGAGGACAACCTGAGTGGAATCGGTCTGGTAATGCTGTAAGGGGGATACGGCGACGGTACGCGCTGCATGCATACCGGCGTCTGATGTGGAGGTATCATAGTTATGAATAAAAAACGTCATGACCTACAACTACGTATATTCTCCTTCACGGCCCAGCTCAGTTGACAGGGTAGAGCTTCTCGACTGTGGCAATACGCTCCTCGAGCCACATGTTCATCCACACCACCCGGTCCATGATGGGCGCGTGGCCCATACCCTCGATCACCTCCACAACTCCCGGTTTCAAATGCTCCGCCAGCAACCTCCCGTGATGCACATCAATCATGACATCGCCCGTGCCGTGAATCACTGCAATCCTCTCCCTTCCCACCGCGTCGCCGAGCTGCTTCAACTGCGCGGGCGACTTGTGATGCCACCCGGCGCCGACGAGCTGCGACAGGAACCCGCGGATGCTGAACAGCCCTGGCGTGTTGCGCTTGATGAGCTCCTGCGCCTGGAAACGCTGGTAGTTGTTCTCGAACCTCAGGTAGCCTTTGCCGCCATCCGCAGGCGCGCATTTGTACGTGTTGTCGTCGGGCAGCTCGGCAGCGTCGTCGGGCGCCATGAGCCACTCCGCCGGGAAGAGTTTGAGCGACGTGTCCTGGATGCTGCGGTCGACCGTTTTCGGGACGAACATGCTCGCGCGGTCGACGACGTTTTGCAGGAACGGTTTGGTGTTTTCGATCCAGGGCGCGGTGCAGAGCAAGGTCACGGAGGCGAAGAGGCCCGGGGCGGCGAAGGCGAGTTCCTGGGAGATCATGCCGCCCATGGAGATGCCGAAGAGGTGGACGCTGCGGGAGGCGGTCCAGCCGACGTGGTGGAGGACGTCGAGGGCGTCGCGGGCCATGGCGGAGGTGGTGTAGCGCGCGTAGGGCACGTCCGAGTCGCCCATGCCGCGGTTGTCGAGGATGAGGACCGAGTATTGGGCGTGGCGGTCGTGGCCGAAGTATTTGGTTTGGCGCTGCCAGGAGGTTTTGAGGCCGGCGAGGCCCATTATGAACTAGGCGGGTGCGCGTGTGTTAGTTGCGTTCGTCGGTGTGGGGATGGGTGAAGGTGAGGGTTACGATGATCTTGGTAGGGCCGTGGCCGTGGATTTCCCAGCCCAAGTTGAAGGGTCCGTCGCGGTCTTTGGCGACTTGGCATTTTCCCTTGCGATCGGGTTCGAGGTTCCAGATTGTCGAGGCATAGGCTGGGTGTTTGATGGTGTCTTCCGCTGTTGGGAAGACGGGAACCCTGAGGTGTGTGTGTCAGTGGCGATGAGAATTACGATGAATATGATGGTGTTTACTTGGTGGTCATGGTGATTGACGTCTTCAAGGTCACGGCAGGTTCAGCGCAGAACAGTTGGTGGAGTGATTGATCACAGTAATCGTGAGCACACAACAATGGCTTTGAAGGTATCGCCAGTAAAAAGTGCTCAGTGGGAAGGGAAAACCGGCCGGAGGCGATGAACAGGTGTTACAGATGAGTTTTGATGTTGGTCGGAAGACAAGACAAGTGAGATGAGCTGGCTGGGGAGCTGGAGCTTTAGAGCTTCGAACCCCTGCGACCAGATGCGACAAAAGAAGCAAACACGAGGCGCGCAATTCGTTCTTCAGAAGCCGGGCTGAGTCGTATTCGGAAACATTCCCAGTTTAAGAGATCTGCGCCATCGCTTCTTGGACAGAAGCTAAGGGTTGGGGAATGCGATCATGGGATTCCCTTAGCTGTGCACTTTACGTTAATAGGAGTCGGCCAGTGGCGGTGACGTTGACCATTGGCCGAGTCAGTTGTCTAGATACTTCAGACATGGCGAAAAACGACCGTTTGACGAGGTATTCCCACCAGCATGAACAGTCACCTGTGACAAGTGACAAGAGTCCGTCTCGTCCCACCTTGGTATGCCTCGGCTCGGACAGCTCAAATCACCGCGCTGTGGGAGCTTTGGTCCAGGGGCACAATGGTTCTGGCATAGGCGACTTTGCGTTTATTGTGGCAGATTTCTAGAAATTGGTCACATTAGACGGTGCGGATAAAGCTTTGATGCAGAGCACATGGTCGAGAGTCAGCACCTTTTGACTTCGGAAACCTTTGATATTGACTTCCGGGAATCATACTGACTTCATCCGAGAGAAGCATCTACAGGGGAGTTGCGGAGTCCAAGGTTATGCTATGCCGGAGTGCAGGTGGTAATATATAGTACTCTGCGAGGTGAGGTACAGTACGCGGAACAGCTTACATCATCAGGCACGAGCATCGCCTTCGAGTACCATATACCGCCTTCTCTTTATAATCAGAGTCACGGCAGAACTGTACGCTGGCGCTTACCCTGGCCTAGATCTCAGTACAGCTCCTGTCACAGAGAAGTAGCCCAAACAACGACAACCTCACCCAATTCCTATACCCAGAGCTGATATTCCACGAAATCTTCTTACGACGTCGAATCAACCACACGCATCGAAATTACGGACATCACTGTGCGAACACCTTCCTCCCAACATGGTTCACGCATAGCTACGATAACGTTACGATATGTGGCTTACGGCGTCATCAACCGACAACCTGACACGGCCGCGCATCGCCGTGGCCGTCGTCTCCGCCATTGCCGCCCTTTCTCTGGGCTACTATACGTATCAATCCAACCGAGAATTATACGGGGAGGAGGTTTCAGGTCCCGGCCTTCACCGAAGCAATGCCGTCCGTCGCAATCACCGTCGTCGCCGAAACTCGGCCTCTAGCGAAGGCTCTCACGAGGACGACAACGCCGACCTCGATGGCGCCCACCCATTGAACGACGCCGATACAATCGTTGACGGCGGGACAGTCGACGAATGGTGGAATGATCCGAACAGCATGCAACCACAAGCCAGAGCTGGACATAACATCGTAACTCTTCTCTTCAGAGTATCCGAGGACAATGCGAGGCGTAATGCGTGCGTTCATCGAGGATGCGCATGTAACGCGTGCGGCATGGTTCCCATCCGCGGCGTCCGCTACAGATGTACAAACTGCGCCGACTTCGACCTCTGCGAGACGTGCGAGGCTCAGGGCGTCCACATCAAGACGCACATCTTCCACAAGATCAAAGTCCCCGCCCCGCCCTTCGGTCCCCGCCAGCTGCAGCCTGTTTGGTACACTGGCGAACCAGACCAGTGTCTTCGAAACCTACCACGAGGCCTTATGGCCAAACTCAGCAAGGAGACGGGCTTCGAGAGACCCGAGATCGAGGCCTTCTGGGAGCAGTTTACCTTCATGGCTGCCACCGAGTGGCGCGAGGATCCCGATGATTTGCAGCTCGCCATTGACAGGAAGACGTTTGAGCGGTGTCTGCTTCCCTCAGGTGGCTCTCGCCACGTCACTCCCAACCTGATTCACGACCGCATGTTCTCCTTCTACGACACCAACAACGACGATCTCATAGGCTTTACAGAGTTTCTCCATGGTTTAGCCTACCGCAAGAGGAAAGATAAGCTTCGCAAAATCTTCGAGGGCTACGACATCGACGGGGACGGCTACGTCAACCGCAGGGACTTCCTACGTATGTTCCGCGCCTACTACGTCCTCTACAAGGAAATGCATCGCGACATTCTCGACGGCCTCGACGAGCAGCTCATGGGTAGCGGCGAGGCCCAGGCCTTGATAACCAGCAGGCAACCACTGAGCAGCCTTTTCGGCCGTGAAGGAAGAGTTCCCCGAGCGGATGGTCAAAGCCGAACTGAGGGCAAGATCTTTCATCCCAGTGGAGACGTCGAGCTCGATTCTGGCAAGCAGAACGTTGTCAACGAGGACAGACGCGATACTTCTTCCAGAGAAGATATCCTGACGAGGCTATTCTCTCCCTTCATCGGCACTAGCTGGGGAACACAGATGAGATCTCCCGACAGCGAGCCTGACACACCGTACTGGGACTCGCTGCTCAACCCACCCACGAGACTTGACGAACTCCCCAATTTGATGACGGGAGAACGTCGTCAACGGAACCAATCGGACTTTGACTTCGAGGTGGAGCTGGACATGTCCGACGACGATGAGGATAACAACTCGGATGCCGAAAACGACGCACCTCCGGCGGACGCCCCTGAGAGCAGAAATCGAAGGGCGAATGCGGACAGCTTTACCAGCACCGTGCCGACGGAGAGTCAGCTACGGGCGAAGGTCATCAACCACAAGAGGCAGCTGGCACCGGATATCGAGCGAAGACGGAAGCGGGCTGCAAGAAAACAGCTACACGATCGTTGGAGGAGACGGCAATTCTACGTTGATGAGGAAGAAGGCGCCATGCCTCCCGATGACTGGCAGTCCGACGAGGATGTCTTTATGAACCTAAACGGCGTTGCTGGGAGTTCAAAGGCGGGCCAGCAACAGGCGCTGTCGCCGCGCTCTAGGTCGTCGTCCAAAGTCCGCTTCGCCGAAGACATGGACGACTACGATACCAGGTCCAATCCCTCGACTTCCTCTAGAAGCGTGCCGGAGCGCTGGGGTGGCATGGAAATCCCGGATGAGGAGCGCGACGCTGGCAAGGAGATTCTCTACCAGGTCACCCAGCAGGCCTTCAACGAACTCCTGGATTGTATCTTCAAGGAGAAAGAAGATTTGGCCGTCACTGCTGCTGTGACCAAGACTCAGAGAGAAAGGCACAGGGCTTTATTCGAAAACCTCACAGTTGATGAACCGAAGCCCAGGACGACTGAGCCACGGCAGCCGAGGAAAGCGATTGACAGAAATAAGCCCATCGCCGAGCGTTCTCTCGAGGAGTTGCTGGTGACTAGCGGTTACCAAGTCGGGGAGACCCAGGAGACGTCTGTAATGGAGGAGGTGCAGAGGGTCGTGGAAGAGATTGACGACACGGATGAAGATGAAGAAGGAGTCATCGATGAAAATGCCGAAAAGGAGGATACGCCTGGTGATGACGACGCCATCACCACCGAGGACCAGGAATACCGCGATCCGACTATGCCCCAGTTCCGTCCCAACAGTGACGCTTCCGCGTTTGTGCCCTCAAATACCACGCCCCCATCCTCAGTCGACTCTGAGTCGTCGACGAAGGCCCTGAAGTCTCCACAACAAGAGAAACAGACCAAGGCCAAGCAATCTACCTACGGCATTCCTCGCTCGACTTTGTTAGAATGGAAGCGATTAGACCTGGCAGAGAAGACAGCTGTCGATCGTGGCGGTTGGGGGAGGCTCAACTTTGAGGAATTTGAGCATGTGTATAGGAGCCAGGAGAACGCGGGCAATAGACTCGACTACCTAGGCAGTTGGGTGGACTTTTGTATCCCTTAGAAAGGCTGTCAGATGGAGATGCTCTTCGACTGGGAAGAGTCTCCCACGGCTGGGCAGTCGTACCATGTACCCTCGGACTCCGATGACTCCTCGGATACGGGAGGGGTTTGGGTGCCCTTTGGCTCGGCTGTTACCACTAGCAGCTCCGAGGTATCTTCTGTATCCGCATAGGAGACGCCCACAGAGTATGCGTTACGCCAGGAGAGGCAGTAATAGGACGAGTAAGGAAACTACCTAATTCAACGTTACTTCGTCATGGCCTACCTGTGAACGTTGTTAGAACAAATGGTTCAAGAACTCTCGGCCAACGACAACTAGGGTCCACCGCTTCCCCTGGGAACCATCGAATATCTACTTAGACACTAAAGAAACCCTTGCGCCAGTAAGTTACATTATCTTCGACATTCGCAGTTTCGCTTGACTGATAAGCAGACTGTGAGTGCTGGAAGGCGTTGTTCAGCGGATACAGCCGGGAATCTCGCCTACCTGTGTTTGGCGACCTGCAGGTATGTCAGAAGCAACCCACCGCCCCAACAGCTGCAGCCTGATTTTTGGTGCAATATCCATGGATGCCTTGGTAGTCCCCTCGTTTCTGAGCGGGCTCTTCAGGACCTGTCAGCCATATGAATGGCGACCGGAGACCAACCAAGCGGCGTGAGGCTTACTTGCTGCTGATTAAATGTGCAGGAGAACTGCCGAAGAGGCGCAGCAAGGCGGCTTCGAAGGAGACAGGCTCGAGGTCTTTTGCTCGGAAAACAATGCGTCTTCCCCCGCCTCTCGACTTCGTTGCAAAACTCTCCATTCCTAGCCGTCCTCGACGCTGAGCTTCATGTCGTTGGCCGGCCCAGATTAGCTACGACCAGGATTGCGAGCCTTTTTACAAGTCTTCGCCATCATAATGGCCGAAGCAATCGGGCTCGTATCTAGCATCATCACCGTGGTCGGAGTCGCAGGAAAGCTCGGCATCAGCGTCATCAAGCTCCGCAAACTCTGGGACGAGGTCCAGGATGTTCCCGAGAGCATCCACCAGCTCATTATCCAGCTGGAACTGCTCAAACCCGTGCTCGCACAGATGGAAGCCGAGTTTCCCAAACCGCAGGACGGTGTCAACAGCAGCACTGCGCTTACGGCGAACATGAGCCTGCAGTATTGCGTCGACGCTGTAGGAAACCTGGAGACGTTGGTCGAAGATCTAGGTCGACAAGTCAGCGCAGCGAAGAAGTCGAAACGGAGTTACGCAAAGTTCAAGGTCACTTTCAAGAAGGATGTGATCAAGTCGTACCAGGAGAAGATACAGTTTTCGCTGCAGGTGCTTTCGTTTCTGCAGAAGCAGTGGCAGCATGACCAGTTATTGTAAGTCGGTTCTTTACATTTTACCTGACTTCGAGACATATCATACCTGGACTGACGCTCACGCAACACAAGGTCAATATTGAAAGCCCAGTCACACTCGCACGCGGTTGAGTGCGAACAGCCGAGGCCCCAATATTCGTTTGACAAGCAACCAAGCGAGCTGAGAAAGACCGCAGAAAATACAGAGTATCAAATGGAGCGATCTCTTATAAGCAAGCGACATTTATATGTAAAGAAACTCCCATGGAAAGAACGTTCAGTGTTCGGTAGCTTGACGTTCAATGTCGAATCGAACAATGGAGCCGCACGGGGTGGGTTGGCCGCAGACCACTTGGAGGCAGAGACAACTAATGCTGCTTCAGATTACCAAGCGAGATTGCAGCTTCCATGGTGGTTGTCGGGGAGAACTTGGGATCTTTTGGCGCAGACGGCTTGCGGAGGATGGAACTTGTCCCTCCGCCCGTGGCTAATTCGACCTCGGGAGACTCGCATATTCGTCCTTGCCATGCGTGGCTCAACCGAACAAATCCTCGAAGCTTTCAGGCGCGGCGAAGCTTCGCTTTACGACTGCAACTCGAATGGAAACACATTGTTACACGTCAGTCATTCGAGTCCCTTGGGGTTGAACAACAGATCCTTCGCCCAATCCCTTGACTGACCCTTGATTAGTTCGCAGCTTTGTCCCGTAATATTGACCTCGTCAGAAAACTGACAGAATTGGGTCTGGACTTGGCACATCACAACAGCGCCGATTTTTCGCCGTTATACTGGATCTCACATCACGGTTGTATGACGCAGACTGAAGAAGTTTTCGAACTGTGTTTCCGCGCTGGAAAACTCGACGAAGAAATCCTTGGACTCTTTGCGCCAGATGCAGGTTGGCCAGATCGACAGACTTTGAGTGGTGTACTGTTCAGAAGCCCAAAGATCTTCTCCACAATCACAGCATTCTGGAATCAGCAACTTCGCTCTGTTGACTGCCTCGAATTCCCGCTCGATGCCCTCTTCGGATCTCTCGACTGGGATAATACGAGTCCCCGAGCCTTTCTGGACATTGTAACCCGAGTGAAGACAGTAAGCCCAGCAGCTTTGAGGTCGGCCCTTCGCTCATTGTCGTTCGGCTCTTTGCATGATTTTGTGCGTGTGTTTATGAAAGAATATGCTTCGCGGGAATCAATTCCGAGAAGGCCTGGCAAAAGAATGGATGATCAACTCGAAGACTGGATAACACTAGCCCGTTGGATTTTCCAGGGCGTTGAGGTATCGGAGCTCTGCCCACTAGCAGATTTGGGCTGGGGGAGTTCAACTCCTATGTGGTATGGGCTCCGGTATGGTATCCCAGCTTCATCATACCTCTACAAGCGTCGAGCTGAGAGTCCTACTTGGAATTACGTGCCACTTCTTTGGTTGCAAACAGGCTTGCATGTCTGGCTGCAGGTTCTACAGTTTGTGGGAGTGGATCTGTATACTTATGGAGAACATGAGTCCACCACGTTTGCTGCTCACGGAATGAGGGATCGCAGATGGGACATGGACAATGAAAACAGTGCGTGGGACCAGGTCAGTATTAATGGCAACGGTCCTTGCCTGATTTCGTTTACCTTTGGCCACCAACCAGAAGACTGGAGTCTGCAATGGGACTTGGCTATCGAGGGGTATTTGGAGGAGTTTTGGTTCGGGGTTGAGAATCCAACTCCTCTTATGCCTGGGCAATGGATTGAAGATGACTGACAGCCGCAAGACGGAGACATCCATAGCGGTTCGATTTTAGAAAGGGGCTCGTGGACAGAATTCCACGAGCCCACCCCAAATTCGGTTGTAGATCAATGTTAGCCAAGATGATATGATTCAAATGTGCAACTGTGCTGCTCTCGTCCTTGTCTACCTACTACGGATGAAGAATCCGTCTACCTTCGGTAAAGATCGTAGCGCCAGTGATATTTCCATCCTTCATCAGATACAGATACGCCTCCGCCACATCCTCGGGCCTTCCGAGTCTTCCCGTCAGGCACTTGCTCCGGAACAACTCAATCGCCTCTTTCGGAAGCATTTGGAAGAGCTCAGTTGTGACAGGTCCGGACGACACGAGATTCACCCTGACAGGTGCCAGATCGCAGGTCAACCCGCGAACGAGACCTTCCATCGCTCCGGCGGCCGTGTCGGCAACCGCCCACCCGGGCATGGGGCGATGCGATGAAGAACCGTTGGTGAACGTGATGGAGGTATCGGGCGAGTGAGCGATGTACTTGTCGGATCCCTTGAGGAGGCTTGCGAGGATGATGGGGGCGTACGCGCGCATGCTGAACGAGGCGCTGATATCCTTTGGCTGGGTCTCGTGGAAGGGCGGGAGGGGACTGGCGGCGTCGGCGGTGTAGATTACATGGTCGACTTTGAGCTGGCCGTCGGATGTCGCTTGGTCGAGGAGGGAGGTGAGGTTGGGACGGAGGTTCTCGGTGTCGGAAAGATCAATGGTCAAAGTCGAGATTGTAGAGTTCGAGCTGATGAGGGAGGCGTAAGTGGACTTGAGACGGTTTGCTGCGGAGGCGAGCTTGGTCGGGTTGGAGGAGGCGAGAATTACGGAAGCGCCGTTCTCGATGGAAGCTTCGGCGACGGCGAACCCCAGACCGGAGGAACCTCCGATGATGAGGACCCGCTTGTTGGCGAGCTTGTTGAGATACTTGTAGGTCTGCGTTGACATCTTGTTGCGTGAGACGAGACGGGGTGTTTAGAGGTGACGATGGTCGATGGCAGGCTGGCCAGCATCAGAAGCCTTGGTTTGGTACGACGATGGAAAGGGCCTGAAAATCATCTACGTGTGTGGCTATCGGTTTTTGTTTGCACAATAGCTTCAGTGTTTATAGATTGCTCAAGATGACCCTTCGCGTTATGCTCCACTAGTGCGGACACACGCTGCCATCCGTGTCCGTGAAAGGGGTCGAAGAAAAGTCCGCGCGGACTTTCAATTCTTCAAGATGATGTCATGCTCGGTGCTTTCAAGGTTTCAAAAGTTCGCCGTTAAAAAATCAGATGGCGAGCTGCATCTAAAGCAGCGGAGCACCACTTTGCTGTGCAGACTGTGGTGACTCCACACCATTACCCCGGAGGGATGTAGTCCCGCCTCGGACCCACGCTTTCCGCGGGGTGGGTCGCCGGAGTGCTCCGGCCTCCGCGTCTACCGGAGCGGTCCGCATACTATGGCTCCGCCGTCGCAAGCGCCTGGTCGTACAGTACAAAAGTTTTGTCCATCATTTATACTTCTGCTTGGCTTTCATAAAAGGACAAATATCACTGTAAGTGTCACGAAGCGCTGTACAACTAACTGACCGTGGTCGCTCCGATCTGAAGAAAAGCATTTGGGATTATGGAACTAAAGGTACGGCCTCACTTTGGGGAAAGGGCCCCGGGCATGTAAACTGCTGGCCAAATACGTCACAACTGTCCCTCGGTTTCTTGTCGTCCGACTATGGAGTTGCCGTCTGACTCTAGAGAAGATCGAAGAACTTCATGGGATCACCACGAAGTTGTGCTGTTTGTAGTATTCGACGCTGGCGCCTGCGAAAAGTCGCCAGGGAGAGCAGTGAACATGATGCTGGAGCTCAGATCGGGCACGCGGCCGAGAAGCTGCTCAAGGAGACGGTATCCACCGCCCTGGGCGTACTCTGGCAGTTCTATGTGATTTCAGTCAGCAGTCGATCAAGTTTCCAACGAAACGCAGGACCAAGGGCCGGACGCAAGGACGACATACCGTGACCTGCGAGGTAAACCCTGGCAAACGTCAATCCCCTCTGCGCAACCCAGTCGCCAATCTTGCCGGCGGCACTCTGTGACGACAAGTCGCTGTAGGCGGTGGGAAGGAAAAAGTCCTTGTTGGGGAATTCGTCGAAACCCTGCCCGCCGTTCCAGGTCATGTTCTGCAGAACCATGAGCGTGCCGTTGGTGGGAACGCGGTAGTCGAGGTTTCCGCTGGCGATGATGAAGTTGTTCGTCTTCTCGATGACTCTCGTCAGGGCACCCGAGGTGAAGGGGTCGTCGCTCTTGTCGCCGTCGGGCCCGAAGGGGTTCTTGTCGACACACTCCTTCCAGTCTTGTTGGCCGGCAGGGATGTGGATCGCCTCGCGCATCTGGGGGATGTTGAGGTACCCGTGCCACGTCTTCTTGTCGAAGCTGATGGGGACGCTGGCGTTGTCGCCGGCGTCGGCCCAGAGGAGGGGGTCGGACGGGTTCGGGCAGCCCTGGGAGATGTGGTAGATGTTGGAGCAGGGACTGATGTCGGCCAGACCTTCGTAGACGATTCTGGAAACCTGGCATGCCGTGCTCTCGTTTCCGGGAGGGTAGATACCCGTAGGCGGGAATGTGAAGTACTTGTCGCGTATCTCGGCGAAACCGCACTCCTCGTCGGCCTTAGCGATGCGGTCCCAGTAGTCTCCGACGCCCGGGTAGAGGCCCATGACGTTGTTGTACTGCTCGAGGAAGGGCTTGGTGACGACCTGCTGTTGGAAGTCGTTGGGCTTGCTTCTGATGTACGGACTGAACATCATGGCGCCGGAGAGGCTGTAGTCCTCGGACTGGTCGGACTTGATCATGGCGTCGCCGATGTACGGGATGTAGTGTCCGGCGTAACTCTCGCCGGTCAGGTATGTCTTGCGGCCTTTGGTGCCGAACGTCTCCATCCAGTTTTGGTAGAAGCCGAGGAACTGCTCGGCGACCTCCTCTTCGTTGGTGATGTTAGGGGAGCCGACGGAGAAGCCGGTGCCGGCGGGCTGGTCGATGTAAAGCATGTTGGAGAGGGTGTGCCAGCTGTAGATGTTGTAGACCGGACGATAGGCCGACTTGAACCACGTAAAGGGGCCGTTCTCCTGGACGAGACCGATGAGGGAGCTGCATCCTGGGCCACCGTTCAACCTGAACGCGGTCAGCATCGCATGGATGACAGTAAATATCTCTCAAGTTGCTCACCAGATGGTAACTTCGTCTGATGCGTTTTTGTTTTCGCTTGGGAAGTACCTAATTGGATATTTAGCATTTGCATGCGATGGTATGCGGATGAAAAGTCGAATGCCTTACCAGAAGAACAGCTCCCGCGTCTCGTTGGCTTCTTTCGAGATGGGCAACAAGCCGGCGTACGTCTCACCAAGGTCCCAGTCGACGAAAGGAATGTCGGTTCCATTGACCAAAAACTCTGCACACCGTCAAAATTTGAGCTTCCTCGAGACTAAACAGTGCGTCCTACTCTTGGTCTTGTCGTTCAGGTGCCGAAACTCGCTGCTGGCCTGGCGGCTCTGAAGAGTGCGTGGCTGTGCTTGCTTTGCTTGCTTCGCTTTCGCCAACTCAAGGACCGGGTTGTGGCCGTCAACTCGCCAGTCAGCAAGGGCTGCACATGGCAGTAATGCCAACAGCAGCGATCGAGGCGACAGGGCGGAAACCATGATTCCCTGGGAGCAGAACTCGGGGTGTATCCGTAGGGAGGACGAGATGAGCGATGAGTTAACTACGCAGCGCCACTGTAGGAGCAAACTAGCTAGTTATGCATTTCGACGAGCGCAAGACAGCCAAGGTGGTTCCCTCTGAGCTGCCGCCGCGGTGGGCTCGATGGAGCCCTCGTTAATCTCGGCGAACGGGGATCGTGAAGGTCCTTTGGGGGCGACAAGCGGCAAAACACACAACAGCATCGTCTGGGGCTTCTATGCGATGTAGAAGTCGGCAGTACCGGGTCGCTTTAGCTCGTTGAAGACAGATAATTCACCGATTCTCTGGGGTGGAAAAGTTTACAGGTGTCATCGCTGGAGCTCGAGTAATGGCAGATACGCTCTATATAACTAAAGTTGCCGAGTTGAAACCGTTCAGGCAACTAACTTCCCTGCGCATGTTTACTTCGCGGGGCAGGGACCAGTTATAAATGAGCGTTCGGCACCGGACGTGCGCCCGAATGGCCTGAATATCTTCAACTTTCTCGGGCCGACCGTTGCGAAGGGCACTTTTGCTCATGTTTGCTGGAGCCAAGTCGTGGCAATATAACCTTAACCCCTATACGAAGACACAATCAAATCTTGCATTTGGGCCGGATGGAAGCCGCCACCTGGGGAAAACTCCTCTTGGAAGCCGAGCGCGACCTGACTCGTCTCCGATGCCTCTCAGGGGTTCACGCTCCGGTTCATATAAGCTTGCTATTATATGGGACGAACCACGCCTTGCGCTCCCCATGCCGAGGGGCAAGGAAGATCATTCCCTGGCCAAACTGCACGCTGTACCGAAGGTATGGGTCGTAAAGACTTGGCTCGGCGATCAAATGGTAAATGCTGACTGGATACGACGTGACGTCGACAGTCGCTTACCCACGGCTGCTCTCTGGACTGGTCAATGGGTGGTCCAGCGTTATCCAGACTGATGCATGCCGAAGAGAAGCCATGGCAACCGAGACCAGTGACGTGAGACTGCGACGCCAGGCTCGATAACTCACACCGATGTAGATCCCCAGAGTCAGGTGTATGCCTCTTCGTGAACAGAATACTTGCGCCTGAGTCACTAGCATGGATTAACAATCTTTTCCTGAATTGCCGCTCTTTTAGCTTGTATCGTGAAACCTCTCATCTCAATCTCTAAGTCTTGATTAGGAAACGTTTGACGGCTTACCCGTGAATCATTCACCATGTGTCTCCCCACAAATTCTCGTCGAGTGTTCCAAAAAGCCTTACATGGATTTAACTAGGCATAGGTATTCACCCATTGTATAGCATCGTCAAAAGGCCTTTAATGGATCAGTCACGAAGAAAATCCAAGAACCGCGTCAATTGAGTGCATTATAAGAAGAAACACCTTCGGCCCCTGTAAAGTGTAAGCCTCGACCAGATACAGCATACGACATTGCAAGCATCCTAAGGTCTCTAAACCAACTCCACCCGAAGAATACTCGAAACTGTTGCAGACAATGCAATCAGATATGTCTTCACGAAACTCAACTCTGAGCCTTACCGATCAGCAGGATCTTCCTGTCAGCACGGCCCCACCCTTCTGGCCCAAGCCCAGGTATCCTCGACTCTCTGACCCCCACCCCAAGCCTCTGCCGCCTTTGAAGTAGGCTTTTCATGGGATAGGATGCGCAGAGGTACTGCTCAGCGTAGCGATCGTGAAGTGGAAGACTCAGACCCACTTTGCTCGGAGGGAAGGTGTACGCAAATGGGAAGCGAAATCAGTTCGTATATCGTTGTCTTTAGGTAACCATAGCTATGCTTCTTACCAGGCCATAAATGCAGGCTTAGCTACGCTTCATGTGTAAAACAGTGACTCGGGCAACACTGCCTCATTCGTCGTAGATGACACAAACAACTTCCCCGGCGATGGAAATATTGGCAATGAACTCTTTCAACAGACCAGTTTCTACATCACGGTCAATGATGACCACGCGCCCGTCCGACTGGAGCCCGACCGCGACCTGGTCACCGGCCTTGTTGATGGAAAACTGACGCGGAATCCTGCCCCCGGATGGAAAAAGCTGAGTAAAGTTGAGGTGGCCAGTGCTGTGGTCAATGGCAAAGGTAGCGAGCGCATCCGACGTGATGTGCGTGCTGTTGGTAGCGTCAAAGTTGGGAATGTCGAAGAGGCTGACGTTGCGCGAAGAAATGATCAGATACTCGGAGTCGGGCTATGAAACTATTCAGTCACGGCCAACAGCCTCCATTTCTCACCGCTAGCACTTACAGTAACGTGGATCTCGGCCGCGGCAGCTCCCACAGGAACAGCGTTATCCGGTCCGTGTGTGCCGACAGCAAAGACCTCGTTGAAGCTCAGCGTCTTGTTGCAGTTGTACGTGACCTCGTACGTGGTGATGGTGTTGCCGAGCTCGGCGAGCAGGAAGAAGAACGTCTTGTCCTTGGTGGCGAGGAACCTCGCGTGTCTCGGGCCGCTGCCGGAAGCCGCAACGAGGGGGTCGACGGGTGTCAGTTCGTACGTGTCGGCGTTGATGCTGAAAACGCGCACCAGATCGGCACCCAGGTCCGGCACCAACACGAACTTCCCCGTGGGGTCGAGAATGGCCTCGTGGGGGTGCGGGGCGTTCTGCGCGGGCTTCGGGCCGGGTTGGCTTAGCGAGTACGTCCACGACTGCAGGCGTTTGATGTCGCTCGGGTCTGCGACTGAGAAGACTTCGAAAGAAGATGCCGGGCTGTCGTGGAGTCAGATTTCCAGTTGCTCTTGTTTCAATCTGGGCTTGTTGTTCCCCCCGGCAACGTGGAAGCTATTGCTATTCGCCCCTCCCCCTTTGAAGGCACGGTTTCCCGCCAAGGGTTCCATGCAGCTGACTTACTAAGACGCGAGCGCAATTCCACCGCCATCCTTGCCGTAGACCACTGAGCTGACAGCACCCTTGATGGTCTCCAGTTTGCCAAGCGGCGAGAGGGTTCCGTTGTCGGACTTGTGGAAGGAGACGAGCGTGCCGTTGGGGTTCGTGAGGCCTCTGTCTGCGCAGTAGAGCAGAGACTTTGACTGATCGAGGGTGAGCCAGGAAGGGTTCGCGGCGCACTCCGTTGTAGACGAGATGGCATCCAGAGTTGCGCCAGTCTCTGAAACTTCGAGGTTCAGCGTCGTGACCGTTCCGGCGTGGGAGGCTGCGTAGAGCAGAGTTGACGATGCTGGTTTGATCGCCATGGCGGCGAGAAGCCAGGTAGAAGCGAGGTCGCGGAGGGACAGCATGACTGGCAGCACTGCTCACCCGAGCAGAACACAGATACGAAAAGACATCGTGAACATCAACGGGGGATCACGCGTCTTTAACAATTCACTCCGTTGACTCCAGAAATCGTCGGAAATGTAACCCTGATTTGACCTGCGCCGAGCTCGTTTTCCGTGCGGGGTCGGGATACCCTTGATCATCCATGGCATTTTCCACCTATTAATCAGTCAAGGCGTAATTGCCCTGGATCTCGAGACTGGTGCTTGACCGTTAGAAGAATGGTCTGAAATCGCATTACCGACATTCTCGTATAAATATTGGCAGGGGTTGCGGATAAGGTTAGAGCATCGTCGTCTTGGCAGCTGTCATGAGGGGAAACACCAGACGATCTAGAGTTTGGCATCGTGTAAAACCAATGGGTCTTCGCTGTGGTATCACGAACCACTGTAGTTGGAACCATCCCACCGGTATATCATCACATATAGATA
Organism: Colletotrichum spinosum; assembly: GCA_004366825.1. Classification (NCBI taxonomy): domain Eukaryota; kingdom Fungi; phylum Ascomycota; class Sordariomycetes; order Glomerellales; family Glomerellaceae; genus Colletotrichum; species Colletotrichum spinosum. The sequence goes on from QAPG01010712.1 coordinate 890,388, forward strand.
CAAACACATGTACACAAATACAAATATATACTAGCACCAACTCTGCATCACCAGTTATACCGTCTTGGCTCGGTATCCCACGATTCGGCTTTACGACTGCGCAACTGGATCAAGGGCTTGGAAAGGTGGTATTTCACTCCTTGACGTTATTATTTCAAAATAAGATCCGAAGCATTGCTGGTTAACAGGATGTGTCGATCTGTAATTGACATCTCGAAAACCAAGCATCACATCCTACGCCATAAAATCCCCAAGCCATTCCAGAAATTGCCCTGGCTCCATCTGAAAGTACGTGTACCCATGCAAACGCTTTGCCGTTCCCCTAATCCAGTACAGTTGCTTCTCCTCGATCGGAATGTTGTCAAAAACAGATTGTACATCGCTGGGTCGGGTCACCGGGTCATCGTAGACCTGGTACAGGAAAGTCGGCACTCTCACGTGTTTGGCACCGGATGAGGGGCTCATCTGGTCGATTTTGAAGCTCGTCTTGAGAAATAACTGGCGTTCGAGGTCCTCCATGCGCGAAATCGGGATCTGGAGCTGCTCGACGGCTCTCCCGAATGCCACCCTGAGGGAGAGCGGTTGGGGCGCCAACATGCATCGTACACCCTCAAACACCTCGGTACGGCGCTTCATCGCTGCCAACGTCGCGTTCGCATCGGCGCAGCGACTGAAGAGACCAACCGCCATGTCGTGCGTGTCCTCTCGGCCTCGGATGTAGGCGAGAGAACCCACGACGTCGCGCCACTCAGAGACGCCAAAGAGTCCGTGGTTGCCGCTTCCGCTGTGGCCGTGGTTTCGCATGTCGTACGCGAGAACGTTGTATCCGGCGTCGTGGAGGATCTTGTAGTCGGGGATGAAGTTCACCTCGAAGTCGTTGCCCGGCATGAGTTTGCTCCAGGGTTCCACGTGGGACGGCAACCCCGCGCGGTTGAACCAGCGCGGGTGGCTGGCGATGATGATCTTTGGCAAGCGATTTTGGGAATGAACCAGCCTTCGAGGGGAACTCCATCCGCCGAAGGGAAGAAGACTTCTTCGCAGTCCATGGTCGCTTCTTCTGGTGAGTGCATGATTGGAGAGAGCGGCCATTCGCGGAAGCCATGGGCCACCTGTTGGAAGATGGCTTCGAGATCTTCCTCGGAGAGACTCTGAGCTAACCGTCCACCGTGATTCATGTATATTTATGAGTACTTATATCTTCAGGATTTGGGTGCGGTGGTGTACGTTGCTTCGAGGAACACCTTCTTTCCTGGCAATACTGCATGGCTCCTCTCGCTTGGCTTACACGGTCCAAGAACACATGAGATACCACTCTTGGTACCAGCTGCCCGTTCGTTGCTGCTGCCGTATCCCAAAGCCAGCTGGCGCCGCGCTGGTCATTCCATGGATGGCCACATCGTGATAGAAATGCCATCATGCCGGGAATTATCTGAAGACCGATCATTAACTGCGCTCACCTGCTGGCTTCCGGCCGAGGTTTGTGGTCCAAAGAGTGCCAGTCACTTCACCGTCCTATAGCTGACCGCATGACCGAACTTTGGCATCTCCGGCTTACAATCTTGACACTAAGTTTGGCTTGGCATATACTGTCTGACAGTCAAACATGAGGGGCCTTTTGATTATTCATAAGATGGTACTATACCAAAATACTACCTCTGGAATCTCAAGTGATTTATCGCATCTAAATAGTTCCTAAAATAGCTTTTAAATCAATTAAGACTAGAAATCTGGCTGTCTTGCTTGCTTTGACAGCTGCGCTGTCGACGGTTTTGTCTTATTGATAGTCCGTATGCTGCTCAACAGAATTCCAGAAGAATCAGTTCTTCATTATTTAGAGTCGTTATCGTTGTCATTAGCATTGCTAGAAAGCGTCCTAGTGATTCCTCATACGCTTCAGTACGAGCATCTTCAGTGTCAAGGCCACGTTGACTAGCCAAATAACCACGAGCATGATCGCCAAGCAGGTACCTAGACCACACTCTGAAGGCCCTAGAGTCTAGGAGCTTGCCCAGCTGAATGGCGGCATTGGTATAAACTCCCTTGGCAACATTAGCAGCACACTTCCAGGTGACGTTGCGCCAACTCTTACCCATGGAAAAACAAGTGCCCAGCCAGCCAGCGAATATGGGATCGGTTTTGGTCTCCTCTGCTCAAGCGATACCGTAATTATTCCCATGATGGCAAAGAACCACCAAAAGGTTCCTAGTCCCCAGGCGGCCAATCCTGCGAACATGCTGGTGCATCCTACCGGGTTTGCGGCGTCTGCAGTCAGGAAAGTACCGCTATTATACGAGGCAAAAGCACCCTTAACAACAGCCTGCCCCAGCGACTGGAGCGCGAAACTGAACTGACCCCAAGGCCCGCACAGAATCATGTCTTGGTACGCCTTCTGCTTCGGCGGGTGATAATTACCCAAGAGGCGCGCCCAGAAGAGCACATCAAGGGCGAACGCCAACGGCAGCGCCATGCCAACCAGAAGGTATGACACGATGATAACAGGGACCTGCTGCTGGCTACTCAGCATCGCCGAGCTGCACACCGTCCCGCCTCCGGCAGCCGCCGTCAAGGCCGCGATGAGCGGGAGCTGGGTAGCCGGCGATATGTGCGGTACGCCGGAGGGATACACCTTGATGAAAACGAAGGGAAGCAGGAAGCTGACCACGGCGGCCAGGCCAAAGGCAACCCACCACAAGACGTAGACGATGTTGCTCCAAGGCCCGCCCCAGCCCGACACCAGGGTCAGAGAAGCCATCTGTATGATTGAAGTAAACGCGATGGAAACGCTGGAGAGGCCGGAGAGCTCGACGTCGTCCGTCCTGAGGGCTTGCATGACGCGCCGCGGGTACATTGCCGTGCGGGCGAGGTAGACGGTGACCATTATCAGCAGCAGAGCCATCGCGGCTACCCAAAGGAGGTATGAGATGATCGTCAGGCCATCGAAGCGGTACTCTAGCTGTTTGAGGATCGTGGCCAGAATAGCCGTGCCCTGCGGCAGCAGAAACCACTGCGACGTGAAGTTGCGAATCGCGCTTCGCACGGTGGATCGTCGGCGATCGGAGCTCGATGGAGACGGGTAATCCGGGGGCTTGGAAGCGTGTGGCATTATCGACGCGGCTAAAGCAACTGTCTTGCAGAATGGGGCTTAGCTGTAGGCTTCGATTTGTGGTTGAATGATGTGTCTTGGACACACAGGCGTTGGCGGCGCTTCGACGACGATTGCTTCCCAGAAGAAGAACATTCTGACCAACTAGACATGGAAAACGCTGGGCGGCATGGACTGAGTAGGCATTCTCCAGCGGCCTACGAGCCCGAGGAGAAAGCAATTCCACAATTGACTCCGAAAAAAAATACAAAGGCATTGTTGTCACGACAGTTCGGCGTGTTCGGATGGGCCTGGGCGCCCGGTTTCCCATTGTCTGGTTCTTCTGTTAGCGAGCTGGGTCAAGTCAGTCATGGCGTAATAATGACGTCCATGAGTCGACTTGTCAACGACGTGGGGTGACGAGCAAACAATTCCCAAGAGCCGTATAACCATGTATTGCGGTCCTTGTTAATCACAATTGTGACATGGTACGCACGATTATCCAAACCACGCAACAGGTTATCCATCATTCCAGTAGAGGTGGGATCTTAACAGACGGGAGTTATGGGACTACCGGCAATGAGACCACTCCTCCTAGCGGGGGGCAAATCGACTCGCATGGGCACACCGAAGCATCTACTCCGCATGCCAGATGGGACTCCCCTGTACCGCCGCCAGTTGCAATTATTGCGAGCCATTTTCCCGGAACCTCAGACCATTTACATCTCATTGGCACAAGAGTCTGAAACAGACGACTACCTCGAGAGTTTGCTTTCAGCTGAGGCTGTCGACCACACACCTGACAACGACGATTCTTACAAGGCGTCCAACGTGAAGGTTCTCCGGGACGAAACCCCAAACGAAGACAGCCGCTCAGCGGGACCGGCAGCCGGACTCCTCGCCGCCTACCGTTACGATCCCTGGGCGAACTGGGTCGTGGTGGCTTGCGATTATCCTCTACTTCCTCCCGAGGCGCTTTATCTTCTCTTTCTCAAGCGCGACTCCGTGCCGGTAACCTGCTACCGGTCTGAAGAAGGATTCTGTGAGCCACTGGTGGCTGTATGGGCTCCGCCAGCCTTGTCTCGGTTGTCGGAGCGTGTGAGTCGAGGCCATTCTAGCCCAGCAGCGGCAGCCAAGGAATTGGATGCCGTGATGCTGAAACCTCCTCCAGAGTGTGATTGGTGGTTGACAAATGTCAATACGATGGAGGAATGGATAACCGCCATCGAGAGCATGAAGTTGGGAGGGGCTGAGCCGGTCGCTATCAAGGTGCAGAAGGGATTGGTGTAATGTAGGGCCTCGAAGTCTCGTCCAACTTGTACAGTAACTTTTTTCTTTATTCCAGCGTCTTTGAATCAAGTTTTGGTTGATTCATGATGCCTGCGTGACGCCCGACACTGGATACGAAGCAACCAGTCCATCCGCAGAGGTCGATCCGAACTGGATCCAGCAATTTGCGTCTATGAACGGACTCAGTTTCGCAGGACTCTGTTCGTTGCTGGTTCCCACCGTCATTTCTCCGTTAAATGAATACCTTAAAACAGCATGTCTGAACACAGTCATTGGAAGTTTCCTGTCGGGTGTTGCTTTCCGGTTGCCTAATTCCATCGGTAGGCTTTGACATCTTGCCATGACTGGTTGGTCGGCTGTTTGGCCGTACCAAAGCCTGATGAATGGAACTATCAAGACCCTGAAACAAACCGCAGTTGATCCTGGATTTCCTGGGAGTCCAAAGACTGGAATATGTCGAGAAATCGTTGGAATTTGAGAGAAGAGAACCGGGTGTCCTGGGCGCATGGAAACTCCGTGAAAGCGAAGCCGACCCCCGAGTTTCTCCAGAGCAGATGCAACAAAGTCAAACTTGCCAACCGAAACCCCACCGGTTGTGATGATCAAATCAAACTGATTGCCCTCTGAAGCAACTCTTAGTGCCTCTTCAACCTCGACATCATTGTCGTTGAAAGCCCCCACGAACGTGGCCTTCGCACCAAGTTCTCGAAGCCCCGCCGTCAGAAATGGGCCGTTGACATCCGGGATACTGCTCCCGCGTCCCTGGACCAACTCTTTGCCCGTCGATAGCACAGCCACGCGAATCTCTCTGACGACCCGCACTTGACATAGTCCAACTGACGCAAGCGGCAGAACGTGCGCGGAACGAATCCTGTCTCCTCTTTTGAGAATCACTTGGCCCTTGTGGATGTCTTCCCCAGCAAATCTTCGGTTCGCTTCTGCCTCCACGGGCTTCGTGATCATGATTTGGGGCCAGCGTCGCGTCGGGGACGAGATTAGGGCTGTCTCTTCAATCCGGATGCAGGCGTCGAACTGCTTTTCGGAGTCTTTGACCATTGGAAATATTCCCCCAGTCATGATTTCCAGACATGGTTCATCTGTTGTTTCGAAGGTGTCGCGACTTAATACCAACTGTTCGTCTCCCGCTGCGATCGATCCACCGACCGTAACCAACAGCGGCTTCTCCGGCGAGGCAAATTTTGTGGCTTCGGATCGGACCACATAGCCATCCATCGCGGAGTTGTCAAATCGCGGAGTGGAGATGGGACTGAGGTGGTCAACAGCCGCAACCCGACCGACTGCATCCTCGAAGGGCACGTCTTCGTGAAGATCTTCTCCGTTGCTGAGGAGTTCCATCGTGCATTCCTTCGCTGCTGCGTGTATTATCTCGAGAGCGGATCTGTAAGATGTCATCGTGATGGTTGGCTGGTTGGCGCTGTACTTCGGGATGAGAGTGGTGGCCAGTCACTCAGTGATGGGGTGGCTGACGGTCCAGGACTTATGAAGTAGCAAGTAACGGGCAAGACGAACAGAAGCTCTGAGACTTCAAGTAATAATGACGTCAGTATTCGTATTGCAAACTAGACTGTTGGTTTCTCCGCGGTGTTCGGCCACTGCTCGTCCAGCAAGTCAAAAAGTTCGTTCGTACATACAAACCACCGAAAGCACATTGAGGTGCTGATCAACTAGCCACATCGCAATGAAATGTGATGAGTGATTGCAGAGAATTGCACCCGGTTCATGATATCTATCAGATATTGAACTTAAAAGTCCGTCATGACAGGAGCCGACGGCGTCTACGGTCTATAGTATAGCCGCACGCGACTTATTCCTCTACCAACGCCGGAACCAGCAAGGTCTGAGGTGCTCTCACCTGGATTTGCTGGTTGACCCAGGCCTGCATCCGACGCATGCTTTTCTGCGAATACTGGACCGCTTCGTAAAAACCCTTGTCCCACATGGCCTGGCTTACAGGAATCAGAGCGTTCAGCCCGCCCTCAATGTGCGAGAGGTAAACATGCAGGCCCTGCAGCGTCTCCATCACTGCGTATGGACTTCGTTGCGTATCAATAGGTGGGAAGAGCGCTGTTCTGAGAGTCTCGGCCTTTTTGCTTCCCTGCGAGGCATCTTCTCCGAGCCTTTCGACATGTACGCCGAGCTCCTCTTTCACCCTCTCAGCTATACGGTGGATGACCATGACGCCGCCTTCGATCTCTAGGTCGTGGCACAGGTCAGGGACCAGAGTGACGTAAATCTCCGAGAGCTGCTTGACGCTTTCGTAAGTCTCTCCCAGCCAAATCTCGAGCTGACGTCTCCGCTTGGCCGAGTCGTCCTCCCCGACGGCGTCGACCTTTTTGCCAATGACGGACCGCTCGGCTTCGGATTGCAGTTCAGCCACAAGAGGCGTTTCTCCGGGCTCGACTTTTTCAATCTTCACGGCGCCAGACTTGAACATTGGTTGCTTTGAAATAGGATCCCAGCGGTCTGTCGAGAGCAGGGTCAGCACCAACGAAGGGCAGCTGATTTTCTTTTTGTGTGGGTACTGACCGACGGTCAATTCGTTCGCAGCTCTTGCCTTGCCATCTTTTGCATCAAAATATCCGAAATGAAACGGGATGAAGACTTGTCCGAGACCGATCCCTCCCACCTTCGCTTTGAGCTCAATGGCCCCGCGTCTCGATCTCACAACCACATCGTCGCCCGTCTGGATACCCATGTCCGCGGCGTCCTCTCTCGAGATGCGAATCTCTGGCTCCGGACAAGCCTCTTGTAGCTCTTTGGAGCGTCCAGTTTTGGTGCGAGTGTGAAAGTGGTACACGTTGCGTCCAGTGGAAAGCCGGAAGGGGTATTCGTCGTTTTGCTCTCCCATGGAGGGTTGGTAGTGACAAGATTTCAAGATCGCCCGACCGGCGGGGTTGAAAGAGGCGTATTCCGACTTTGAATAGGGCGCTCCCGTTTCGAGGTCGTGACCGAAACTCTCACAAACGTCAATGTCTGTGAAGAACTTTGCATCGCTGAAGAGCCTCTCCGTGCCTTGGGGGTTAGCCTCGTTGCAAGGCCACTGTATACCTGAACCGCCAGTGAGCTTTTCGTACGTCAGGTAGCTGTAGTCGCAGGGGCGGCCATAAGACAGCTTCTTCCAGGCGCAAAATACTTCCTCCGAGTTCTTGTACGGCAAGAGAAGGTTACCGTCTTTGTCCTTGAAGTCCATGCGGCGACCATAGTCGAGAAAGATCTCAAGATCGGACTTTGCTTCGCCAGGCGGTTCGACCGCTTTGTGGGAAAGATGGACTGTGCGATCGACGTTGGTAAAGCATCCCGTCTTCTCACCCCACTGCGCTGCAGGCAAGACCACGTCTGCAATTGCGGCGGTCTCAGTCAAGTAGATGTCTTGACAGACAACAAAAAGACCGGGGTCTGTGAGGAGCTTTCTGACGCGGGGAAGATTTGGCAGGCTGACGAGAGGGTTCGTGCCGGATATCCACATCATCCTGATGGACTTGTCCTCGATGTAGCTGAGGAGATTCTGAACATGCGTCGGCTCGTTCCAGTGGGGGACTCTCATGGGATCAAGGTTCCAGAGATCCGCAAGCTCCTGCATATGAACTGGGTTGAGATGGTTCCTGAACCCTGGGAACTCGCCGTCACAACCTGCTTCCCGGTTGTTCTGCGCTGTTGGCTGCCCGTTCATCTGCAGTATTCCACTACCGGGCTTACCAATCAGCCCTCTCAGTAGGTTGATGTTGTTAATCTGGCAGGCGCTGGCCGTTGCTTGGTTCGACTGGTAAACGCCCTGCAATGCAGTAGACAGCAGACTTGGAGTTTTGCCGAGAATCTTTGCCGCTTCTTCGAGGTCTTTGGCGGGGACTCCGGTGATTTCCTCTACCTTCTGCGGTGTGTAGTCTTGGACTGTGTTTCTCAGCTTGTCGAGCCCGATCGCATGCTTGCTGACAAATTCGTCGTTGATCCAGCCGTTACGGAACATCAAATGTTCAATTCCGTTGAGAACTGCAAGGTTCGTTCCGATTCTTGGAGCGAGATGAACCGTCGCCCGTCTTGCAGTTTCAGAAACACGAGGGTCGATGACTACTAGCTTCGGAGGGTTCGGCCCATCAAGTCGGTCCAGCATCCTCGACCACAGCACTGTTTGAGTACCTGCCACGTTGTGACCAATGATGAACAAGCAATCTGTGTAGTCAATGTCCTCATAAGACCCTGGCTGACCGTCTGAGCCGAATGACTCTCTCATGGAAGCAGCCGCAGTTGCGGTGCAAAGGCGCGTGTTGCCATCCCTGCGTATTTCAGCAAATTTTGAAAGGAGGTAGTTGAGGAAGCTGCTCTTCAGGTGACTTACATATGTAGGGTAGAGAGACCAGCCTTCCCGACTACAGCTAGCGCATAGTACTCTTCCAGAAACAGTTGACCTGAGGTGTAGAAAGCTATGCTGTGACTTGTGAGGCGGTCAATCAGGTCTTTTGATCGACTAACAATAAGCTCCATGGCTTCATCCCATGTAGCTCGCTCAAGCTTCCCTTTACGTCTAATCAGAGGGTGAGTAAGTCTGTCCCGGTTGTTGATGGACTTCCAGCTGTTTGACGCAACGCCCAAATCAGCTTATGCTGAGTGAAGCATGCGTACGATTGAAACCTACCCATGCAAGCCTTTCGGTCCAAGTCTCCCCTTGTTGACTCGGTCCGTATCTCGGCCTCTGACGCCCACAACCTTTCCATTTTTGACGCCTATGTCGAGTCCACAGCCATTGCTACAAGAGAAGTTGTCGGTAATCGGTCCCAAGTCGCTACGAAGGCGGCAAACAATATACCTGCACAGTACGCATGCGCTCTGAACCCATTTCTCTGGCTCGGCCTCCCATGAGCTATCTACTCGGGTAGGCCAGACATGCTTGTAGGGAGTTCGGGGGCCCCAAATGTCCTCGATCGAGTTGCGTGATTCCGGCATTGCTGAAATGAACCCAAGTTCGCATTCTATGTAGCCAGTACAGGGCTCTAACTCCAAGCTGCCCGCTGGTTGATCAGGACGTTCATGTTTTCGGGGTACTATGGTCAGGGGAAACAAGACGGCCCACCGCCGTGCAACGAGAGAGGACACTCAGGCCCATCGCCGGTAAATGAGAGAACAATGACGGTACCGAGACAATGTTGGATATCGGACTCATGTTTCCTAATCCAGAGATACTGCCATCCGTGCAAACACAACTCTGTTACCAGTCAGTTGGTTGGATACGCTAGTTGATAATTGGAAATTGTTATGCGATAGTGACGTCACTTTCGATCATGGGCAAATCAACTGACCTCTTTGGGCCCAATTAAACCGTTTTTGTTATTAAACCACGACAATTGCCATGCCGAAATGTCTGGTCAAGTTAACCATCTCCGCGCTCGCTTTCACAACCCGCCTTGTCGACGAGGACGGGGGTCCTCAGCGGAGTCCAGGATCAGGCTCGCTACGCTTGTGTGTCTATATAGTGGGCTTGTTCATCTTGGTGCTCATCTGCGAAGACCTGCTCTGCCCGGTTTTACATAAGAGTTCACTCGAAGACTCCGATGACACCTGGTCTGGACACTGCGGTCCTAGGTCCAAGACTCAAGTGATCCAGCCGTCACATGACTGTCTCATCTCCAATGCCCCATTTTGTAAACTAGACACATGGATTTTATAACCCCAACTTGAGAAGCGCCTCATAGCTTAGAAACTGCCTCGCATCTAGTTCCAATCCTCCCCATTGATCAAAAGCCGGCTGACCCGGCACCGGAACTCCGCGGAGTTAGAAAGCGGGGCGCACCCCGGCGACGCCATCGGATCGGGTCAATCCCACGTCCGACGACTGCCGAGAGGACGAGTTCCCAACAGGCAGCAACATCACGAATAGGCTACCATTTGCATAACTTATCAATCTTCCCAAAATATTGGAAGACTTGGACCTTCAAGACCTACCTTGGAATACCTAAGCCCCCTTAAAGTATCAAACGTAATTCGCAACGTAAGCCAAAGAGCCTCTCCGGCAATCTCACCCAGTCACGATGAGGCTGACATGCTCCAGATAACGATATGGATGCGGACAGTCACCAAGAAGCATCGCGTCTCTTTTCGATACCGTGGGAGATAAGAGAACGCATCTACGACTATCACCTCGCCCTCGATCACAATGATTTCGGCGATACGCTAAGGCCTCTGCACCTCTACATCGAAAAGGGCGGTTACTCCAAGCCTTTGCCGCCACTCATGCTCTCCTGCAAACGCGCCTACCGCGAACTTCATCAAAAGGTGCACGCCGACGCCGTCATGAGGGTGCTGCCCTCTGGATGGGGCGACCGGCGCATCGGTTTCGCAGTCCACGGCACCCTCCGTTTTGAACGACTGCGAAGGCTGTGCCTTCTCGTTGCGATGGCGTATCCGAACTGGAATCAGTGGCTTGTCGTGTTCGGCGAGGTTGCCCGAAGAGCAGAGAATCTGTCTGAGCTCGTCATCGACTGGGAGCCCAGGCCGGAACTGGGAACTCTGAAAGGTTGGCAAGCAAAGCAGGCTGCCAAGAAACATGACGAGTTCTTCTCCATCATATCGGATCTGAAAAGTCTCCAGGTCATTCGGTTTCATGGCCACATGCCTCCGGGCTGGCGCGAGCGGTTCGAAAAGGAGAGTAAGGCGAGGCTTGTTTGCAACACATTCAAATGGTGGAAAGACACTGGATTCGAGTAAAGGCAGAAGTTCTGGGCTTCTTGGTTACGGTGTTGGGAAACGCTAAAACTCAAGTGGCCACTGTTCGAAGATGCGTTTGATACTTGTGAGTGAAGCTTGCCTTAGAGGCTTTCTTGACACACTGCCTTGACTCGACCTCCCAAGCTTCAGTGCAGTAGGTAGGGTCTTAGAGTCATCAGGTTCTACGACGTGCATATCGAGATAATATTGGCGTCGCAGTATAAACTGCATTGCCGATACATGATATGACCATTTTCGTGAAACGTCACGGTCCAATCAGTTTGACTACCTCGACACTACTCTGACGTGAGCATCCCTCATGTGGCTGCTCCATGGCTTGCCGCGTGTTTTCTCAAGCAGGCTTAGCGGAGTATTTTAGCGCTGAGATCAGCAAAGTGGCGCGAGATGATGCATCATAAAGGAGGATGCGCTTTCAACTACCAAACTTCGTCCTGTCTTCTTTCTAAGCTAATCTTCACTCTTCCCTACAACCCAAGCTCGAGAGTCACATTTTACACTCCTCTCCCTCATTTCTCAGGAATAAAGCGCACCAGAAATGTCGACCACAAAGACGAATGAAACCCTTCTCGTCGTCGGAGCCGGACCTGGAATAGGGCGCTCCGTAACCACTCTCTTTGCATCAAAGCGCTACAGCAACGTCGCTCTTGTGGCGAGGAGCTCGGATCAGTTGGGCATCGAGAAAGCCGCCATCGAGGAAGCTGTCGGATCCCATGTCAGGGTCAAGACTTACGCCGTAGATGTCGTCGAAACCGAGGCTTTCACCAATGCTCTGGACCAAGCGGATTCAGAACTTGGCAAGCCATCATGTGTCTTCTTCAATGCCGCTCGCGTTCAGCCATCTGAGCTTTTGAAGCACGAAATCAAAGAGATCGAGTATGATTTCAAGGTACATGAAGCTATACGTCATGATGTCATGTAGTGCTACAGCTAATACCTGCCTAGATCAACGTTTCGGCTTTGTATCTCGTAGCCCAGCGCTACATTCCCCACCTCCTTGAATTGGCCAAGTCAAACTCTGGCTCGCCTCCCGCGTTGTTGGTTACCAGCTCCATTCTGCCCCTGGATCCTCACCCGCAGTTCTTCGCCCTGTCGCTGGTGAAGGCTTCGCAGCGAAATATGATGCAGAGCCTTCGAAAGACTTATGATTCCGAGGGGGTCCATATCGGCTTGATCAATGTTGGTGGCCAAGTCTCGCCCGAGCATGAGACCTGGAATCCTAGTAACATTGCCCAAAAGACGTGGGGCTGGTTTTCCCAGATCAAGGAGAAGCCCTCCTTTGAAGTCGTTATCTGAGGGATATGGTGTGTGCGTTTGGTCATCAACAACAGGATTGTGTAGGAGCTTTTTCGAAATTGCGAGTTTGTACAGTTCATCATCTATTCGGACTCGTGCCAATGCCACTTTAAGGCGTATCACGGAGGCATTTGACAGCTTGATGCAACGATAGTTGGAGAACATAGGATCAGAATGTAATGGAGGCAATTACAAAACGAAGTAAGACTGTTTCTATTCATAAAGATTTCAAGGGCGTGTCACCTCGACAGACACAGCGCGATTACGAGACAATCACCCACATTGCCCATAACAACTTGGAGTAAGTAGCAGCTGTCCAAGTCGAAGCTAAACTGGTAGCACAGTTGCAACTATTACAAAGATATTCCAATTTCCACGCCCTCAGTTCCTCTCCCTACCTCGGCGCAAGTTTGATCCAGCTATAGCACCTGGTTGAGGAATTCAATAACATCATCCATCCCCCTCGGCGAGTTAAACCAGTGACCCCCATCAGGATACTCCTTCCACTCAACCTGGCTTCCAAACCCTCTCAAGGTGTCTCTTAGCACCAGTCCGTTTTTGAGCAACACGAGCGGATCATCAACACAGTGCTCCAGAAGCATTGGCGTATTTCGCAGAAGCTTGTCGTCGCCTGGGGCGCCGGCCACTCCCAAGACGGAACGAGTGTCGCCGAGACTTCTGCCGGGAAACGGCATCCTGCAAGAAAAGCCGACGAACGCACCCAACTTGGATTGACCCTCTGGCAGCTCAAGACTGAGAAGCGTATGAACGCTCGTGGCGGCGCCCTGGCTGATGCCCGCCAAAACTATACGGTCGTATCTTCCCCCAAGCTGTCGCGCCTCCTGGTGGATGATTTCGAGGATGCCCAAGACGCTTTCCCTGAGCCCCTCAGCTTGGAGCTCTTCTCTATCGGAAAAGTCGGACACGTTCCAGATGTCGAACCACTGTGAAACGATACTGCCGGGGAAGGCGACGCTGTTGCTCAGCTTGGCCTGCGGGAAGACCCAGCGGAACGTTGGGAACGCATCGGCCAGTGTTCGATCTTGGGAGTCTCGAGAGTGATTCAACGATTTGACAAAGTTTTGTGCGTTGTCTCCGCGGCCGTGGAGGAATACCACTGTGTGGGTGTGGCCAGACGAGGGGTGGCACTCGATCGTGGTGAACGGCATGTTGGTACTCGATGGCTGTGGTATTGGTGATGAAGGTTGTTTATTGCTGCAAGCTGAGTGGACGAACGAATTTCTCTGGTTTTAGTCATCTTCCATACTAGGCAGCCAGTCAAGTGCAAATAGGCAGCGCTAATTTCTGGTTCCAGGCAGCCACTTCTGGTGAGCCTATCATGCATGACATGACCAGAGGTTTTGTTTCGTGTCTATCAACGGCCTGCTTCAAGTCGATCTCTTGCTGTTGGTGATTGTTCATGTCTCCCAATTGCATTATCCCAAGAGAAGACTATATCAACCCGATGTCTCACATTTTTTTAATCTACGGACAAGTAGGGCTTTCTGACATGTCATGATGCGCTCGCCATTTGCTCGTATCTCGATGTCTCCTTGCTCAAATAATAGTAAAGTCCCCTTTCTTGCCTTTCCCCAAAATCTCCTCGACTGTATACCTCTCAGCCTTCACTCCCAGCGTCTTGAATGGAAACATCTCCACGATCCCAACCCTCCTAAATCGCGAAGGAATTCGAGATTGCCGCGCCAGTATGAGGAAGGATATGTTGCCATGCATCGCCCACGTCGCCAGTATTCGCACGGATTGACCGACCATTTCGCGAGCGTCCTCAAGCGTGTCCACAGTCGGATCTGTCGGCCATATGCCCGAAGGCAGTTCCGGTATCTCCAGTGTAAGCCAATGGCGCCCAAACGTCGACCCAATAATTTCGCTTTGATCCTTCTGCCTCAGCGTCGCCTTGAAATACGTCCCAGACACTCTCAGTTCACCCGACTTCACGCGCCCAAAGACGTCCACGGTCGACCTCACGGTGGATATGCTCTTGACCTGCGCCAACCCAAATGACACCTCGGGACTCAGTTCCCCGTGATTCCACGGATGGGCGTGGAGGATCCTGCCCATGACCGAAGCCCAGGACCACGACGGCGCGACATAGGTCTCGGGTCTGCGAGGCGGCGGCGTCTCGGCCGACGACCAGAGCAGATCCTCAAGCGCCCTGCTCTGCCGGATGCCCGCCATGTACTCGTCGGCGGATATCAGAGTGCTCGCTATCCCAGACAGCGCCGGCAGGCGGTCAAAGTCCTTTGTGATGTTCAGCACCGTGTAGCTCCGGATCAGTCGGAACCAGTGCTTCTCGACGTTTGGGAGCCGGAAGAGGGTCCGGTCCGGCACTTCCTGGGCGACGGCGTCAGCGCCGGTGAGCGTGCCCCAGTCGTACTGCGGGTAGTCGTCCAACAGGTCACACTCGCAGCTCGTGGCCTCCTGGCACTCCCAGACCATCTCGTCGGCTGCAAAGTGGAGGATTCTGGACGAAAGGATCCGCTCCTGGAAACACCAGGCACGCGTCATGAGTGGCAGAGATCCAAGATTGGACTCTGATAGGTCGTCGAAGCCGCGGAGGCAATCGTGCTTTCGTTGGAGCGTGGCGTAGATGGTCACCTCATCTGACGCATCGGGTGTGCCTTCCAGAGCATACGAAAAGGTGTCGACTTGACGAGGCTTGAACAGACCCTCCGATCCGTCGTTGGCGGCCTTCGCCGCCAGCGTGAGGTATGCGTTTCGGTAGATCGAGGCCATCATGGCCGACTCCCTCGCCCAGTCGTCGGCATCGTCTTGGACAATGCACAGCGAATCGATCCACAGGTACCTGATTCCGAGACTTCGAGTGGCTTTGATAGCTTCCTGGAATGTTTTTGGCAGCGTTTCGAGCTTTATGCAGTTGGTGTGAGCCTCGATGTTGTTTTTCAGGGTGGTCAAAATAGTGATTTTGCCCCAACAGTGGGATAGCGCCATGTACTCTGCGCATTCTCCCTCTGATTCGTAAAGCCGACAGGTCTCTTCGTCCGCGCCGACTTCAATCACTCGGGTCGGCAGGCGAGGTGCCTCTCTTTGACACCTGGTGTGAGAGTCCCCGCAACGGCGGATCCAGGTGGCTATCTGGTCAATACTGGACTGTCCAGAAGGCACTTCCTCGATGTCTCGGTGGACAGCAAGGTTGCTGAACAGTCCGCCGAGTCTGAGTGCAGCAGACCGGGAGTCCTGTTCGCTCTTGACATGGAAGACGATGCCAGAAGGCGAGCCGTCGTCGTTGGCGTTGGAAATCGAGACAAAGGGCGACTGGTCATGGAAGTGGTTTGGCATGAGCAGGACTTTCCCCCGAGGGCCATCCGGCGGATAAAAGTGACGGAGGCTGCCGGCTAAGACCTGGCAACTTGGGCAATCAGGCTCGGCATTGTCGACGAAGAACCTTCTGCTGATGCCATTGCAGACTGGACAGCAGTCCTCTTCCTGCGGCATCTTGTCCTGTGTGATGAGTGGTCAATTAGACAGGCGGGCAGTGCAAAACGTAGCAACAGTGCGGAATTCGGTTGCCTAAGTTTGTCGCGAAAAGGATCTTTTGTCTTCATGCATGCCAGACAGGTGGATCGTCACATCGCAACCGCAGCTGGCGTCGATCACGCGTGACGGGCCCCCAGCAGCAACTCGCTATCCAAGTGCCAGAGAAGACTTTGGTTCTTCATGTGGTAGCCGAGTCTACATCAAACTGTTCAGAGGTAAGCACTATGCTTCACTCAATTTTGACTCGGAGCTATAAGTGTGCTGCAAACATTCAACCAGCGTGGTTGAGGTCAAGCTCTTTGATCCTGTGCCCCAAATCCATTTGCCTCCGCAAGGCCCGACCAAGCCCAGGCTGCTTTGCACTGCACCGAGCCCCCGAGGCCCTGGAGCAGTTCTGAATCCCTGGGAACAATCAGCACGCCGGACGCGAGATCCAGTTCTTGAGCATATTCCTGATCTGGCGCTGTTGGTTGGTCGATCCCGTACTGCTGGCGCTCTCTCGACGGCTGACGACATTGGTCAGGTCAGAACCCCCGGACGGGGTTCTTGTCACCATCGGCCTGTTCTTGTAGCCTGCGACCCGATTCAGTAGAGTTCCTCCGCCTACCGTCACATTTGCGTCGAATCTTACACGTCGCATCATATCTCTTGGGGTCCTCAATAACGGCGAAGAATTTGGCCTTGGCCTTATCACCGGGAGCCATGATGCCTGGTAGAATCAAATAACTGGACGCTGTTGCTTTTGAATCTTAAGTAAATTGACGTGGGCTATGTGGTAGGAATCGGACTGCTCAATGACCAAAGCGGCTCCCCCGAGGATGAGGAGGGGGAAACTGTTTCTTATTTATACCGCTTCACCACCACGCGGCATTTCCATCTCGTCAAATCCCCCTCGCGTCCATAACCTAGCACTGAGTTCACCTCCGCCCTTTCCAATTCGTTCGTCCCAACCGTCAACCTCGCGGGCTTGTTTCAACGATCCATTAGGATGCGAGGAGTCATGCCCAAAAATGAGGGGTAGCCCACCATCTCGGCAGCACGACGACTCACGTCGCCGCGTCTTAGAACTCTCTTGTTCTGGATCGGACTTCCGGTTGGCCCTGGACAACTGTTTTTCCGTGTTGACAGGTGCTGAAAGCGTCACCTAGCTTCCACGGAGATCGAACAACAGTCAGACCGCGAGCAGCGGATTATCCATCATCGATGAAGTCCGATCCGGCCGGCTCGGTCGTGGATAATTCATCTGAACTTGGGTGCCCTGCTCATGTTACTGGTAATTTCTTCACTTTACCCAGTTACAGTCGGTCTTTCGAACGCTTCAATGGCCGTGTACCTCAACTGCTCTGCCCATCGGTCGAAGAAAGACAGACAGGCTTAAACATGGGCCTTGATACACGTCAATGGCGACGACTCAAACCGAATTCCAAGTTTGTATTCCTCCGGGAGTTGAACTATTTCATTCAGACCCTTGGCTTAGAAGGGTCTACGCGGGCTTCTTGTGGACCTTACGTCTGTCTTTACTTCATTTTATTTTATTCTTTTATCCTGTAGGTTACTCTCATGATCAGAGGGTTGGTTCGACGACTAAAAGAGAGTCTTGTGACTATCTATAGATGATAGTCATTGACCAAGTGTCGACCTGAGTATTTGTTACGGCCCTAGATGACTTGTGACCAGCAGCAGAAGTTCTCCCCATCATCCTCTTTCAATTACCTCTCTCTTAGCATCCTATGGCTATCTGATTAAGAGCTTACAGCTGCAAAAGCCAGACATTATGCAAAACGACCCCTCAATGGTGACTATAAATCTATTGAGAAATAAATGCTGGAAATGAGATGCTGTTTGAAAACAACGACTTGCAACCTTGAAGATGTGAGTAATCGAAGGAAAATGTCACACTTTTCCATTTCTCTCGTTTTGACCATCTTATTCACAGTGTTCGATTGTTGACGTAGCGTGGCGCTTGCCGCTTAATTAGCTCGTTGTACTTCTCCCCGTCGACTAACACACAGAAACCTCAAGCATCCATGTCCAGAATAATGCAAGGTTCTCTCAAAACAAAACATCACAGCATAAGGCTTGACAGTCTCAAGCGAATACGTGCCTCTTCGAATTCGAGAAATGCCATCAAAGCAGTGTCAGCCATAAGAGCTTCAGCACCGGCATTGAAGTCTCCCCGCAAACAACGTATGTCTAGCATAGCCCGGCCTGAAGCACCGTGTCTCCAATGCGTACCCCTACATCTATCTCTTACCGTACTCAGTCTTGGTATGGCATGGAGACTGGCCCCCGTAACTAAAACGTGGCGAGTAGGGGCCGATTGTCAAGGCGAGGGTAGTTATTTCAATCTCATCTCCGGTATCGCGGCGTGATATTCAACATTCTACACATTCACTTAAGGTGATGCGATCAGAATTGTTAGTTGTACCTATTATAGCGAGGATCACTCTCTATTTGATAAAGCTCCCTCGTCAGAAAGCAAAACAGCCTGCTCTGACATCAATCGTTTCCCCGATGGACCAGGATACTTTCTCTTCGATGGCTAAGACGATAAAACACGAGTTGTAATGGTCCAACACTACAGTGTTGTGGCCGTCCATTGGTATCAGTCGGCGGGCGTTCACTGCTGGCCGGGTTCCTTTTTCTCATTTTGTGCAAGGATATACGGAAAACCTTCCATGGACTTCTAAGCTGGAAGCCACACTCACCATTGATGACGTTGGCTATGCAACATCATTGGTAACTACTGGGCGCACCTAGCCTGTCGTTGACACTGGGTGGATGCCCGCAAGTATGTCTTACCGATCACATGTCCAACTACTCGCCATAGCTACTGTGGAAGCCCATGACCATGTGTCGATACCCATCAATGGGCTTCTCGTTAGAAAACTCATGACATGAGTTCAGATTGTCAAGCCACGAAGAATGCAGCAAGAACGTGTCTTGATAGCAATGTTTATCGACTATTGTAGCTCTTCCGCCCGAACTCCGGTTTCAGAAATCATTCCAGGTGCCGGAAACCTGGCTCCGTGGAGAGAGCAGCAAAATCATGAACCCAGGCTTCCCAAACCAGATTAGGGGTATGATGCTCCTCTATAACGCGATCCACCAAGCCGACGCCTCTTCCGTGACCCATATTGCTGTGCTTGCATTCGCATGTTCGTTGTTTGTCGTGAAATGAAAGGAAAAAGGATGAAAGCCCCGGTTTCATCCCATGGCTATTCTTGTTTGGGGGTCGGAGTACCCGTTAAAAAAGCTTCATGGCAGAGCCGCGACACTGCCCGCCAGGAGGGCGTAGTTGGCGAGCTTGAGGGATAGCACTCTCGATCGAGGATAATCAGGGCTAATGATCATCCGTCCGTCCTTGTTGAACCCGACCTCACCAAATGTATCAATCAGCTGCTCAAACTTGGCATTCGGCCGCACACGATTCAACTCTGCCAAGATGTTGTCGCTCCAGACCCCAGAGCACCAGCCGTTCTGTAGGACAAAGTAGGGGTTCAGGGGCGGGACCGGCGAGTCTGGGACAATGTTAGTAAGATACGGGAGAAAACGGGCAAACAACACATACCCAAGTCCACAAATCGAATCCTCAGGTAGTCCAAGGCCTTCAGGGTCGACATCGAGTGGATGCCGGCGAGTACAAGCATCTCGAAAGCGTGGATGAAGTTCATGTCCTGGATGCCGCTGCCTGAGTCGTGGAATTGCGGCACAGGCCGACAGCAGTTCTTTACCGTCAAGTCGATAGTCTTCAGTCTGGTCGTCCGCGGGTCTGAGCGGATGGCTGCCATGTTGAAGAAGGCCTTGCAGACACGGCCAGTGTAGGCCAAATGCTCGAGTGCAGGCGTCGCATCCGCCAATCTCGTGCAAAAATGGACTTGGTTGGAAACCTTCATGTAGAACGGAGGGCAGGTAAGTTCCCGTCGGTAGTCGCTCTCGAGGCAGAGGTTAAGATAAGTCAGGTTCGTTGGCAACTTAGGAAGAATGCTGGCCATGGTGAGATAGCTCTTCGATTTGGGTTTGCTGTAAGAACCGTGCCACTCGTTGAGATTGGGGAAGGCGCCCAAAATGGCGGCGAAATCGGCGTCGTCGCGCATCAAATTCCATTGACCCTTGGTGACAAGGGTCCGTACCGAGTTGAGAGTGGGTAGATGCCATCCGACCGGGTTCCTCTTCCAGCTGTGCTGCACTTTCGGGGCCTTCTTGCGTTCCCCTCCCTCGATGGTCATGACGCAGACGTCAGGCAGGGCCTGGGAAACAAAGCCGAAAGCCTCCTCGAGACTGCAGTTGTTGGCAGGCAGTGTGTAGGTGGCATTTGTCAAGCCATCCATGGTCACGGTCGGTAGAGTCAGAGTAGTGCTCAGCGCCAGTGGGCCGTACTTGGGTTGGAAGACGGGGAACCAAACCTCGATGTGCTTGACATAGTGACGGAGGTGATTGTGTTCGCTGAAGTATACCAAGGCCGTCTCGAGGGACTCCACTGTAGCCTTGATTTTGATGTGACGGTACAGGCGCTCTTGGATGAGGACTCTCCACACGGGGCTCACGAGCGCCAGCTCGGACAGCTCCTTGCGCCGGGAGTGTCGCAGTGCGGTTCCCCAGCTTTTGGTCACGCTATGCATACCGACAGAACTCTTGGACGTGGTGGATACGCGGTACCCGAAGAGGTGATCGAGGATGCACTCGTGGATCTCGGCAGGCAAGTCGTTCAGATTCAGGGTAGTCGAGGGCTCGGGGATGTCGAGAGAGTATGAAGGGGCGGTATGGGCCGGAGCCCCGTAGACGTCAACGTCGTCGTCCATGACACAGCAGCAATCCGAGTGACGTTGATCGGGGTGGAGAAAGGGAGTGCTACTGGGTCGAGTCGGGGGCACGAAGTCATTGCTCTTGGCCGGCTCAAGAGGAGGACTGGAAGGGCCTGGCGATACGGGATTGGAAGCGGTGTTGAGAATGGTTGTCAAAATGGAGGCGGTCATGATGGAGGTCAACTCTTCCGTGGCGTTGGCGTTGACATTGTAGTCGTCTCGCGACGGTCGCCTATCGATAGCGGAGGGATCTCGGTCTCGCGAGACGGAGTTCGTGACGGTGGGACGGTCTTCGTCGTTCGGAGGCAGTGACTGCTCGACGCAAACGGACATGATCGCTCGGTGTCGTTTGTGAGAAATCGAGGCTAGAATTGTCGGGACAGATGAGGCGGTTCCAAGGTCATGGCAGGAGTATCGAGGCAAGGCGAGTCGGGGGTGTCGACTGGCGGGTTGGCGGGAACTGGGAATGGCTCGGGACGAGAGGGAAATCTGAAAGGCGAAGGGAGATTGCTTTGACGATAGTGGGGAAATGAAGTCCCAATAATTCAGAGACCCTTGATAGACCAGGGGGGGTCCAACAATGCTCAGCAACTGTTTTGGCCGCAGGTAGGTAATCTGGCGGTAGGCCGTATTCGTCAGGGCCAGGTCTAGAGCCGGGGCCACTCAAGTCGGAACAATAGAGAGAGGTCCCGGGCGAGGTGAAGGACAGTAAGAGTGTGTACAGGGCAGCAAAAGCAAAGAAAGACGGCCAGAGGGAGGAGACGAGGGGGAATGCAGCAAACAGTGCAGCTCAGGTATGGACAACACAGTCCGACCAGGCGAGTCTAGGCGAGTCCAGTCCAGTTCAGTCCAGAGAGTGAGGTAGAAGTAGCGGCGGTGGCAGTAGCGCTGCGCTGGGGTCTCTTCGCTTCGCCTAAGCCACTTTACGCGGTTGGTCGCGTGCGCAGCGACAGATTGTGGTTGAATGGGGCCGTGATGGAGGGAGACGTCGACTGGGGGGCAGATATGGATGTGTTGTCGATCTTTCTGGCTAGCGACCTCTGACGTGTGTGACGACGAGAGCGGCAGAGGTAGAGAGAGGTGACGAGGCTGGGAGGTTCTTTGAATCAATCGTCAGGTAGTGTAGTGTGCCTAGAATACAAAGTCAACAACTAATGAAACGGGCTACCACGGCACCGGAACCCGATGATCTGTATCGTACCTAACGAGCGTCGGACGCTTGGGGATATGTTTGAGCGCCTCCGCTGGCGTGCTGTGTCTTGTTCTGCAGTGGGATCGATATCCTGCGAGACGAGACTGTTTGGGTGGGTTGTTGCTGGAGTGGCAGTGGCAACTCAGAGAAACAAGACGAGGGGCGCTGTGGTGGTGGTGCGGTACGGTCAGGTAATTTTAGTCGAGGGAATGCGTGTAATTACACTGCAATGCAAATGCGACGAAGAAACAGGACGATGCAACTGCAGTCACAGCACGACTTGCAGGTACGTACACACAGGTAAAAATCCAGTCGCAATTCGTGAAGGGGAGGGAAGGCACCTCCCTAATGTGACGGTACGGAGTGCCTTCCTGGTCTATCCGTTTATTAAGCAGCCCGACATCCCCTCATCTTGAAAGCAGGGTACCTTGGGAAGGTTCGACCATTCTTCACTCCTTCCTCCAGACCATGATCTCATGAGCGCGGAGTACACTACGCAGCACTCCGATAGGTACCTTACACTGTAGGTATACTTCCAACCCACCGCGTGCGCAGACGCTGCTGCTATATCACTTCACACCTCGAGCAAAAAGGAAAACGAAAAGCAGAATAAACATGGGCAGCCCAGGATACAGTCTTAGAACGGGTCGGTGCATATATGACGGCGAATAGGCGAGCGAGCGCAAATTGCCTTTCTAGGAGTCAAGCTTCCCTTGGAATTTTCCCTTCTGGATGAGACGCGCACAGCCGCCGTCCGCGACGAGCCCGAGAGTCAAGTTGGCCAACAAGAGTCAGCCAGCATCGGCAGTCAGTGGTAGAGGCAGTAGCAGAACTGCATTCTGTAATCGTACAATTTCCGACGGTCCAATCCCTATGCAACATGCGGCAAGCACTGCTCGCGGGCATGTCCCCCTCAGATAGATTAACACGTGTAGCAGCAGAATCGCCTCGAGCCACAACTCTGTACGACGACAGACCACTCACTGCACATCACTGGCACTGCCCAAAAAAAACTCCTTTCCGTACCAGGTTGGTCGTTGTAGACACTGCCTTAGCTTGTCGCAGTGGTCACACCCAGTCTGGCGTGTTAGTGATGCGAGAGTCCGTTCCACAAGCCACTGACGACAGCCCGGACCTCAACAACAGACCGACCATACGATGCTGTGGTTGGCTACAGTGGGCCGCAGCCGCCGCCTCTCATATGCCGGCGCCACACCCACAGCCACATTACCCGGCATACGTACCCAGATTCCTTTGTGTTTTCGATTGGTTTTTCACAGGTTCACTCGGCCTTCTTTATCGGCTTGCTTATATCATCAGCCGGGATACAGGCGCTTATCTCATCCACCACCTGTGTCGACGCGCATGACTTTGAGCCGCAGGCCATTCTACCTACCTTTGGCTGGCGTTTTTTGGTAGTTCTTTTGCCTCGATGCATGAACATTACCGAATATTGCTGGCGTCACGTCACTCCAATGCTCTTCACCTCACCTTGGCCGTTTGTCAATTCTCTCAAGACTTTCCTCTCATGTGGTCTTCATGGAATATCAATGGAGCCTACACGATCCTGCTACCCCAAACACGAGCCCAGCCTCCCCATGCCGAACGCTAACATCAAGGCGCCCTCGACCACGGCTGATCGACGCCAGTTGACTGCCCAGCACTCCCTGTAGACCAGTCCCGTGAAAGTTCGGGGCAAAAATGACAAAGACATGACAACTCACCTCCAGAGCCAACCAGAATGACGAAACCTCCGTGCCCCCTCCCTTCACCCCCATTGAGTTGCTAGAATAACCTTCTTCAACCTTCCACGCGCCGTTTCAACTTGTTCTGTAGCAGGCATGTAGTCATTGTCGCGCCCTCTGGAGGTCCGACCTTCACTTGCCCGTAGCATATCACGCGACGCCCTCTAGTCAGCTGAAAAAGTAAACAGATAGTTCAGAACCTTGGCTCAGTCTCACGATGCGCCCATGTCAGGGGCATGGTCGCCGCGTGACGGCGTCGCCGACTAACTTTGTCTCCTTGGTGAGGACATTCCGCCCGCCGGCGGTGACCTGCCAGTTCTCGAACACGATTCATCAGACTTCGGGCTGCGGCACGCGAGCGGGATTATCTAGAGCGGCTGTCGCCGCCAATAATTTCCCGCCCTGGAATGTATCCTGTCTCGGCAACAAACAGGTAGCAAGTTAAGCAGATGGCAACTGGTTGCCAGGCCTGCTGGAGTGGCACTCGAGGCAGGATGCTCCCCATGCAAATGTATTTCTGAGCGCGGAGTGGTTCCGTCGACACGGCAGCCGTGGCCAAGTCATTGGACTCTGGAAACTGAGCCTGGGGGAGTGCCAAGCTCAGAGTTCGAGCATACAACCAACTGAGTCGATCATCGCGGAGATATGCTCACACGCATGTTTTGCTTGAATGATCGTCAACTTTGTCTCTGCCCACTCCGTCCCGGGTCTGCGGCCGTCTCCGGCCAGGATGAGGGAACGGTCGGGGGGTGCCACAGCTTAAATCCCGAGAACGAGATGGCCGCGACGGTTTCCGCCAAAGTCACTGACTCTCTCGCAAGGCACGTGCTCCAGGTTACAAATCGCGAGCATGTATGAGTTTACTCGGCCTAATATCAAACCCGGTTTTCCCTAGGAGAAGCCAGAAGGGAGGCTCACGATCTCGGAGTTTGTGGTGGGCTTTCATACCCCGCCCTCGGCTGAGGTGTTGAAAGCTAACGGATTATATCTCTACCCGTCTCCACGCTGTGGCACGTAATGCAGGCTTACAGTGAGTTTGAGGCCTGATCAGCACTCACCTCAAGTCTGATTGCAGATAAACGAGATACGACGTGGCTCGGGTCGTATCTCGTGATTCTACAGATCATGCTTGAGTCCCCATTCTTCATCAGAGAGACGTGGCAAGCTCGACTAGACGTTGCTGTATTGTCAAAGCATTCCAATAGTCCACATGGCTTGAAAAGTCTCCAGCCCGATCAATAAGAGTGGAAACGCTATAAAACGAGCCTCCCTGAGAGTTAAGACGATGGGAGCTCCTGGTTCACATGACTATTGTTGTTACTGATACCTCCGCGGAAGCACCTGAACAAGCCTAAATTTCCAAGCAATCCGATGTCTCTGTATGCAACTGTCTGTACCCAACGCACCACATTGTGTGCTCTTCAAGCTGGCTAAGATACCCCAAAGGCACCCTTCCTGATCAGGACGTCAACTAGCTCATCGCATATCAAGACCCAAACATTTTGCGAGGAAGGCGCAACATTTGCGATACATACCTTTGAGTTTCCAACTTACACATTGTCCTGATAGAGAAGGTACATGTGACTTGAAGTGGTATAATGTATTTCAAATGCTGAAAACTGTCTCATTACTGTCTATGCACCGTTATCCAAATCTTCATCGACAGAGTTGAGGTATACATGTAACTTCAAGTGATCTCATTCTGACTCAATCTCGTCTCTAAACAGCTTGAATTTTGAAAATTCGTATGTTTGGTTGTTCCCTCTCAAGCCATATTAATGCCTTATATATCCTGTACTTTTGAGCTGCACTTGTTAAAGCTTTACATCCCACGGGGTCGCATGTTGTGTCAGAACCTTGTCATCTAAGTGAGAGACACACCCGTGTAGGCCAACGTAGTTTCTCTTGGGGTACTTATTGCTGATTCTATCTTAATTATTAGGTACCCAATGAGCTTCTGACAGATGCCTTTGAATGAGAGCATGTTGCCATCGCTTGGATATGTTATCGATCGATTGCGTTGACGAACCTGGATTGAATCTGCCGAAGTTGCTGACGAGAAGACAAAGATATCTTTCTGGGACGTAAGATAGCCTAGCATGAGGATACATAGGTTCTACAGTGAAGCTCACCACAGGCCTAGCGCCGCCTAGGATGACAGGTAGGTAGGGCTCCTTCATAAGGAGGCTTGTCCATGGGGTATTCTCTATCTAATTAACAGGACTGTAGATATGCCTTATTTAAGAATGTTGCAGACAAGTAGTTGTTAGACCCGTAATCGTAGGGCTATGGTCTTTTGTAAAGCTATGAATACAGGTTTGCAAGGGGATCAATATTTGCTTGTTTCGCCTCGTCTGTAAGGCCATTTTACTGTCAAGATCTACTTGGTCTGAAACTACTGAGAGCCCAAGACTCTTTTGAGGCATCTAAGTTTGACATGTGAACGAACAGGACTCAAGGATAAATCCATTGCTGGACGAAATAATTGATGGAGAAAGCTGCAAAGTTGATGAGACGACGTGGCGCGGAGAGGTGTAAGCAGAGATAACTCGTGTTTATAGCACGTACAGACTTTACCAGTTGCTATCACTAAGCAGAAGGAAGCCCAAGGATTCCAGCTTTAGCAGCCCTGGGCGATAAATGATTGAACCATTCAACGGGCCAGATGGGACAGTGATGTGCCCTGCCAGCCAACTGGAAGAGCAGACAGGATCTGTTTAAAGCGCACGAGAGTCCTCTTACACCAACGCCATATTATTAGATATAAGGGATGTTATGTCTATCGTCTGTTTGATGCTTGAGTACATCCAGGGCTATCTACGTTGAGTAGGTAGGTCATGCATTTGACTATAGTGAGATCTCAACGTAACACCCGGGTCTTGATTTGAACACATGTGGACACAATTTCCCACTTCGTCAGACTTATCGATCGCTATGAGAGAACGTCTTATTGAGGGCCTGATCTTGTCGCACGGCTCAACGTCAGTCCGTCCACGAGAAGACGGATGAGGACTACCACGTAGTGTCAAGGAACTGAACGCAAATGACATTTCGTTGCCGACAAGTACGTATACTTTAAAGCATCCTGACTAAACTTGACATGATGTTATTTCTTGCGTGCTGTCATATTGGGTGTGAACTTGCAGTGGCCCATCTTCAGCGTCGACCGATTCATAACCCGGTGAGATTGTGTCCAGCTAGATTTACAACATACAGCGTATAACGAACATCTCTGTTTCAGAATGTTGGAAGACGTCAAGATTAAATAGGTGACTGGCATGTTAAGATGATTATGAGTAGCAGCAGGTCTGGCATGACTGTCGTCGTGTATAACACCATCGTAAAAGTATGAACGCGTCGTCAACTCGCGTGCAAGAGTACACCACATGGAATAACTCATGTAAGGATCTTTGAATGAAGAAGAATTACAGATTAGCCTGGCTAATCGTGCTGTATTGTCTTGGCGAGCTGTGCTTGAGCATTTCTCATCATCATCACCTTGTGACTGGTAGCTTTGAGAGCCTCGACGATGAGCCTCAGTAGTCTCAAGCCCTAGCCTCCCCGTGGGCCGTTTCTGCTTACCAGGTCATACATAATGCAAACACCATAGCTACTGAATCGTCTCCCTGTGTTGCCTCACGCGTCCTGGGGCCTCAGCCCTGTGGCGCATGGAGGTGATTTATGTTGTGAAATACATCATCATGTCAGCGTCGGCGACGCCTGACGCTGCCCTTCGAAATCAAGTCGAAATTAAGAACAGCACGGCAGTAAACCCGAGAACTTATTCAATTAAAACTTAAATTTGTCGGCCCAAATCTCCTATTTCATGTCTTGGATCCTTTCAGAAGCTATTCAGCACAACTCAATACAGCCAGCATTGAAAGGGTTGGTTACATGACAGTTCGACGCAGTTCCTTAAACTATCAGCAAAACAACACCATTGAAACAAACACCGCTTCAAGATCTCGTTTTACAGCCTCATCAATTACACTTGCTGCAAAGTGTGTCTCTCGTGGGGTAAAATTCAACCCCAAAACTCAAGTCGTGAAAGCCTGCCTGCCTCATTTCTACCGAGTGGGAATTACTTTCCAACTGTAACAGCCATCCCGAAAAACTCTCAGGGATAGGCACCTCTCCCATCCTCGGCCCGGAACAATTCGAACCTAGAATCGTTCTAGAATTCTGCTCTTAGTTGCTATCCAGCAGGCTGAGAAGTTTACCAGGTTTACGTCGGGCAAACTCCCCCAAACGAACATCCCTTTCCCCGCGAAATGCCAAATACTCGAGACAAAGTCGCAGAGACCAACTTCAGGCTCAGCAACACACACAGTTTACTCGCACCCCCAAACACCATCTGCGCAACAACTCGCAAACACGAGCTGGGGTAACCTACACCTAGACTCCCCCCCTCGCAAGTCGTACGAAAACCCCCGTTACCCAAAACCCGTCGGCAGCAGCCGCGTAAGAGCGCTGATGCCGCACAGTTCTTCAAGACACGTAGACGCGCAAGCAGAGTGCTTCAGCTTCAAAACAAGGGGTGCGCCGCCAGGCCGCGCTTCCAGCTGAAGTCGCAGCGTGGTAGGCGGAAGACAATGCTAAGGCAGGACGAAAGCTCTTGGCGGCGTTCGAACGGTGCCTGAGAAAGATGGGGATGGTTTACCAGGGGGGGTATACTTGTAGCATCGGTATACTCTCCTGTTCTTCGCTGTTTTTTTTGCGGATGAACGACGGGAAAGAAGTCCACATCTCTATTTCTTAGGCAGGCTTTGAGACGATGGCGAATCGCCGTTTCCGCTTCGCGTTGCACAGTATAGCCTTTTGGAAACGGCGACCACGTCAGAAGTGGTGGGAACGGAGGGCCGCACACTGGCCCCGGCGGTCTGTATTTGCGGCCAAAAATACTTAGGCCCGTAAACTCGGAAGGTTCGTCCGGCTGTCAATGAATCAACGGTATTGGGTGAGTAAATGACGGTCACAAATCCAGCTACGGGCTTCTGTGACCGTCTCTGCAGCCCGAACTTTACTGCGGCATGTATGCGGTACCTTGAATGCTTCATGTTGACGTTCTAGACACCGAGACCAGGATATAGGATCGGCGGACCGCAGGATAATGGAGTTGGCTAGACCAAGGAAAAGAACTGGGCCGTAGACACAAGAACAGGATTGCGGGAAAAAGTGAGGGAAAAGAAACAAAAAGAAAAAGAGAACAAGGGCCGAAGTCCTGGATTTTCGGAGCGGCCATTTGAACGGAGAACTGGAGCAGCAACCATCTGCAGATACACACAAACTCGATGTTTGGCGAGCGTGGGTTTCTACCCGCTGCGGTGCGGCTGAAGAGAAAGATTGGCTTGTGCAATCCAATCCGTCACGTCAGCACCGCCGCACTCCCGTGCATGACTTGTTTAGGCGAGATTGGACTCGAATACCTTATTCCCTCATCTCGGGGATTTCTGCGTTTGGCGGTCGATGCGATGAGCGCCTAGGCTGTCCATTCATTGCCTTGCCACGATTGTTTGCATGTTGGAGTTGCATCGTGACTGGGGACCGACAGTAGTGTATTGGCTGCATTCCCCCCTTCTCTCCTGCCGACCTCAATCTCTGGGAAGCCGGTGGGCTCAACCGGGCCAACCAATCAATGGTTCGTCGAATGTCGGTTCAGTTTGTCAGGTTGCTCCGGCATGAGTCGAAGCCGACTTCTCCGTGCAGTCGGTGCTGTGGAAGACAACGGCCAGTTCGGCACAAACTTTCCAGGACGCTCGTGGTGATACGATTATGGAAAAGCAAGATGGCTGATGCTTGCCCGCAAGACTTCTGCAACGCCTGTCAGTACGAGGGGCCTACTTCTTTGACGTGTGATGAACCATCAGATGGCATGAGTGACTCGAAGCAGCGTCGTCGTCACCTCACCAGTCCCTTCTTCTATTTTCAGTCAGTGTCTGGTCTCGCACGGAAACTCCACGAACGACGACTGGCCAGCACATAAACCCCTGAGACGTACTCCATCAGCCCTGACCTGGTCGTTCAACCCCTGGGAACCAACCCCTGAGGCGGCAGTAGTCTCGAGACCTGCACGACTTGTCGATGTTTCATCTCTTGTCATATCCAGCTGCGAGAGCCAATAAGACGCACCTCGACCCGCAGCGCCACGCCTGTTTCATAGTAGTCGATTGGGTCGTCGTCGTCGCTTTTCGCCGCGGCATCAATCTTTCCCTGCTGTTTTCTTCTCGACTGCCCGATTTACAGGATACCAATCAGCCGCGGTCCTTGACCATGTCTCTTGTCAAAGTCGGCTGCCATCTGGTCTTCTCCCGGCGTCATTCATCCATACTCTTGCTTGACCATATCCACTTTTGCCTCTCAATTCCTCCAACCGCTTCCCAGCAACCGCCATCGAGTGTCAGCTTTCGAACCCACAAGATCGTGGGCGGTTGCGTAATTCCGGTATCTTGTTAATGTACCACCCCCTTCAAGCGCATCCGTCCTCACACCGCTCCGTCAGTCTCCAGACCTCAACCACCGTCGCCCCTCGTCTGCACAACGTCCGCTCTTGACATGGTCGTGCCGGGCATGACCTTAGGGCTGGCAAGAGTGACTTGAGGCCCCGAGCCTCGCCGAATGTGACGTTGAATCCATAATGCCCACAGCCATCTCCAGTCCGAGGCTGCGTGTTCGTAGCGTAGCACCGGTGTCCAGAAAGAGGCCTCAAATGTGGGCTTTCCCCGTAAATATAGCATGGATATCAGGGAGATTGAATGCCGAAAGGAATGCACGGTTTAGTGTGCTGTGGCCTGCCACCAATGAATGACATTGTTTGTCGCCCCGAGTCTCAACAGTCTCCTTCACTTGTACTTGCATGTCGACGCTTCAGCATTTTTTCTTCCTTTTTCACTTAACGTCCCGTTATCGTAACAAAAAAGAGGCGGCTGTGAAGCATGATGTCGTAAGCATACCAGGGGCACTCAATCATCGGGATGGATGCGTATTCCTCCTCCCGCATCCCGAGGGAGCAGCAAGCCTCATCGCTACATCTTCCTCCGTGACCGCGCCAGGATCGGGATCGGACTACGTTTGAGGGCGGCGGGTCTCCTGCAAGAGGTTTCCAACTACTTGGCTCGTCAGACAACGATTAGCAGGCCACCATAGCTAGTTGATGACGAGGTGCTGGTCAGCACTCTGTACCGCTGAGCCGTTTTGGTGCTGTGCGACGATAATCTGTAATTTCCTTCATGTATCGACGCCACATTCAAAGAGTACATTCAGACGCGCAAGCCACCAATCAAGGAACCACCCACCATGTCCTGTCCCATCGCCGTGGGCAGAAATCGCTGGACTCCGGAATGGGGAGCCATGCCGAGATTGCGGCGGAAAACACTAAGGGCAACGTGCGCGGTTTCCTTCATCGCTTCGACAGCGGTATGTCTCCCCCTGATGAAATAGCCTGGTGCGACGTGGTACGACGATTGTGCCTCCTGGGATTTCTTTTGGCGAAAACCCTCGAGCGCTGGGGCTGAGCTAAGCTGCAAGGGGAGGAATTCCTTCAACCCATCGCCGTTGCTCCTGAAAACTGCTCGCTGCTGGCAAAGAAAGCCATGACGACAACGAGATTAACGTGCCCGGCAAGATTGCGCACGATACAGTTAGAGTTGACGCCGTTGCGCAGATCGTGCGACCGTGTTATTCATTTCGGGTAGTAAACCGGCTGACGATCTGTCGCGGCTCGGAATGAAAAACTCAACTTTGTTACTAGTGCACTTCGGAGGATTTCCAACGTTCGATGGGAGCTTGGGGGGCATAGCACAGCGTATTACCTAGCAAAGGATGCAACAGTCCAGTTGTAAAGTAGCTCTGCACCGTCAATTCCCGGCGTTGCATTTCCGTCTGGGCGCATTAACCTCCAGAATAGAGTAGAAGGCGGAGCTCAACCGTCAACCTTGTCAACCTTGTCGATCGAGGTGTGATTTGCGTCGGTGAACCTTGCAACAGCCTGGGAGTCTGGATGATTGACGAGCCGGTGTCTTGTTAATTGAACTGCCTATGAATCTAAAGTGAGAAAACCCCGTAGCCTGGATGCATAATCAATCCCCTACCGATCGCACAGCCTGCCGACAGTACGGATACGGAGCGGGAGTATTTCGCACACAAGACAAGCCTATGTTGCATTCGACTAGGTCTTGGCCCTGAAGAGGGACGATAACGCGACGACGCAAAGATACGGGAGATGGGTCTTGGCAAACAGCCTTTCCCACGTTCGCTTCTTTTTTAGGCTTTGCGACAAAAGATCAACCATTTTCACCGTGATCGCTGCGCTGAAGTGCATGGCATGGGCATGTCTGTCTGACAGGATGCGGGTGCGGTGCGATGCGGCGCAGGGGCCCTGATCAAAGTGACAGGCCGAGGCGAGGGGGTCAAGGTCAGATTCATCGACGGCCGTGGTCGCCGTGTTTGCGGTTCGGCGGGCTACGCTGCTTGCTTTGGCCTGTTCTCCGCATGTTCCTAAACTTCCCCCTCGATTCAAGAGGTCGGCGAGGGGTTCGTGAGACGTCAAAACATGTGTTACCACAGACGACCGCCCGTCAATCTCCCGCGACAATCCTCCTGAACCGCCGGGTTTGGGACGGAGAGGCATGGCTGGTTTCAACGGTTTCGAAAGAAGCTCCTCCAAGGTCGTATTCCCTCCCCCCGAAAAATGGCGGAGCTTGCTTTGGGGTTCTGCATGAGGACTTGTGGCCATGTAGCTTAGAGCGAGCGCATTGAAGTGCACTATCGCCAAACACTCTGGTGTTGACGGGAGGGGGGTTGAAGAAGCCAAGAACACGGGGCATTGAACTGCTGTAACCCCCAAGACATTCTCATCCGGGGTTTATTCTGGGGTTGGGACAGCGAGATGCGGTGTGGCTTGGTAGGTGTACTGCTCGCCGCATCTGATAACGAGCCAAGAAATTGGCGGGCGACTTGGATCAGTGTCACGGGGTCTTTAGAGTTGTTGACACAGCGGACTGTCAGCAAGACAGTCAGTCAGTGTGTGACGTGAGAAGATAAAGGAGCGGAAAGGTCGTGTGTGCCGGAAGACAACGTGTGGAGGTCGCAGCCACGGTTCGGAAGCGATGAAATGCCAAGAAAGGGGGATACGGCAACCGGCAGTGGTGACGACTGAGCGCGGGATGCGGGATCCATTGTCATGATGCGAGATGGAAAAAACCATACGATTAGAAGCTGCATCCCGGAAAGGCGGAGGCAGTGAGATCTAGTATAGTGGATGACGAAGACGACCTTCAGAGGTGATCTGACGGGGAGCAGGGTAGAATAGGAATAGATTGACGGGTCGGAATGAAGTCTGCAGATGCAAAGTGTATCTCGGCGCGGTGGCTGCCATCCGGAAAGCCTGACGTGGCGCATCCGGGGTTGTGTAGAGCTCTGGTGCCCGAGCCGGTCAGGCATAGAGTTGTTCCAAGGATGCATAGAGTTGAATGCAGTATGAAGACGAGGTCGACGACGCAAGCCGAGAAGCATGGCGCGGGGTTGAGAGTCGTTGGTGATGCACAATTTGTCGACGGCGACAGGCCAAGGCGGAACGCGAATCATGACACTCGAAGCCAGTGGATGTGAATTTGAACAAGACAGGCCAGGCCAAGAGCGAGTGAAGTCCTGTGCAGAACTTTGCAGTGTATCATGTCCAGATTCGATAGCTCATTGGCAAAGCAGTGCGAGTATCGTTGTATCTCATTTGTTTGGCAGTTTTACGCAGTAAGGTAGGTACGGATACCTGTCTGCCACGGTTTGGGTTAACAGAAACCTCGCAGGTACAGGTAATGGATGGCATACCGCTATGCCGGGAAGTCCATTATGATAACGGAGAAGTACGTACAGAGCATGCAGCGATTGTAAGCCGCGGTCGTAGTCCCAGCAATTTGGCCGGGAAAATACCGTCGACGTCGTCGCAGTTGACGGTTAGAAGTAACAGATTTAGTCGAAATGGAAGGGTCGAAGCCGGGCGTGGTGTGGGCGGTCTAGTGGGGTCGAGATCGACGACCAGCGTCACGTTCCCCAGTCGCTTCTCAACCTGGAGCGATGGCCCTGGACTGGTTTGACTTGGCAAGTCCAGCACTTGGCTGCCGCAACACCCAAAGAGGGAACATCTACGGCTTAACGCTTTCCCGTTGCGGGCCTAGTCTCCGTTTTCTAGCAGCACTGTGGAGAGAAGGTGGTCTGTGTATGTGGCACCTTCCTGCCAATTCCCAGAGCCTGTGCGGAGCAATACTCTGTGTTCCGCGGTCAGGGAAAAGGAGACAGGCGCTGGCAGGAGAGAGACGACTCAAGCATGACCCCACCATCGATGTCTTGGGTTCTTTCCTCGACCGTCAGAGAAGTCGACGTTATGCAGTAGTAAGGCGAAGGAAAGAGAAAGGGGAGGAAAGAAAGCAAAGTCGCTCGATGAAGTACGAGCAAAGCCAGAAGGGCTTTGCGACGGTAGGAAACCAAGCAAAACGGAGACAGGTACGATGGAGACATACAAGCACGTTCCAAGAAACGGGGAGCCAACCAGCTGGGTTGTTCTGTGGCATCTCTCACCATCGCCAAAACAACCAGTCCCTCGGCGGCTACACTCCCATAGTACACAGTACAGGCGACAACGGCATCCTGTCCATCCGGTACTGCACTCACACACACGCCCACTGTGACTATCGGCTCCTCAGACCAAGATCGTTTTGACTGTCCGACAGCGCCCACGAAGCTGGACATCACTCAGCGCATGGCTGTGGCGCCTAGCGCAGGACGTCGGGTAATTGGAATTGGCGTCCGCCATCATTAACGGCGGTTGCGTTGTGGTAGCGGAATGTTTTCCTTGTCATTTCCCCTGCCTAGTGACTTCCCAATGTGAACGCACATTGCCTCTCCACATTCGGATACATCAGAGCATCCAGAAGACTCCTTCGTGTTAGGCTCTTGGATACCTTGGGTGGCTTGCGAATTGATGCACCATTATCCATCCCACCCGACGGCCTGTATGTGTGGCGCCCGGCAGTCAGCAAGCCTGGCTGTGGTTGATTTGACGCCATGGCCTGCATCTGGGACGCTGAACCGCCCACGAATGGCTTGAAATAATTTATAGCGACCGCCGCAGTCCACAGCAGTCGTCAATCGGTCCCTTGCACAGTACTGTGTGTTGCGAGTGGTGAGCTGCCCCTGACCCAGGGCACACCCCCCTTCCCTCGGCTTGTTACCCACTCTGACTACGTACTTGGTGCCCATTCCCGAAAAACGGCGCTACGCCCCTTGGGGTAGACAAGACAGGCCTAATGAGACGAGAGGAGAGAAAAAAGCCGTGGAGGGAAATGGGAGGCAAAAGAAGAAGAAAAGAACAGGAAAACAGAGGAAAAGGAAAAAGTGTGCGAAGGATACAGCCTCAGCGCCTGAGCATGCCCCAGTACTTGATAGCGCCCTATTGATCCCTCTTGAGACTGCGAGTGCGTGGAGAAACTTGGCATTCCTTGGGCGCCGTCTTACATAAGGAATCTACCCAATGCCTTAGAGTCGTCACGACGCCAAAAGCTACACACAGCACAATTGCCTTCTCGGTACCTAGGTAGGGAGAGGTATTCGGGTACCATAAGCCAAGCCAAGCCGGAAGCCACGACTAGAGACACATGCCTTGAGTATTACTCTGTAACGGCCAACTGTATCCGCAAGGAAGGAGAGAATCTACCGCGATACTTTCTCTACCGCCGGCTTCTCACCTAACTTACTGCATCGCATCAGCGTCTGCCATCTACGTAGCATCTGCTTCTCGCATGTGTCTCTCTGATGTCTGATCTTTGGTCTGTGGCCGGTCTGGTCTTGTCTCGTTTGAGCCTTTGGCCTTCGGGTCGCAAGCCAGGCTGCGCTGCGCTTCGCTACAAGCAAACTCATCCCTCTGCTCTTGTCGTCTCTATCTCGGCTTTTCGATTCCTTGTTCTTTGCTGCTTCCATCGTCCACGGGTTGGTCCTTCACCCAGTCCATCTTGCCCACAACTCCCCGATTTGACAGAGCACAGTCCTTCGTCTTTTGTTTCCGTATGCCAGCGTAGGTAGCTAACCCATCGTAACGTAATGTACGGAAACCGTCTAAATGACCCCAACTCCTCGCCGTCATGTCTGGTGGTGTGGTCTGCTGCACAAGCACAAGCCTTGACATGAAGTGTAGTGCACATCTGCCCCTCGTCCCTTGGCTCCAGGCTGAGCGTCCCAGCCCAAGTCAGACCAAGGTCAAGGTCAAGGTCAATGTCCAGGTCAAGGTCCCAGTTCCCATACACGGCAAGGTAAGGTAAAGCAGGCCAGGACCAGGGCGTGATCCAGCTGCACCTTCCACATCCGAATCCACTTCATCTAGGTACCGCGCTGCTCCTGTTCTGCTTCGCTTCCCATCTAACCCCCGGCTCGCTCCCGCCCCCTAGTCCAACGTCTGGTCGGTTGTCGTCGTCGGCGTCGTCTGCACCATCTCGACCACACCATACCCATCCACCTCTACCCTACCTTACCCACCCTTGCTCATCCTGCCGCCGCACGTACGTATTGACTGCGTTTTGCGTACCTACCGTCCCCTTCTTTCCCTCATGGCTCGTCGTTATACTTAAGTTACTTCCCTTCAACCTTCATGTCCCAGCTGTGCTTGGCCTGCGTCTATTACTTTTTCTTGCTCCCTCTCTCTCTTGTTGATCTCCATCTTTTTACTCCTCCTCCCCTTTTAGTATATCCATCAAAGTTCCCACCTTCCTCCCGAGTGTGGCCGGATAGCTAAAACCCTCCTCCTCCTCTCCTCACCAACCGATTTCAGCCTTCCGATTCTTCGCCTATTCATTTATTACACGTTGTTTGACCCCGGTGGCCGGCTTTTCTTGGTCGATTTTGGAACTGAAGATTATTCAACAAAGGCTTTGTGTCGTGACTGGTATCAGGATCCTTTCTTGCATCTTCTTTTTTCGGCATCGCAGCACTCCTTCAGCTCGCCGCTCATCACCGCCAAGAGTCGCACTCTCACTCACGCAGGCACGCCTCGTTTCGTGTTCCCGATCTCGACGACACGGAACCTTTCTCCTCCTCGCCGACTCTGTCTATAGACCAGCGGTCTCAATATTTCGATTCTTCTCACCTTTTTTTATTTGGTCATCAGACGACCACAACGACGACGAGCTAGCTCTCTCCCGTACCTATCTTTATTAAATATCAACGAAAAAACTCATCACATCCAACCGTCAACATGGTTCGCGCCTTTTCCACCTTCGTCGCGGCTCTCCTGCCTGCGCTTGGCTTCGCCGCACCCTTCGGCCTCGGCGATCTCGCCAACAAGGCCACCGACTCTGGCACCTTCATGGGTGTTCCCATCTCGAACTTGGATGCCCTCAACTTGATTCCCAACAAGTATATCGTTGTCTACAACAACACCTACGACGATGACGCCATCGACATGAAGCAGCAGTCTTTCATTACCGCCATCAAGAAGCGCAACATTGGCAAGCGCGGTCTCGACGGCCGTGAGCTCTCTACTTCCGTCAAGTCTTTCAAGATGAACGGCTGGCGTGCCATGACAATGGAGGCCGATGACACCATGATCATGAGCGTCATGAGCGCCGATGAGGTGGCATACGTTGAGCAGGACGCCAAGGTGAAGCTGTCCGCCACTGTTTCCCAGACCAATGCCCCTCCCGGTCTGGTCCGTCTCTCCCACGCCGCCGCCGGTGAGGTTGGCTACGTCTTCGACCAGTCTGGAGGTGACGGTATCACCGCCTACGTTGTCGACACTGGTATTCTCACCAGTCACTCCGAGTTCGAGGGTCGTGCGACCATGGGCGCCAACTTTGTCAACAATGTCGTAAGTGCTGGCCAGGTTCACGGCGTTTGGCAAGTCCCCGTACTAACCAACCAACCAGGACACTGACGAGAACGGCCACGGCTCTCACGTCGCCGGTACGATTGGCGGCCGCACCTTTGGTGTTTCCAAGAGCGTCAACCTTGTCGGAGTCAAGGTCCTCGACGGCGACGGTGCCGGCTCCAACTCTGGTGTTCTCGAGGGCATGCAGTTCATCATCGACGACGTTCAGAAGAAGAACCTCACCGGCAAGGCCGTCATGAACATGTCGCTCGGTGGCTCCGCTTCTCAGGCTGTCAACCGTGCCATTCAGGCCTTGAACAACGCTGGCGTCGTCCCCGTTGTCGCCGCTGGTAATGAGAACCAGGACGCCGCCAACACCTCGCCCGCCTCTGCCCCCAACGCCATCACCGTCGGTGCCATCGATGCCAGGAACGACCGCAAGGCCTCCTTCTCCAACTTTGGCAATGTCGTTGACATCTTCGCCCCTGGCGTCAACATCCTCTCGGTTGGCATCGCCTCCAACACTGCCACCAACACCCTCTCCGGCACCTCCATGGCGTCCCCTCATGTCGCCGGGCTCGCCGCCTACCTCATGGGTCTCGAGAACCTCAACACCGTCAAGGGCGTCACCGATCGCATGCTCGCCCTTGCCGAGGCATCGGGCGCTTCTGTCCAGCGCAACACGGCTGGTACGACCAACCTGATCGCCAACAACGGCCAGCTTTAAGCGCGGCCCTTTATGTGAGAGAAAGCGAAAAGCATCAACACCCCAGCATGACATGGCGTCCGAATCATTCTTCCACCCCGTTTTCCTTGGTTTAATACTGGCGACTGCTTTCTCGTCCGAAGGGAGACGACCGACGAAGAAACAATTTCACGGCATTTTATTTAGAGGATACCCAAGTCACAACTTGCATGGCGC
This sequence comes from Colletotrichum spinosum, assembly GCA_004366825.1. Classification (NCBI taxonomy): domain Eukaryota; kingdom Fungi; phylum Ascomycota; class Sordariomycetes; order Glomerellales; family Glomerellaceae; genus Colletotrichum; species Colletotrichum spinosum. Next base: position 928,817 of record QAPG01010712.1, read on the forward strand.
GCGGCCCCATCCCCTTGGCCTTTCCCCAGCAACGAAGACATGAAATCTGGCTTCGCAAACCCTCGGGGAGGGACAACTCAACAACTGTATGTAGCAGGAAGAAGAGCGAGAGGTCACACTCGCTCGTCACAAGACAAAAACAACATCGCATTTCAAGAAACAACAGACGAGACACGGACAAAGTCAAGAAAAACCCTCGACGGGGCTGGTTTCCTCGTTATTATATAGCGCCCACAGACTACGTCTATGACCTGTCTAGGGTTTATCTTTTTCTTATGTTGTCGTTTCTTGGACCACTACTAGCCAAAGCATTTTCTTACCAGCTCACAAAACCTGTATTTATTTGCAAAGACAGACCTAGGTATGAGAGCAAGCAACCACTGATACTTCATCCTCTGTTCCCTTGCTGTCGTGAATATCATGATGTCGAAACCTCACTTTGGCAACATAGCTATACATGACATCACGCCCAGGTGACGCTTCCTGCCTCTGCATGGATTTCGGGAGACAGGTGGATGGGTCGTCATGTCAGTGACGACAACCAAAAAGAGGAGGAGAAAAAAACAGTTCTACACACGCATTTACTACCCACCATCTCCAATGCCCCAGTCGTGCCCGTCTCAACGATGCGAGCGCACTACCAAACCGAGGGCAACAAACCGGGGAGCCCCCCTTATCGGTAGGCTGGTTCCTCGGGCACTTCTAGCACTCCAAAGCCGGATAGCGAGAAGCGAGCAAAAGAAGCATCGTCTGAAGACAAAAGTCTCCAATGACGCCACGATCACGTCCCGGGGAGAAATGGTCATGGTGGACAGACAAGCAGAGGCCGGGAAGCGGAAAGTTTCACGGCCTTGTGCGTGTGCCTTCTGTGTGTACTGCGGAACATGCCTTGAGCCCAAGTCATGTGTGGGCCGCCCTGGCCTTGAGACGAACTTAGCGGCGACGGTGATTTCTCAAAGCTGGGAAACTTGACGAGATGTTGGATGGGAAGGAAAGAACGGACAGACTGCTGGAAGAGAATAACGCCTTGGGCGCCCGCCCGCACTCGGGTTGGAGGTGCCGCGTGAGGGAAGGCTATTTTCGTCTGACTTTTTTTTTGGTCTGCTGGATAACCTACTTTTGCGCTGCTCTCGCTTTCTCGACTGGACTTGACTTTGACGGTACAGAATTTTTCCGTCAAAAGACTCTCACGAACTCGAGCGGTTGGGAGACACATCTACGACGGGTTGGGAGACACATCTACGACGGGTTGAAAAGCTTCATCAAAGGTTGAAATAGTGATTTCTGCGCAAAGATGATTACTTCGCAAGATGATTCAGGAACCCCTTACAAGCTTTGCTGAACGTAACATAATTAGACTTCCACCCAAAGACGGGTGACGGGTTCCGTATCTGCCCCTTTCCCTTCCACCCCTCTCTTCCCACCATCTCCATGCGGCACCCGTCCCGAAAGTTTCTTAAAGTGAGCGCGTGCAAACGGGGTCGGACCCGGAGTACGCCAGGCTGCAGCTAAGGCTTAGATCAGCTGAGATTCCGCGAGTCAAACGACCCAGGATGAGCTGGAGCTGCCCTGCACGCGCATCACTTTCGGGCCCGAAGACAGAAGACGAATGGGCGAAGATATGTCTCTGTAGTATTCCAATGTATTGATTTCGTGGACTTCGTGACTCTGGTCACGGGGACGAGGTCGAAGGAGAGAGGAGGAGGAGGAGGAGGAGGGGCGATTCTTCACGTCTGCCTAGCATGATCTCGCCTACGGTGGTATGTGTATACGGATACAGCTCCTCCTGACAATCATCGTGAGCGATCGACGACGCTGATCAACATCCCACTCCCAAACACCTCTGAAGCAAAACCCGCCCTAACAGCAGACCCCAGGACTTTGCACACCCTCCCCTCCCTCCACGATGCATGTCCAGCTCCATGAACCTGTTCCATCCCACGGTAGGAAATGTGTAGAACCGAGCCCTTGGCGACATGGGCCGTTCGTATCGTATCCCAGGCGTCATCAGTCAGGGACGCCCTATTTTCCTTCTGCTCCTTTGCATCATGTCCAACATCCCTCGAAACGCCAAAACCGGAGCAGAATCTTTCAACACATGGGTGACCCCCTTCACTTCAGAATCGGGTGGTAGTTTTCTTAAGCGAAAGAAGGGGTCGTCATACCCCAAGGCATCTATGTCCCACTTCCAAAATCCATACGAATGCGAATACATCCCACAACGTCTCGAACACCATCATCCAGCTTCTCTTCTCCACGCCTGCGGCGGTGACAGCACAACACCACCCTTCGGCTCAGCTCCAACCCGGACCCGCATGATCGCCGAGAACCCTTCCTTCCTTCCAGATCCCGCTGCATGAAATCTTGGCACGCCTGCTCTGGCCAGCTAGCCACGGGACAAAGAACGGACGGGAGCAAAAGAGGCAGATATCTTCGGTCGCCGGCAAAGTAAAGACAAGACCGAGCCCGGGTCGGATTACCTCACGGACGTTTGGGAACACGGACGCCCACCACAGACGAGACTTCGTCCGATAAGCATCGAGTGCGCAAACAAATCCCCCGTGTGATTCTCAGTGTTGCGTCAAGTTTCAAGATACGATGTCATCTTGCGCTGGCCAAACGCTGTCTTGGGCTTCTGCCGTGCTTTCAAGTGGCTTGTTGTGTTGTCAATTTCTGGTAGGCTGGCATATAACAGGGCCGGAGAGCGCTGCTCAAGTCAGGTAGCTGTGGGCAGATTCTCGACTTTATCCTCGGCTTGTGTCCAATCAGCACCCAGTGGACGGCGCCCGTGGACCAGACCGCGACGGCTACCAGTCTCATGCCACGATATATCGCCCGTCAACGCTGACGGAAATGTACCAATCACAGTCAAAATATGTTTGCAAGCCGAGGCAGAAGAGCGCATCCCTAGAGTGGTGGAAGACGCGCCCGCCCCGTACTCGTCGCGGTGGACGAGGTCTTTGCCGGTGGGTTTGATATCAGCACTTCTTCGGCACAACCACAGTCATAACCACCTTGCGGTGGGACTGGATTGCAATTTGACATCCGTGCTTGGGTTCTTGGGCTGGCGGCAGCCGCAGCCGTTGGACCTGTCACTGCGTGGCAGAGAAAAGGTAAGAAAACAGCCGCATTGTAGGTCTCCGCGCGAAACCATCACGGGATGGTGTGTATTAGCAAGATTAGTATGGGCTCGTTGTTTGATGGCCGGAAGCGGCGCAGCAACCGCAAAACTCCTCATCAATATGTACCCGTCAACAAGTCAATGAAGCGTAAGAACGTCTGTCTTCCTCGTCCGTCGCATTCTACAGCTCCTTATGCTCCAGCGGCGCGGCCGCGTTGGGCTCCATGCCTGGCCAGTAGACGCTGTCCGACTTCCAGAGCGTGTCGAATCTCGCTCCAAAAAACCAAGCGGTGCCAATCTGAGGACAGTCAGTTGTGGTGTCGAGGTAAGGCGGAAGCGGCTGAATGATGTAGGGAAGAGGATGTCGGGGACTAAAAGCGAAAAAATTTGAACTCACCATAAGAGCAGAGACAAAAAAGAGGGTCAACAGGACCATGCCACCCAATATGAAAGCTTCGCCTGGGTCCATGCCCGGTTCGCCCCGCTCTTTTTGTTTCGCCGATTCTCCGAGCTTCTTGGGATCCTGTCTCGGGAACAATGAGTCGATGAACTGCTCGATCTGTACGACGGACGTTAGCAATTGAGTTTGACGCTGACAAAGAAGACAAGATCCGCGTACCTTGGCACACTGCACGCTGATTTGCACGTAGTTGGGGTCGCGGGGGTCGTTCTTCTTGTGTATCCGGCGGACATATCTTCTGAAGACGTCGCAAACCACCATCAAGTTCTGTGTTGACTCGGTCATGAGCTGGCAGGCGTCACCCTTAGTGATCTTTATGTGGCTGGAGAAGATGGCGGGGTTGCGGAAGACGAGCTCAAGGGTGGCAATGGCCATGCTCTGGGGGATTGCGACAAAGTTGAAGACGCTTTGGTCGCGGATGCCGGCCATGTAGAAGAGACACTCTTCTGCGTGCTTCATGGCATTGAGGACCATCTCGGAGCTGCACTCGAGGGCCTGGCGCTGGTACTCGGGCTTGAACAGGTCGTCCCAATTGTCGACGTGCTTGCTCCAGATCTCCTTGGGCCAGAAACGGCGCTTGTCCAGCTGGTCCTCGTGGACGTCACGGATGATGTTGGTCTTTTGCAGGAACTGACCCATGGACTCGGTGAGGTCGGGGCGCTCGAGAAGCTTGGGGTTGGCCATTTCGCCCTCGACGAAGAGGCGGGTCAGACCGTCGCCGACGAGACCGGCGACGTAGTGGCAGTACAGCTCGTAGTCCTTGATGGTATCGACACCGTTGGCGTTGTGCTCGGCGTTGAGAGCGTAGTCTGCCATGCCGTTGCCCATCTTGATGGTGATGTCCTTAATAATCTCGTAGTAAGGCTTCTTGATCTTCTTCAGCTCGACAATGACATCATCAAAGTGTACAAGCAGCTCGCGGTCCTTCTCGTTGGGGCCGTTCTTGGTAAAAGTCCAGCCATCCTTTTCCATATAGGTGTCGAAGTGGCGCAGGAGCGGCTCCTTCTCCTTGATGTCGATGGTCATATCATCTTCGATGGTGTCGAGACCGCGCAGGACGAGGTAGAAGAGGGCGACGGGGACGAGAAGCTCGGGGTTGAGCTCCTGGATAACGGCGGAGAAACTGCGGCTTGTCTTGTTGAGGAAGTCGAAGCATGATTGCAGAGTCGGGTCTTCCTTGGAGGAATCGCGACGATGGACAGGCTCGTGCCAGACATTCCTTGAGGGACATTAGCAGACCGCAGTAGCGACGCTGAGCGCATGTCGAGGGGCGCGAGGACGCAGAGAGAGGTATTGCCATACCATTGAATGATGGAACGAAGCTGGTTCGGGTGGAGGACGTAGTAGAGGGCGCCCATTGCAGCAAGTGTCGTCGCGACGGACGGTGGTTTGCGACGATGCCGATCGGTGCACGGAGAGGCGGGGAGGAGAGTAGACAACGAGACAATCAAACGCTCGCGGCGGGCGGTGAGGACGAAGAATACTGATCTAGGTCTAGGACTGGTTCTAGGTAATTTGGTCAGCCAAACGTCGACGGTCTCGATTGGTGATGAGGTTGCAGGATGGTGTCTGCAATTTTCGCATGGTCCAATAAGGGGAGGAAACGACTAGGTACTTACTTACCTTTTCCTGAACGGAAGGTGTAGCTAATGCGGTCGCGGAAAGAAGGTTGCAGCCTCTTGGTTTTTTTCCCCACGTCCCAACTTTTTTGCAAGGACTCTAATCGGTTGACAAGGACACGGACGGCCAGTTGAGCATGCGACGTAGTGCCTATTTGACGTAGATACGCCGAGTGAACAGTTTGTTTTGACGTCTCGACAACGACTGGTGTGTGACGGGGACGGTGTCTTCATCAAACACCCGACGGGAAATGACACCGGCAACCACAATGGGAGACTGAGAATAGGAGGACAGCAAAACTTCTCCGCAATTCAATAGAAAATGAGCCAATCCCGTGCACCCGGAAGTAGCAAGCAAAGATGGCGGGCAGGATAGTGTTCCAATAGGAAAAGGCCGACCCCAGTTTGCCCAGGCCTATTACCAGCTCCAAATTGGCAAAATGCGTTGTAACCGTCTGCCAAGGTCCGTCGGTGGTCTCATTCTACTGATGGGCTGCACTCTTATTGGCTCAAAGAGTCATGATGGAAAAGCCCGCCGGTGGAAGGAGTTGGTATACGGAACGACAGCTGCAGTACCACCAATGGACAGGCTATTTTACCTGCCTTACCTTAACCTACTTCGGTGCCTAGTATTTCAATGACGGCTGGATGGTGATTCGGACACTGCCTGTCTGCCTTCCACCTGAGGAAAGTCAGTGTTGTGTGGTTGGTGGCCGTCGGCGGTGGACCTGCGCGGACGGGGGAGTGTGGCGCCGTGTTACAGTGCTGCTGCTGCTGCTGTTGGCCCTGTGGTTCCTGTCCGTCCAGCAGTGGAAAATCACCTGGAAGTGGGTCGGATGAAATGAAGCAGACCAATGAAGATGGGAGTTGCATTATGATTGACAGGAGGCAGGCTCGCTGTGGGCCTGTGGTGCAGGCCTCCATCAGGTCTGAGGGGCAGCTTTCTTTGCAGCTGGGCCTGGTCTGGTCGCACCTCACTTGCAAGATAAGAGAGGTAGGTATCCGTACCTGACACCTGCCACGCCTGCCCCTGATGGGCAAGGCGTGTGTGTGTGTGGTGGATGTCGCTGAGCTGAAATCTGCTCTACTCTGTACATGGAAGTATGGCTACGTTGTATTTCAGGGTCTTGCTGCTGTTGGTCCCTTGACCTCGCCTCTCTCCGTTCTCTGTTGGCCGCTTACCTCGCACGAGAACGTTCTTCTCTACCTTGTCCGTACTTTACCTAGGCATCTTTATCTTGGCATGTCCAGAGAGGTTGAGACTGACGGCCTATAAGTGCCATCACCCGCTCCTTTTGCTGCGACTGCACCGCCGCCATCGTCATCATTTGAGGTGTGGGTGGAGAGGAGAGCACTATCGAACTATCATCACGCATGGCCCGACGCGGAAGCTTTTCAGTCACTCTCAATACTCGCTCGCTCACTTCGTAGCGCAGTGCAGGTCCAGAGCTGTTCACCACAATCTCCCCACCCGAGCGTCCGAAGATCCAGGCTATGCCTACGCACTCTCCGGTCCCTGGCAGCACAAGTGTCGACCCTTGGGTTTTATACCAGACCCTTGAGGCTCTGCCATAACTCCACCTGCACTGCTCCGAACGATGCTATGGGCCTTGGATACGACACCATCGGCCCCAATCCGGTCACCGTCAGCCGTCAAGTGCCGTCTGTCTCCAATTTCCCTCAACCATTTCCTCTCTTACCGCCACGCCACCGACTCGAGAAAGTGCGATGCGGTGTGCACTTGCGATGGCAATGTCTCACTTGTTGCATCCGCCAGGGAGCACTCACGGCTCGTCTAGCCTCCTTTCATTTTAGGTCGGAGTATCCATGATACTTGAGTCGAGAGCCTCGCGAACAGCATGTAGCAAGTAGCTACCTTTCCATCAAGTCCTTTGCTAACAATTATAAACTTTGCTGTCGTTTTCATCGCTCCCTCTCATTGCTTACACATCACATCTGCAGTCATACTTAGGTTCTTAGAAGGAGATCGTGACAAAGCGCCTTCGATGCCTCGCTCAAGAAAAAAAATTGTCGGGTTTCCCTTGTCTAGTCGCCTTTTCTGAACGGACACATTTGAGCCATCAACATGGAACGTAGCTCCAGGTAAGCTTCGTACTTGAGGTACGTAAGTTGCGCTGCGCAGTCACGCCTTGGAGGGTACCTCGAGTCCCGAAGGTGGGGGTGGAAACCTCTTCCACTCAGTGCGACAGTTAGCTGCCCAGTACCTTAGTCGTTCATGATTGGCGGCTGGCCGTTCAGTGGCAGGGTGCTGGTTACACCGTACCTCAGGTAACAGGAAGGTAGGTAAGGTACCTTAGTGCCGCGACGGTACCTGAGCTGAAGCTTCGATGTGTTCCCCTCCACAGAGACAAGAGACACAAATGCAGATACGACTCGTACCTCTGCTCAAGGTTTCCCGTGGCCCCTTCCAGCTCTATCCCTTGAGTCGCACCTAAGTTGCCATGCTTACCCTAGATAAATAATCCCCTCTCACGCCTTTCCCTTCTCTGCCACTCCTGGTGCGCTGTCTTGTCTGACAAATTGTTTCCAATTTGTCCTATTTCCCACTCGCAGCTGTTCTTCATCCCTTGCCAGCGAGAAGCATATAAGCCAGCTTCCAACTACGTCCCACCCCAGCCAGCCAGATAACTTACACCATCCCGGCCAGTCGACACATTTAAACTTCGACACGTCTACCCCTCTCGACGACCTCCTCGATAACGTCTCGACAACCAAACAAAAACAACTCGCAAATCACCATCACACAATGGCTTCCAACGGTACCAACGGCCACTCGTCGAACCGCTTCCTCATCTGGGGTGGTGAGGGTTGGGTCGCGAACCATCTCAAGGTCATCCTCGAGAAGCAGGGCAAGGAGGTGTACACCACCACTGTCCGCATGGAGAACCGCGAGGGCGTTCTCGCCGAGCTGGACAAGGTCAAGCCCACCCACGTCCTCAACTGCGCTGGCTGCACTGGACGTCCCAACGTCGACTGGTGCGAGGACAACAAGGAGGCTACCATGCGTTCCAACGTTGTCGGTACTCTCAACTTGACAGACGCCTGTTACCTCAAGGGCGTCCACATCACCGTCTTCGCCACTGGCTGCATCTACCAGTACGACGACGCCCACCCCATCGGCGGTCCCGGCTACCTCGAGACCGACCCTGCCAACTTCAAGGGCAGCTTCTACTCTGACACCAAGGGCCACGTCGAGGAGGCATGTCAACCGAGCCTTTGTAATTGATTGCACAGCTAACACCCAGCAGGTCATGAAGCACTACAACAACTGCCTCATCCTCCGCCTGCGCATGCCCGTCAGCGACGACCTGCACTCTCGCAACTTTGTCACCAAGATTGCCAAGTACGACCGCGTTGTCGACATCCCCAACAGCAACACCATCCTCCATGACCTTCTCCCTGCCTCCATTCTCATGGCCGAGCACAAAGACACGGGCATCTACAACTTCACCAACCCCGGCGCCATCTCTCACAACGAGGTGCTGTCCCTATTCAAGGAGATTGTGCGCCCCGACTTCACGTGGAAGAACTTTTCCCTGGAGGAGCAAGCCAAGGTCATCAAGGCCGGCCGTAGCAACTGCAAGCTCGACACGACGAAGCTTGTCAAGAAGCTCAAGGAGTACAACTACGAGGTTCCCGAGGTGCACGAGGCCTACCGTGGATGCTTTGAGCGCATGAAGGCGAACGGTGTCAACTGAATGGGTCGCATACATTTGGGTTTGGCGTACGGGTACTGTTGCTTGGGGGGGACCTCTGATAGGGACTAAAATGACAGACCAAAATCTTGGGAGATTTGGAATGAAGAAGCAAGTCAACTGGCTACATAGTAGCATAAATCCTGAGCAATCCGTTTGACACCCACACTATCTCTAGGTGATGCTGGTCTGGTGCCGTTGACGATGGCTGTATCGGAACAGCCGCGCCGTCGGGGACGCAAACTATTCCGGCATATCCCGGCCCCACCGAGTGCTATACAAGTAAAGTGACGGTGAGTAGAAGGGGCAACGAACACCAGTGGTTAGCGATAGATGGGTAGAGTGTGAACTGCGTAATATCGGAGGAGAATCAGCACTTATTACCTAGCCTACCTTGACGTCTGTACCTTAACGTCCAAATGTGAATCATCCCGCGAGACAGCTTCTAAGACGGCAAAACTCCTTCGTCGCGACGACGAAAGCATCAAGAGGTTGTTTCTATTGAGGAGCCAGTCTCTATGCGGGGCAGGTTATGCTAAGCCACCCCTGCCAACGCCACTTTTAGTCCGCGTAATCTTCAAGCCTCAATTCGCTTCGCCATCGCCATCAGCTGCCAATCGTTGACAGTCAACCGTCTCAACAGCCACAACCGGCCGTCAACGGTCCGACCACGTACCAAAAGAGCGCGGGAGAAACACCACCAAGACAATCCCGGAAGCCTGCCCACCCACCAAGCCGGATCGGCCAACGACGTAATTTGGCGGGGCACGCAAAAAGGTAAATCCACCTAAAAACATCAAGTCCATCCACCTTTGCTGTTGTCATCGCCCGGTTCCTACCATACATACCTTGCCGTCCTGGATTGTTTTCCCTTGTGATCGCAGTCCTGTCGTTGCCTTGAATCCCTTATCGCAACACCTCCTGAACCCGACAACAACCCGAGGCCTTGTTTACCAAACCGACGGGCTCCTATTACCCTCTTTCCCCATTTTCCTTCCCAGTGCGCAACTAGACCTTCATCTGTTCTACCGTGATACCCCCCATCTTTAACTTCTCCGACCATGGTCGTCGACACCGCATACTATGACACGCTGGGCGTGAAGCCCACCGCCACCGATGTTGAGATCAAGAAGGCTTACCGGAAGCTGGCTATCGTCCATCACCCGGGTACGCATACCATCTTTAACACGAAATCGCATCGTGCGCGCGCAAAGCTAACGTCATCGTCTCAACAGACAAGAACCCCAACGACCCCACCGCCCACGAAAAGTTCCAGGAGATTGGCGAAGCATACCAGGTCCTATCCGACAAAGACCTCAGAGCCGCCTACGACAAGTATGGCAAGGACCACGCCAAGCCCCAAGAGGGATTTGCCGATCCTTCGGAGTTCTTCACTTCCATATTCGGTGGTGACGCCTTCGTTGACTGGATCGGCGAGATCAGTCTTATGAAGGACCTGACTGCCACCATGGACATCACCATGCAGGAGGGAGCGGAGGGCGCTGAAGGTGCTGAGCATGCCGAGGGCGCCGAGGACGAGTTTCCCGGCACCGATGAGGCAAAGAAGGACAGCATGAAGGCCGCCGCCGACTCTGAGAAGGCCAATGTCGAGAAGCCCGCCGCCAGCGCCAGCGCCCCGCCTCCGGCCGTCGTCGTCGAAGACGAGAAGGAGAGACTCAAGGCCCGCGACGCCGCCGAAGCTGCCGCTGCCACCACCGCCGACGCACCTCCTCCCGCCTACCAGAGAACCCCATCGCCCAGTCCCTCAGGCACCTCAGGCACCGCGAAACGCACTCAGATTCCCCTCCGTCCCGCCCTGATGGACCGCCCATCTGACGAGGTGTCGGCCGGGCAGGAGACGGAAGAATCGCTGCGCAAAAAGGAGAAGAAGAAGGGCGGTCTATCCAAGGAGCAGCGCGAACAACTCGCAGCCTACGACAAGGAGCGTGCTCGCGTGCGCCAGGAGCGTGTTGATACACTCGCCCGCAAGCTGATCGATCGCATTAGTGTGTGGACCGAGACCGACAAGAGCGACGACGTTACCAAGTCCTTCAAGGAAAAGACGCGTCTCGAGATGGAGAACATGAAGATGGAGTCGTTTGGCCTGGACATCCTCCATGCCATCGGTCAGACCTACCTCGCAAAGGCCACGGGGCTTCTCAGGAGCCAGAAATTCCTGGGCATCGGCGGCTTCTTCAGCAGGGTCAAGGACAAGGGCACCATTGTTAAGGAGACTTGGAACACCATCAGCAGCGCCATCGACGCTCAACAGACGATCGAGGAGATGGCGCGCATGGAGGAGAAGGGCGGCGCCGAGTGGTCTGAAGAGGCCAAGGCCGAGTACGAGCGTCGCGTCACAGGCAAGATCCTCACGGCAGCGTGGCGCGGCTCCAAGTTTGAGATCCAGAGCGTGCTACGCGAGGTGTGCGACTCGGTTCTCAACGACAAGAAGGTGCCCTTGAACAAGCGTCTCGAGCGCGCCCAGGCTCTCGCCATCATCGGCGAGATCTTCTCCGCCGCCCAGCGCTCGCCCGAGGAGGAGGGCGACTACCTTGTTTTCGAACAGCTCGTCGCCGAGGCCGCCATCAAGAAGGAAAAGAAGAAGGGCAAGAAGCACGAGCACACGCATGCGGCGGAAGTGGCCGAGGACGCGCCCAACGTCCCCAAGTCTTAAGCAAGCGAGTTGTGATAGAACCTTTTGAAGCACCGTTTTGATTCCTCCCAAACACACCTTTCCCCTGTTTGCCTTGTGGATTCATGTAGGTAATACTCTTTACACGTTGTAATATTGGAGAAGGCTCCCATGGCGTGTTTTGACGGTCTGATGAGCAACAACATTTCCGTATCCGCACCTGATTCGTGGCATGGTGGACGTCTCTGGAATCGCACCTTGTGCCGCCATAGAGTGTGTGAACGGTTGACGTCTTCGTCTCGCGCTAATTGAGCGAGGACTAGCGTAGAGGACTACCACGTATGACTCAAGTTCCCGGTTACTCTCTTTGGAAGCTAAAGGCAGTCGTCGTCGCTGTGCTTAGGTGCCAGCAGTCTGGCGCAGGACGACTGTAGCTTCATATGAAGGCCTGAGGGCTGTACATTTGAGGCAAGACTCTGTTGGGCCCCGATAAACATGTCCCGTTGTAAGATCTCGAGAAGTCCCAATGGGTGTTTTCAAAGACAACACGCCCAGACAATACTGTCTCCAAGCTATTTCAACCCAACTAGACATGACGCAAGCAGGCCAAGCACACCTCCTGGCGCCGATGGAGATATGTCTTAACGACTGTATCACGCGGCAGATGTTCTTCAGCCGCAAATGAATGGCTCAGCGGCACAGCGTCGAAGCAGCACGATCCGCAGCCTGCTATCGTTCTCGACTCTGGCTGCATGCTTCTGACCACTGACTACCTTACTGAGATACTCAGCTTCCACACCAGTCTTGGGAGAATTAACCCAGGCTGTCTCATTTTCCCAAGTTGCGCTCCAGTGTGCATACTTTCCAGTGCAGCCTTCTCGGACCATGGCCTTTTTGACCCTCATTTACCTTGCACCTGTCCTACGGTGCAAGCAGCAGTGATACCATCAGGGGAGGCAGTTCTTGGACTTGGACCGCCGGGAGCCTCACGAGACGTCGCCACGTACATACGCAGATGCTCGGGTAGCTATGGAGGCAGCAGACATAGCTCGCGAAGAGCTCGAGGAGAGTGCGCGACGGTTCCTCACCTTCACCGGCGCCATGAAGCCGTCGCCCAACGCCCTTTTCCTCCTAGTTATGGGGATGACGGGCGCGGGCAAGAGTAGCTTCATCTCGGCGTACACTGGGAAGTCCGCCACGATCTTCAATCTTGTGTGGGCAGACGCCTGGATGATAATCAAGGGCAGCGTTGATAATAGACAGCAATTATGGCTCTGCCATTCATCGACTTTTAATGTAGAGTCAACCCACTCACCTTTTGCTGGCACGTCAGGGATCGCCCTGTTCGACTTCGACCTCGATGGACATCAGTCTTTTTTATTGATACGCCGGGCTTCGACGACACCAACCGATCCGACAAGGACACACTCCGCGCCGTTGCCACGTATCTAGGCACATCATATTCCCAACAGGTCTTCATCCACGGCATCTTTAACCTCCACCGCATCAACAACAACCGCGAGTCGGGCTCGAGCAAGCGCAACATCGACATGCTCCGTGCTCTCTGTGCCGACACAAGCTATGCCAATGTGGTCATCACTATAACAATGTGGCCGACTCCATCTTCATCATCGGAGAGTCAAGTCGTTGTTTGACGGGAGAAAGACCTGGCTGATGAGCCCGACTTCTGCGGCAACATTCCCTCGGGGGCGCCCGCATGTTCCGCCACGCCTTCACAGGCCAGAGTGAGCACGACTCGGAACAAGCCATAGTCAGGCACCTCATTCAAGCGCTCACGCCTGTCTCCCGTCGTACTCCTCTTCCAACATGAGCTCGTCGACAAGAAAACACACCTCGACGAGACCTCCGCCGGCGTCATCGTCACCGGCGAGCTGGGCAAGCTAGCCTGGGAGCAGAAGTGCGAGCTGGCTTCGCTGAAGTGAGAAGTGAAGACCCTCAGCGAGCAGGACAGCGGGCGGAAAGCCGAGATATTACGACTGCAAGCTCGGATGCAGCGAGAAGCGGATGAGATCCAGCAGCGCCGCGTCGCGATGATTGTCGGCCTGGGCGGGATGCATAGACATCAGCAGGCCATTGCGAGAGCGCAGTTCGAAGCGGTGCAGGCGCGCTTCGCGGCGGAGGCACAGCGCGGCCGGCCATCCATCCATCCATCCATCCCTTACACTTCCAGTATAAGGGTATATGAAGCTCCTCGCTTTCACTCCCTAATTCAAATTTATATAATAGAGGCGACTTGGGAACACGATAAGGAGTCGTCTCGTCTGGTGGACGGAGCGGAGAGGAGGTCCGAAGCCAGAAGGGCGGAGAGAGAGAGGCTTCTTCGCGGCGGAAACGTCGGGAAGTGCGGCGCTAGGAGGTACAACGCCGGGAATCTTAACGCCGGGAAACACAACGTCAAGAAACACAACGCCGGGGAGCGCAGCAGCTCGCCCAGATCGTGGCAAAGATTGAGAGCAACCGCCAGAGGTTACAGCGAAAAGAAGCTGCGGTGGAGCGGCTCGGGAGCACCCCGGAGAAGCTGACCGAAAGCCTGGCCTCGGGAACGACGTCGGGCATCGTGTCGGGCCTTTCCAGTGTAGGTACATCTCAGTTCTTGGTGGAAGTGTCCGCTTGCGTGCCGCTGACCATGGGATTTGATAGGAGCTTCTTGCATGGCCAGAGCTCTTCTATGTGTCGTGCAGTGGTGCCTGGTGACTTGTCGATGGAGACTGGTGATGGTCAAAGGGTCAAACCGTTCAGATAGCTAAACCCCGTAATCGTCTTCTGGCTGGACTATGTGGTCACGAAAAAGAAGACAGAGCAGATACCAAACCAATTCTTCTATCCTGATTATTATGGTAAGGTATTGTGACGTGCTCTTTGGTAAACTTGTCCCTCAGAACCCTCAGAACAAAAAGGGCGCGGACGATGTCCAAAAATGTCGCTTCAACCAGACCAACAGCGCATCATAGATCAGTGATGAATTTCAGCTTGTAGATCTGGCCAAGGAGTACTGACATGCTCTTAAGCTGCTGTAATGGTCTCACTTGGGCCCTGTTGAGCACCAGACGATTCGCCCGAACTTACTTCCAGTTCATGATTGTCAGGCTGGGTTCGTACCAAGTGATAGGATCTCTCAATAGGCGTATACTACGCTCTGTGACTATTCGAACTTGGCCTTCTCCTCTCTTGACCATAGCTCTATACTTATATTTAAGCCTTATATTACCGGAATATCTATTATTCTAGTAGTTAAAGTTAATATATAGGGATCTTAATAACCCCTTAATACCCCTTTTCTCTATAGTAACCTAATATAATCCTCCTTTTTAAAAATCCTATCCTTAAGACCTAACTACTAAAATACTAATATAAATTAATAGTATTCTACTCTCCTTCTAGTACTTTTTTTAAATAAAACCTAAATATTTATTCTAAATTCTATATTTTAGCTTCTTAATATTAGATCCTAATTAATATTAACTTCTTAAAATATATTCTAATTATAACTATATTCTAATTAACTTAAAACCCCTATATAAAATAACTAGTCTTCTTTAACTATAGAAATATTAGAAAAACTTCTTCCTTACTCCTAATTATAAAGATTTTATATTTATTATAATTATAATCTTTTAATACTTATAGAAACTATACTAAATTTCTCCTAATAATAATTTATAAGTTTCTTATTCCTATTTATTCTATAGAATACTATTTTTACTAATTAGGTTTAAATAATATATATTTTATAATTCTTCTAACTTTAGAAACTAATATTATTCTTATTATTATTCTTATTATTCCCCCTTAGTAACCTATATGTATTCTTTTTATTCTTAATTTTACTATCTTCTATTCTAAAAAAACTCTTAACTACTTTTAACTAAAAAAAAAACCTTTTTCATTAATCAAATTTTTAATTATATATATAAGTTAATTTTATTTTCTTTTTTATTAATAACTTTATTTCTAAGTTATTAAAAATAATAATAATAATAATTATAATATCTACCCCTATTATTCCTACTATTCTTACTCTTATTCTTA